>OY744543.1:70442668-70612668 GCA_963556195.1 Sepiola atlantica | reverse complement strand
CATCTTTTTACATTATTATATTTGACATTATTATTGTTTATATTATTATATTTTACATTATTACATTTTACATTCTCTACATTTTTACTGTTTACATTATTACATTTTTTACATTATTATATTTTACATTATTATTGTTTATACTATTATATTTTACATTATTACATTTTACATTTTCTACATTTTTACTGTTTACATTATTACATCTTTTTACATTATTATATTTTACATTATTATTGTTTATATTATTATATTTTACATTATTATTGTTTATATTATTATATTTTACATTATTACATTTTACATTCTCTACATTTTTACTGTTTACATTATTACATCTTTTTACATTATTATATTTGACATTATTATTGTTTATATTATTATATTTTACATTATTACATTTTACATTCTCTACATTTTTACTGTTTACATTATTACATTTTTTACATTATTATATTTTACATTATTATTGTTTATACTATTATATTTTACATTATTACATTTTACATTTTCTACATTTTTACTGTTTACATTATTACATCTTTTTACATTATTATATTTGACATTATTATTGTTTATATTATTATATTTTACATTATTACATTTTACATTTTCTACATTTTTACATAATTACATCTTTTTACATCATTATATTTTACATTATTATTGTTTATATTATTATATTTTAGATTATTACATTTTACATTTTCTACATTTTTACTGTTTACATTATTACATCTTTTTACATTACTATGTTTTACATTATTATTGTTTATATTATTATATTTTACATTATTACATTTTACATTTTCTACATTTTTACATAATTACATCTTTTTACATCATTATATTTTACATTATTATTGTTTATATTATTATATTTTACATTATTACATTTTACATTTTCTACATTTTTACTGTTTACATTATTACATCTTTTTACATTATTATATTTTACATTATTATTGTTTATATTATTATATTTTACATTATTACATTTTACATTTTCTACATTTTTACTGTTTACATTATTACATCTTTTTACATTATTATATTTTACATTATCATTGTTTATATTATTATATTTTACATTATTACATTTTACATTTTCTACATTTTTACTGTTTACATTATTACATCTTTTTACATTATTATATTTTACATTATTATTGTTTATATTATTATATTTTACATTATTACATTTTACATTTTCTACATTTTTACATAATTACATCTTTTTACATCATTATATTTTACATTATTATTGTTTATATTATTATATTTTACATTATTACATTTTACATTTTCTACATTTTTACTGTTTACATTATTACATCTTTTTACATTATTATATTTGACATTATTATTGTTTATATTATTATATTTTACATTATTACATTTTACATTTTCTACATTTTTACATAATTACATCTTTTTACATCATTATATTTTACATTATTATTGTTTATATTATTATATTTTACATTATTACATTTTACATTTTCTACATTTTTACTGTTTACATTATTACATCTTTTTACATTATTATATTTTACATTATTATTGTTTATATTATTATATTTTACATTATTACATTTTACATTTTCTACATTTTTACTGTTTACATTATTACATCTTTTTACATTATTATATTTTACATTATCATTGTTTATATTATTATATTTTACATTATTACATTTTACATTTTCTACATTTTTACTGTTTACATTATTACATCTTTTTACATTATTATATTTTACATTATTATTGTTTATATTATTATATTTTACATTATTACATTTTACATTTTTTTACATTTTTACTGTTTACATTATTACATCTTTTTACATTATTATATTTTACATTATTATTTATTATATTATTATATTTTACATTATTACATTTTACATTTTACATTTTCTACATTTTTACTGTTTACATTATTACATCTTTTTACATTATTATATTTTACATTATTATTGTTTATATTATTATATTTTACATTATTACATTTTACATTTTCTACATTTTTACTGTTTACATTATTACATCTTTTTACATTATTATATTTTACATTATTATTTATTATATTATTATATTTTACATTATTACATTTTACATTTTACATTTTCTACATTTTTACTGTTTACATTATTACATCTTTTTACATTATTATATTTTACATTATTATTGTTTATATTATTATATTTTACATTATTACATTTTACATTTTCTACATTTTTACTGTTTACATTATTACATCTTTTTACATTATTATATTTTACATTATTATTTATTATATTATTATATTTTACATTATTACATTTTACATTTTACATTTTCTACATTTTTACTGTTTACATTATTACATCTTTTTATATTATTATATTTTACATTATTATTGTTTATATTATTATATTTTACATTATTACATTTTACATTTTCTACATTTTTACTGTTTACATTATTACATCTTTTTACATTATTATATTTTACATTATTATTTATTATATTATTATATTTTACATTATTACATTTTACATTTTCTACATTTTTACTGTTTACATTATTACATCTTTTTACATTATTATATTTTACATTATTATTTATTATATTATTATATTTTACATTATTACATTTTACATTTTCTACATTTTTACTGTTTACATTATTACATCTTTTTACATTATTATATTTTACATTATTATTGTTTATATTATTATATTTTACATTATTATTGTTCACATTATTACATTTTGTTTTATATCATTATTTTGATCTCTTATTTTTACAATTAGCGTGATGAGTTCCTTGGTAATGTTACACAAACGTTTCTGTGTAACTTACTTGTCATAAGTATATATATATATATATATATATATATATATATATATATATATGTGTGTGTGTGTGTGTGTGTTAATGTAGTTTGCTTGAAGCATTATTTAATGTGTATATTAAGGTAATTTATCAAAGACAATACAATGCAGAGATGTAACAGATATATATATATGTGTGTGTGTGTGTGTGTGTGTGTGTGTGTGTGTGTGTGTGTGTGTGTGTGTGTGTGTGTGTGTGTGTGTGTGTGTGTAAAGGTTTCGATCTATATGATCTCATTTATTCAACTAAAGAAATATACTATTTTGGAAAAGTGTATATCTGGGGGGAAGTGATGTTTGAGTTTTTTAGGATTGGTAAGTGATGTCCATATGGAGGTGGGGATGGGGGGGAGACGTTCGAATTTTAAGTGTTTTCTTACTGGATATCTTATAATCAGCACTGGGTTAGGCTTTTATTGCTACAAACTATTTTGTCCAGAGTAAGTTTAGGCAGTGTGTGTGGGGGGGGGGCGCAATTGAAACACCCTGGACAATGGAAAAGTGACAGTGTTCTATGATAAAGACATACAGGCGGGCAGATACATAAAAGACAAGGCCATCAAACCAGACATTGTCATCTGGAACAAACCAGAAAAAAACTGCTCTCATCATTGATGTAACCGTCCCAAATGACTATGGCCTCAATAGAGCCAATGGGACAAAATAACAAAATACCAAGACCTCAAAAATGATTTTAAAATAACATGGTCCCTCGATGAAATAAACATCATACCGGTTGTAGTGGGGGCAACTGGTCTAGTGAAAAGAAATCTAATAAAATACTTAGAAACAATCCCGGGAAGCCCAAACTGTAGGGAAGTACAGATAGCAGCCCTAAAAGGAACAACATCTATCCTTAAGAGATCCCTTGGATATGGTTTTACTCATAGGGAAATCAAGTGTTAGCCTCAAGAGGGGGCCCCCTGGTCTCTTTAGATAAACTAAATTAAAATGATAAAAAAAATGAGGATTTATCCTCACATCTACAAGCATTCACACAGACCCATACAGATGGACTCATGCAATCCCTCTGCTAAACATTGCTGATATATTTACTGCTTATATGTGGGGACACTAGGTTGTCCTTTTCAATCAAACTTATATTTAATCAAACTTATATTTAATCAAACTTATATTTAATCAAACTTATATTTAATTGTGGATGTTATTCAGGTCTACTTAGGCATTGTTTTAATTTTTGTAATCGATCGTTATGATTATATATGGCTCTACAAATACTTCAATGGAATGTGCTCCGATAAACTAGCTGCTCTAGTGCCCCCTCGACGTAAATACACTAGAGCAACTCGACAATCAGCTAAATCTCATCCATTCACTGTGGAGGTCCCCAGATGCCGGAGAGCCTTCTACTCCAATAGCTTCTTTCCTCATGCTGCCGGCCTCTGGAGCTCCATCCTTGCTCCCTGTTTCCCCAACGTTACCGACATGCAGAGGTTTAAAACTAATATAAACAGACATCTCGCTACACAGCTCCCAACTTAGGATGACACCCACAACCTACTCCCTAATTCTCAGTAGCCTCTTACATTTACAGTGGTGGCCTGCCTTGTTTGGGGTGAAATATGTTAGAAAAAATAAAATAAAATAAAATAAAAAATATGTCCTACCTAATCTATGTGTATATGGGTGACGATTTGTATTTATGATCGATCATTCTGTTATTCAGTAAGGGGGGAGTTTGAATTACCTATAGGGGAGTTTGAATTACCTACTAGACACTATCCTCGAGTGTCTTCGGTCTCTCTGTAAAAGGGTTTATCAGGACAACCTGACATGAGGATACTTCACCTTACAAGGAAACCCTAACCAAAAATTCAAAATAACAAATAAGATACTCCTCAGAATGGCGATACACTTGCTCATATGAGGAATAGTGCACCTTCTCCTAGTGATGTTTCTTCAGGTCACACTTATTCCACCAGACTAGATGAATTCTTGTCCTGGAATCCGGTAAAACCAAGAGACCACATAAATATATACTATAACATAATTAACTGGTCAATTGGGGAGAGGAAAATAAATGTTCTTAACTTCTTTACTAACTCAACGTTTTAGAGATAAAAGAGAACTTTAATAGAATATTCGAATATCTATGTATCTCATATAGAGATCAAGTATTAGCCCCAGGTAGGGGCCCCTTCATTTCTGAGAACTTCAACTGAAATAAAATGAAACAGAGATTTGTTATTCAGTAAGTCATGTTTATTGTGAAACATTAAGATTGCACGCCTTTCGCTTTTCGTGGAGACATAAGGGTCATGGATGATCAAGTGACTTACAAACATTACTTTTTCTCAGGATCTTCAATTTAACAATTCGTGTCTGGTTGGTTTTCACTTTTTATTTTCCAGAAGTGATGAGATAAAGAGGTGCTGCTTTTGATTTTCTTTTGTGGTTTCCAATCTAGATTTAAAGGGTGTATGTGTGCTTCCTATGTATGTTTTTTTTTATATAAAGCTGCTTGACACTATTAATTTTCGCTTTATAGACTATGTTATTGGTTAGACACATTTTATTACATCAGATGCATGTCCTTTATTGCGATTAGCTTGTTTTATTACTATTATGTTTGTTTATTATTTTGCTGTGAATTTTCTCGCTTGAGTTTACATGAATGACTAGTTTTGAGTGTGGTCCTATTAAAAAATCTTTTGAGGTGGGTTCTTGGGTGGAAAGTGCTTGTGGATTAATTCTAGGAAAATATGGCCAACTCTCTTTTCCACCTGCTTTTGGATTGATATAAAGTCTTTTAATCCAGGCTTTGAATTTAAACTTGATGTATTTTTTATATCTTTTTATTCTTTCAAAAGTTTAATCCTTAAACCCACATTCTCTCCTCAGCACTTTCTAGGTGACACCAGTTTAACCCTTCAAAACATTTAACGGCCTAATATACGCTCCTAATAAACATTGAATCACGGAACTTGTATAGAGATATTTGTTTAAAGATTTCAATTTTAAATCTAAACTGTTATATTTAACCCCCACGACTTTTTCTTAGAACTTTATAAAACTTTGTAGTCTCACATTTCTCTCCCTAAAAAAATTTAAACAAATATACACTTCAAAGCAAATAACGTATCCAAACGAGAGTGATACATGAATTCACATTTCTGTAACAGGTGACAACATAAGCTGAAGAGAGCCGGATGGTTAAGTCTTTCTGAGCTTGAAACCGACAGTACTGATGTTGTACTAATTTTGTGTACCAAAAAAAAAAAAAATATTAATTTTGATTTTCAATTAATCGAGCACTCTGCTGGGATTTTTTCTCACGATTTAACAAAAACAGGTGTATATATATATATAGATATATATATATATATATATATATATAGATAATTATTAATGACAATATATGTACTACCATATACCATCGGTTCCTTTTACTTTGTAGTCTCCTTTGAAGATTCAGATCAATGCTTGTCAATTATTGATAACAGAGCAAAATATAAGTCAGTTTATATTATATTCCAATAACCACGGTTTTATTTTATTATTTTTATTTTTTTCACATTTCCAAAAAACATAACATTTCTGTGAGATATATTTTTAACGGTCCGTTTCATTTGTCTTGTGCCAAACAACATTTTTATGTCAATATCGTCTCTGCAACACTACAAAATCATCAGAAAAAATTCACAAAAAGTAAAAAGTTCTTGGATTAAAGTGTCTTGAAAACACCTACACTATACAGTAGTTTCATTTTAGGGTGAAAACAAACAAAAAACAAACAAAAAGAGAGAGAAAAACTCACACGTGTGAGATCAGACTATTACGCCATTTTGAATTTTTCGTTCAAAGCTAGTATATCCTAAAATGTAGTGCGAACAATTTTAAAATTTTGATTCAGTAATATTTCCTGAAATAGTTAATAAGTTCTATAATTAATTTATAAAATTTATTTATAAAATTCTAATTCACTTGAAGATAATTTATTTTTTTCTTAATAAAGTTACATCAATGTTTATTTAAGTCGTTTGGGTACTTGTCTGATTTGCTATTTACTTTCTCACTTTCCCTCACTACTTGAAATACTTTTGTCCAGAGGCTAGAAAAAGGGCATGTGTTTTACTCGCTAACTTCTGTGTGATGTGATGGAAGTACATTCATATATACACATTGGTCTTTATAATAGAGTGGAGGATTTTAAAGCATGGGTATCTCAAAGCCTTTTCACCAAGGCTGGAGGTTATACTATGAATTTATTTTCAGTTTTTTTTGTTTTTTTTGGATGAGGAATTGCTTTCAACTTTTGTTTTGTGCACTTTGAATTACCACTAATATAGTATCTCAATACGCGGAAATAGTGGCCGACACAAACAGGGATCCTGGAGTATCCGGTGACGTCTTGGAAAGACCAGATGATGGTCAAACAACAGAAATAACACCCGTAATTGCATCGATGGTGAAAAACCATCAACCAATACAGGAAAACATTTCTGCAGAATTTATTTTCATGGAAGTCGCTCCAGACAAGGCATGAAGCCACTTGAGCTAACAAAAAAAAGCAAGCCGCACGTGCGTGGTCCCCCACTGTATGTAACTTGATGCGGTGAGTTTAAAATGCAATAAATTTGGGCAATTTGGTGCATTTTATACCCTCCTTTGACCCCCTGAGGGCACGAACCAGATTTTTTCCAAGGTCAGCGATACTTATTTTCTATTAGGAACAATTGCCCCACATTTTGGGCAATTTGGGCATTTTTGACCGACCCCCTGGGAGCGAGAACCAGAATTTTTCTGGGGTCAAGGATGCTCATTTTATATCCAGAACAATTGCCTCTACATTTTGGCCAAGTTTCAGAAAAATTGAATGGATGGATCAAACGTTATGGGAGAAAAGGGTCAGTGTTTGCCATTTTGGGGGGTTTTGACCCACTGGGGGCGCGAACCAGATTATTTCCAAGGTCAACGATACTTATTTTCTATTAGGAACAATTGCCCCACATTTTGGCCAAGTTTCAGAGAAATTGAATGGATGAATGAAAAGTTATGGGGCAAAAAATGTCATTTTTTGCCATTTCGGGACCTTTTGACCCCCTGGGGGGCTAACCAGATTTTTTTACAAAAATCGGAGAATGTCACTTTCTAACCTGACCAAAGTTACAACTTCATGCAAAATTTCAGAGAAATTCAATGGATGGTTGCGGAGAAAAATCCGGACAGACGGACATGCCTCAAAACATAAGTCCCCCGATTTTATAAATCGGGGGACCAACAAAATATGATTAAGTTGCATAATAACAAAAAGGGAGAGGAAGGTAGAATCACTTCAAAACAATGCAGTTTTTTAAGTGACGGTGATGAATTCAGAGACAAGATAATCAAGATGGACAGCTATAATGAGCATGTTGTTTATAATGACCTCATCAGGAGTTCAGGTCAACAACGAATCAAAATCATTTTCTTTTTCAATCTTCCCTGTGCCTCCTCTCCATCGCACACGCACACACACACACACATTCTCTCTGCCTTTCTTTATCCCTCTCTCCCTCCCCCTCTTTCTCTCTCTGTCTGTCTGTCTGTCTCTCTCTATCTATCTCTCTCTCTCTCTCTCTCTGTGCCTCCTCTCCATCGCACACGCACACACACACACACATTCTCTCTGCCTTTCTTTATCCCTCTCTCCCTCCCCCTCTTTCTCTCTCTGTCTGTCTGTCTGTCTCTCTCTATCTATCTCTCTCTCTGTGCCTCCTCTCCATCGCACATGCACACACACACACACACATTCTCTCTGCCTTTCTTTATCCCTCTCTCCCTCCCCCTCTTTCTCTCTCTGTCTGTCTGTCTGTCTCTCTCTATCTCTCTCTCTCTCTGTGCCTCCTCTCCATCGCACACGCACACACACACACACATTCTCTCTGCCTTTCTTTATCCCTCTCTCCCTCCCCCTCTTTCTCTCTCTGTCTGTCTGTCTGTCTCTCTCTATCTCTCTCTCTCTCTGTGCCTCCTCTCCATCGCACACGCACACACACACACACATTCTCTCTGCCTTTCTTTATCCCTCTCTCCCTCCCCCTCTTTCTCTCTCTGTCTGTCTGTCTGTCTCTCTCTATCTCTCTCTCTCTCTCTCTCTGTATCACTCTCGTACACACACAGGCGCTTTTTTTTTCTTTTTATTTATTTATCTCTCTCACAATAATTCCCTGTCGCTTTCTGTTTGTCAAATACCTCAACGGACACACATCCATGCGACATTTAGCGAGTGCTGATGGAGAAACCTCTCAAGGAGCTACCCCTGAGCTCGGTCACTTGTACAATCACCCGGGAAAGTGCCGACCAGAAAAGGGTTATCACCTCGCCCTCAACCAAGGATACTTAACTACCTTCATTATCTGTCAGGTATCAGACAAACGAAGCCTGAAAGAGAGCCCACCACCAGCGTTCAATCCCCTGGATTCCAAACAGTAAACAATAAATGAACAAAACTCAAATTTGATTAGTTCACAAACTCAACACCAGGACAGAACTGTTTTTGGAGGGGGGAGTTGTTTTCGTGTCAGCTCTCGGGGCTTTGCCGATACAGCGGAAATGTTTACATATTTCTTAAATATAGCAAGAATTAATTCCTGCAAACTAACATTTTACCATACATGATGGTAGCTTTGATTATAATTTAAAATTACGGGTGGGACGTAATGGGTGAAAAATTCAGATTCATGCGAGTAGTATTTTTTTAAATAATACTAAACAATCAAACATTTTGAAAATTTTGCAAAATTCAGAAGGTGCAGGCCAAAAATAGCCGTTAGGGCTCCACGGGACTCAAAATCCATCATTTTTCAGTGAAAAAGTGGTTTCATGTGACATTGCAGGTCCTAAAACATCCTCAAAAGCTATGAATGGATATAGATGGTTAAATCTGATATAGTACTTTAATTTAGGACCATTTTCAGGCTGTGAAAGGGTTTTCATGAATGTAAAATAGCCAAAAACTATTGGCCTGTACCTTCTGAATTTTGCAAAATTTTCAAAATGTTTGATTGTTTAGTGTTATTTATGTATAAATGAACACAAAAAATACTACTCGCATGAATCTGCAATTTTCACCCATTACGTCCCACCCCTATTTAGATTTTTTTGTGATTGGGGAGTACTTTTTATTCGATTGTTAAAATTAAGCATGTGAGTATCTGATACCCAACAAAGCTCATATCACCATGGGTTGTACGACATAGGAACCACACTGAATCCCTATAAACTATAAGGAAGTAAAAACTAGGAAAATGTGGGAGAAATGGGTACAGATAAGGTTTCTTCGATGAAACTGCTAAAGTTATCTGTCTACATTTGTTTCTAAGAAAACATTCGAAAAATTGTTTAAAATCAAAATCCTAGCGCACCAATTCTTATCGGCAAATTAATTTTTTTAGCATAAATCAGCTTTTGTCCTGGGTAAAAAAAAAAGTGGATTCTCGCCAATTAACAGACAACTCAAATCCCTGTAATTAATTTTTTTTTTTAAATCAGTTGGATTAAAAAAATATTTAAAAACACTAGTAAATGTCTTAAATAATAAAAAAAACCTTAAAATAAAAAAAAAACATTTAAAATAGACGATGCCAGGTAAAAAAACAAAAACAATGAGAATGATGAAAAAAAAAAAAAATTTTAAATAACAATGAAGACCAAAGGCAGCAACTATTAGGTTGAGGGAAAAGTTTGTGTGCCGTATTAAAATAATGATTTATTAAAACAAGAATTTATTAAAAAAAACAACAACACCCATTCTTCAAAATGAAGACCATCATTGTCCACAACCTCCTACCAGAAACCCGTCTAATGTCTAAACGACGTTTATTAAGGGTATAAAAGGCTGTTGAAATCTATTAATTTTAGTAAGATTCTTGCAACGTTTTCACTTCTAATCGCCGCCTCGACTTGAAATTTCGTTCTTCTCCCACCTAATAATGTTATTTAATGTTGTCTAATGTAAATTTAATTAATTAATAAAAGTTTCCTAATTCTACATGTATAAAAATATTATGAACGCTGACTCGAAAAGCTTAATTAATAAAATCTTAATTACTCGAGACCCCCCTCCCCTCTCTCTTCTGTTTACAAAAATTCCCCAGGACGGACAGACAGACAGACAGACAGACAGACAGACAGACAGAGAAGTGCTCGTTATATTTGAATCGAACAAATTCTTGACAGGCTTCTTCAACTTAATCAAAAGACTCATATCAGCGACATTTCATAAAGAGCTGCATTCATCGGAATAGACTTTTGGTTAGGAGCAAAATGTGGTATCTGTTCTGATACTACACATCATCTTTTCTGTCCTCAGTCAGTAGAGGAGAAATCCTTCTAGACTGAGGGAATTTTTTAATTTTTGTCCCAATCCAGAGTGCCTCTTTTTGGGGAGCTGGATTTTCCCACATTGAGAATCGACCTTGTGTCTAACTCTGCCCTCGCGGGGAGGCAATCAAATAGGCACTGTAGTCAGATGGAGGAATGTCTGGACTATAGGATTTATGCGGCAAAACTTTGACATGGTCCGATTCTTCAATTCTGTTGCTGGTCGTTCTGGTGGTATGCAGCTTCGCATGAAGGGTCACTGATTTGAGTCTTACAATAAAGCCGAATCAAAGCCGAACGATCGGAACTTTGACCAAATCTGGAAATTAATAAATACTCCCCCAAATTTCAATTTCTTTGGGATGTTTTAAAGGGTTTTTAAGGAGCATAATATAGGCACAATCTCCCATTTGAAAATTCAAATATTTCAGATTTGCATTAAATTTAATATATTGTCATCCGATACATATTAAGCAAGATTCTGTGAATTTCAATTTCTTCTTAAGGCTTCCTTAAATTTTAGACATTTTCTAGAATCAAAATCATGTAATGGATTTTGATCAAAATTGGAATAAGGATTGTAGACATAAGATTTAGGATCATTATATTTTGATTTTAACCTTCATAAGGTGACATAAAAGTCGTGCAAAACTATTATGTTCGGGGGAATTAACTTGACCCGTCCTGGGACTGCTATTCTTCTATGGAAAAAGTTAGTACATTGTGTTAAAATAATTGAATAGTGTGGAAGTTCTGCAACATCCAGACTATAGTTCAAACATTGCTTCATCTGACTACAGTCTATTCTGATAAATTCAACAACATGAAAGATCACCAAATTTTTGATGGTGTTGAAGAAGCCTTTAAAGAATTATTTTATTAAAATCCAAAGAATTGGAACTGTGACCAAATCTTGAAGGTTACAAGTCGTTTGCAGAAGTCTGTGGACAATGATGGTCTTCATTTTGAAGAATAGTTGCTGTTTTTTTAATAAATTCTTGTCTAAAAAATCATTATTTGACACAGCACACAAACTTTTTCCTGAACCTATATATTCTACATATGAAAACAGGGGTACCTTGTGTTGATAGCAATTGAAATCTGGTCCACCATCAACAGAAAAGTGAAAGAAAATGGTATCTTGATTTTTTATTTTTTATTTTCTTATTTCTGTTTTCGTTAGCATAGGGACGGGGCATTCTTCCAAATGCCAGACTATCACCTACTATTTAGAGGCTCCAACCAAGTGCTCTTTTAAGGATTTTGGCTGTTCCCTTAAGTGCAATTATTTGGATTTCTTTTGCACTTGGTTTTCCGGGAATACTTTCCAGATACTTTTTGAAATTTTTCTTCATGAGGCCTTTATCTCTTATTATAACTGGGATAATGTTGATGTTTTTGAGGTTCCAGTTTCTCTTCATATCATACATTAGGCCTTGGTATTTTGTCACCTTCTCCCTCTCTGCTTTGTTTAAGCCACTGTCATTTAGAACACTCACCTCAATCAGTGTTGCCTCTCTTTCTGCCTTATTTAATATGACTATGTCCGGTTTTACTGCTGCATTTTCCAGGTAATTGGAATCTCAAATACACAATGTGATATTTTGACACACAGAAAAAATGGTGGTTTATAACTAATCAACCCGTTCCCGAAACAAGAATGTTGTGCATGAAGAAATCAAATCAGTGAACCAAAAGATATTTTGTGAAGTCTTATTCTTATATTGCAAGTTACTTCCAAGATCTTCCAATTGTAAAACGTTTTATCTTTCATCGATAGTGGTGTCAAAATTTTACTAATATTTCGAGGATATAACCTCCTTTTCAAAGTATCTCCGTTTCATAGCAATTGTAAAACGTTTTAGAAGGCTGTAACAATCCAAAGGTATGAACACTGGGTGAGCTCAAAGAATGAGTAAGGAATGCGGCCATGAAAAGACAATATGTAATAATTCTCTTTTTATTTCTTACTTACTGTTTCATCTTTCATCGATAGTGGTGTCAAAATTTTACTAATATTCCGAGGATAAAACCTCCTTTTCAAAGTATCTCCGTTTCATAGCAGTATGGATATCGTATATCAACCAGAAGTGGGTGTTTACCTCTCTACCACCACAGTAAGATGTGACATAAGGTCAGAAAGTGGGGATTGAAAAGGTGTGTGCACTCTGGCCGTCAAAATGCCTGAGCAGCCCCACCGGCATTCCCTGGTAGGGGCGCTTCAGGCGATTAGCAATAAACTAAACCCCCTTCTCATCGAGAGAAGGTAAAGCCTGGGAGGGTGGATCTCCTAGAACTGCACAGAACTATGCTTCAGCCTGACAGATGCAAGGTCATCACCTACTCAAAAATGACCCAGTTTCTGCCGAACTGATTGTCAGAGACGTATCTTTGACTTGGTATGTAGAAAACCCACTTAAACTGTACAAGGTAAGTCTATCAGCCAGAAATACGTTTAATGTAAGTGTCGCAGCGGATTTAGTTTTTCTTAAACAAATATTTTGTTTTTAAATCCTAAAATAAAATTTATTTTGGCAAAAGAAAAAATTGAATTGTTTTATGCTAATTTATTTTGTGAATGTTTTAAAATCCATTTAACAAGCCTTTCATTTTTTTCATTTATGTATTTATTGTATAATTCAATGAATATTTTGCTGTGCCTTGATTTTTTTTAAACTTCAAAGAGAGAGAGAGTATGCTTTCTTAAAGAGGTTGTAAAGTGACGGCCAGTATAATTCAGGGGAGATAACTGGAGTATAGTTTAAGGGAAATAACTCTGTATATACTGAGCCGACAGGTTATCAAGAGAACTATATGTTAAATGTAAATTAAACATGAATTGAAAATATGTCTAAGTATTTAAAATAATCTGACATGAAAAAAATTATAGATTATTTGGGCCATACATACCTATAAAAGTCTGATTGTCATGAATAAATATTTGTAAGGTTTTATTATTAGACTGGGCGAGTGTTCTGGAGAGATGGATATAAATTATAGATTATTTGGGCCATCCATAACTATAATAGCCTGATTTTCATAAATATATCCTTGCATGGTGCAAACTAAAATAGATTGTAATTATGTAACTGCTACTAAGATCAAAGTGTAGTATCTGTTCCGATGGATACTACACATCTTACTTGTGGGAGTAAGATAAAAACTGGCCTTGTGCCTAACTCCTGGAGAGGAGTAAATCAATACTCTTTATATCTAACATTGATTATTAATAATTTTGAAAATAGTATTTTTTCATTCTACCATCATTTTTATTTATTTATTTTAATTTATTTATTTATTTTATTAATTTGGGTCTAAGAGAATAGTAATTCGAATAATCTAAATAATATTTAAAGAAAAAATAATATTTAAAGAGAAAAACAATATAGTTGAGTACAATCATGAAGAATACCTCGAAAGATATAGATATTTCTCTCCTGGCAAGGAGGTAAATTTTTATTTTTTAAACCGTGAGCAGCATCTCACATACATTTAAAAGAAAAAAATGTTGTAGTTTTAATGAATATAAATAACAAAAACATATATATATTATTTATTTCTTCTTTTTTTTTTTTTTTTTTTTTTTTTTTACTAAAGGCCAAAACGCCACTCGAGGATAAGAGTTTGTGGACGATGAGATAACACTGTGACGATGGTTGAAATTGGGCAGAATTTGATTATTTAAGAGGACAGCTCAACAAGAATTTGTTTACAGTGGACTTGAAAACGACTATGTTGTAGTCAGCTGGGCAGCAGTTCCACGGTTTCTGTTCCACATCCGGGTAGTTCTAGGAAAGAAACTTTGTTCATGGACGCTCTGTTAAGTTGTAGGTACACAGAGGGAGAAAGGGAAATTATTGACAGTGGTTGTAGCTAGACGAGTTTTTGTTGTGAATTTTTTTACAGGAGGGGACCATAGATTGGAGCTCAGGCGAACATCTACCATTAAAATAACGATAGAGCAGAGAAAGACTAGTAACATCTCTTCTGTGAGAAAGTGGTTGTAGGGAAGAGAAGGCATCCCCAACTAGATTTAGTGTCACCTTTGTGTGTGTGTGTGTGTGTGTGTGTGTGTGTGTGTGTGTGTGTGTGTGTGTGTGTGTGTGTGATACGTCTTTGGATATTTACCTTTTAAACTATCCTCTCAATTCAGTCCTTAAAAATAAAACATTGAACATAACATTTACACTATTGATACAATATCAAGATATAGATTAAATTCTGTTTAATATTTCATCCAATAGTTCCCAAAAATGCTCTTAACTCCTTTTTCTTACTATGATTTTAGAATTTATCTAACTCCATCTGAAAATGTTCTATGCTATTGCTATTTTTGATCTAATCTGGCCATTTGTTCCAAAAATTATTACTCTATTAGCAAAAAAAAAAATCAATCGGTTAATAGATCTAATTGTTGCATTGCTGCTTACCTTTGCCCTGGGTACCCGGGTTTCGTCTTGTATGGTGTGTCTCGAGCTCTGACCGATAACGTTGTACACTGGTCTAGTTCTAGAAGCTTTATTCAAACACAAAACAGATGACACAGATTGGGTGTTTTTGTACGAGAAAGAGAGAACAGGGGAATAATTTGGGGAGGATTTATCATCAACAGCAAGGTCATTTTGGGCTACACTGCACACTGGCCTCAGCTACTGCAGGAACCCTCCCTCGCATGTCTTTCTTTCTTGGTGATCAGGAACAAGAGACAGACACAACCTCTAACGAACGTGACGTCACTTCCGATTTCTGTTGCTACTCCTACCACCTTTCAAAGTGTCTTCCCACTCTCTGCCCCTCCCACTATCTAATATAATTTTTGAAACTTACATTAACAATAATCTTTCAGATCGAGGAGAAATTTTTTTTTTTTTAAATCCACCATAGTTAGAAATATCATTAATTATTTTGAAAGTTTAAACTAAATTATTATTATGTTTCTGAATTTTTTAGATGAGGATTGATAATTTGTAATATTTGGATTATTCGGATTACTTTTCTCATCTTGAGTGTTATTCTCCCAACGTTTTGGCCGATGTAACTCCGACCTTCTTTAGGTGTATCTTGTTGAACTCGGGAATCTTTCTGTCAAACTCGAGAATCTGGACAGAATTTCGAACGGAACTCATTATTTAATCCACGGAGGTAACATGCTCTCGTTCCGTCCGCCGTGACCAGGCAGAAGTCGTAAGTAACTTGCAACTGTAGAAGAGTGTCACGTAGAACTGAATTTTACTTTAGATTATTATTATTATTATTATTTTTCGTCTTCTTGTCTCGTGCGGAGGTTAGACGTTTTAAAATGTAGAAAAACCGCTGAACGCGAGATGCTTGTTTGATTGTGAGACCGTTCTGTTTTTGGCAGAATAAGATCGTCATCAATTGATCTCCTTCATGTCTTAAGTAAGACACACTTTGGAGCATTTCAGATGACTGACAGCGAGTGACATGGCCGTACCAGTTAAGATATTGTTGTCCGGCATAATTCTTCATTGCGACCCGTAGACTGAGACTAGCAACTTACTCCATCCAATGCGCTGCAAACAAAATCGTGTCGTTTTGACGTTTCACAGCCGCACAAGAGTACAGGCCAAACATATGTGTTGTATTTGTTTTAATTTATTTTTTATGGAAATCGCTCCAGACGAGGCATGAAGCCACTTGCTGAAAGGAGCTAAACAAAATACTACTTCAATGTCAAAAACTAACCAACGATAAATGTTAGATGGATAGATTCCGACCCAGAAAACAGCAATTATTCCCCCTTTGTCAGAAACATCACTCATGACATGTGAGGACTAAAGGAAAAAAAAAAGGGAAGCGAGAGTTACGAGGCTTCCGAAAGTAAACCTAAGGTCCATAGCAACTCTTGCATTTGGGATCCTTGCATTTTGTAAAATTGTCGACAGCTGCCTGACGGATATATGTCGTCTTATTCTTTTCTCAAGCAAAGTTGTTTATCTTAATTTTTCTGTAGTCTTTTACAGTTTTTAGATAAACACTAAGCTCAATAGCATTATCATAGATTGAGGCCTGAGGCATAATAAGACATATGTAGTCTTTTGCTTAGTTTTCCATTCGAGCGGAAAATGAGGTGGCGAGTTACGCCAGCACCGCGCCCCCTCCAGCCCACCTACGGAAGTGTGCACCAAACATCTTCCCAGGTGGAATTGCTATTAGTTTGCTGTAGGTTGCAAAGGAAATGGCAGCAACAGCTCATCCAGACAACCGAGATGCGAGAATGTCAAGAATTTGGTGCCATTATCTAAATTCTGTCAGACTCACGTTCTCGTATGATGATTGATTCCAAAGAGTGAGCTGCAAAAACATTGCATCATGGGAAGTGCATCATGGGAAGGAAAAACAAATCAAGGAAATTCCGACTTTGAAATACGAGTTAATCTGGTTTTATATATGGAATATCCATAGGTTGTTAGAAAAAGACGAGTGAAAACTAGATAGAGAGATAGACAGAAATGAAGGTCCATTAAAGAGAGAGAGAGAGAGAGTAAGATCCGACTCGTAGATCACTCTTAATTACTTGGTGGATAGTAGTAATTCTACTATTTACAGTTAAAATTCCCCTTTATTTACTAATTAGTTTCCAGTGGCCTTCGGGTAAGATCTTCGACTGCGAATCAGTGGCGATTTGTGTTCGGGGTTCGCGCCCGGTGACCGTTGGGAACTAGTTCCTAGACTGAAGATTGCGTTAGCATGAAACATCGATGTCTCTAGGTATATTTTAAATATTTAATGTTTATAAAAAAATATTATTGTATATATATATATATATATATATATATATATATATATATATATATATATTAAAATAAACATAGTTCGAGTATTTGACAATTGTTTTTTGTTTTTAGATTTTTTAGATTTATAATTTTAATTTTTTAACGGCCTCAATTTTTGAAATGTTAAATTTCTTTTCTTCTTCTTCTCTTTCTCTATCCCTCCATTTCATTCTCTCCAAATATGATCTGAGGTTAAGATTGGATTCTAACTCTGCCTGATGAGATCTCAGTTTATAGTAACTGTTAATCGATAACATCGACATGCCAGTGTCGCAGATTTTGTACATGTCTGTGTAAATAAAATTATCATATATAAAGCTCTATTTTGATATTGAGCACTTTTTATAAACCCGGTTAAAATTCTCTGGATTACCACCCTGTGGATATTTTTCACCTGGATTATTACCATTATTATATATATTAAAATAAACATAGTTCGAGTATTTGACAATTGTTTCAGAACCTCTTCAGGGATATACTAAGGAGCAAATATTAGAGCTGCCAATACATAATTATAAAAAATAAAAAATAAAACAAATTACATTTTAAATTATTCAGACGAGAAAACCCTTTGCATAAGATGACCTCCTGACGGCTACCTCTTCAAGGTCGGCTGACACTTAAGAAAGTCGGTCAACTCAAACTATAGGCAGGACAGGCGTTATTTAACACCTACCCACAATAGGAGTATGTGACACAAGGTCGGGAAAGTTGGATTTTAAAAGCCAGCACCCGAGAAGGTGAGCACTCTGACCATTAAAAATTGCCTGAGCAGCCCCGTCGGCATTCCCCGGTAGGGGTGTCTCAGGCAGTAAGCAATAAACTTACTCCTCCCCAAAGAGGGGAGGCAAGGCCTGGGAGGGTGGACCTCCTAGAACTGCACAGGACAGACCCATAGACTGGGGTAAATCAAGCCCTGAAGGCCAAGACAATACCAGTCCATGGGGTGCAGCAACCATCGGAACAGATACTACACTTTGATCTTGGCCAAAAGGCAGAGAAAACGGCAAACAAAGCGGCCCATGTCTCCTTCCTTAAATACATGCACACACACACACACACAGACATACCCACGCTTATACACCCACACTCATACACACCCATATATATATATACATATATATATATATATATATATAAATAAAGTGGTGTAGGAAAATTTAACTTGAATAAATTGCCTTTTTGCGGAATATACCTTGCTCTGAGCAATTGAATTGAAATTTGATTTGGCTTTTGCTTCTCTAATTCCTTTCCATTCTTCTTCATATATATATATATATATATATATATATATATACACGAACATAAATATAATTACCAACTAAGTTGAAATTAACAAAATCTAATCTTTATAAATTGCTAAATATATGTTAGAGTTTTATATATATCAAACTAAACATTTTTTTTTTTTAACTATTAATTGCAACTATACTCTACTAAGAAATTAAGTTGATCTAAAGATAATATTATTTAACTATTTATTTAAAAAATTCGAAACCAAGTGTTTACTATCGACTAGTTACTATTCTAATCTCGGTTATTATAATAAACTACTTAATACTTCATTATTTATAATAATTTTGTGTTATGTTTTAATTAAGGGATTTTAATTTTTTTTATTTTATCTTAATTTTTATTAATCACAATCTTTATAGTCTGCTAAATAGAGTTTTGTATATATATTAAATTAATCGTTATTTATTAATTAATTAAAAATCTTAATTAATTGCAACCATATTTACCTACGAACTAAGTTGATCTAACAATGATATTATTCCCCTATTAATTTGAGAATTAGAAAGTTTTTAATATCGACTAGTTATTATTTTTATCTAGTTCTTTATGATAAACTACTTAATACTTTATTATTTGTAATAATTTTGCGTTATTTTTTAAGGGAATTTTTTTTTTGAATTTTTTTATTTTACATTAATTATATTCTCTCTTTGAAGTGATCTTAAATTTTGTGTCTTCTTCTTCTTCTTTCGTGTGAATCATATGATTCCGGTGTTGGCATTAGTTTCTCCGATGTTTTTCTAGTTAGAAATCTTTCTGGAAAGACATCGGGTACTTACGGGAAGGACCACGAGAAGGTTGCCAACATCCCTAAGTGAAAGTGGTACTATGAAATCGACTGGATTCGAACTTGGAACACCCAGGTCTTCAGTCCGTGTCGATATCCACTTAACCACCGTTAGGGAATTTTGTGTCCATCTATACCGACTTCGCCTAACAGACGCTTAATTGGTACTAATTTAAGTTCATTAATTCTATCATTATGTTCACCCTTCAAAATATCTCCTCTTTCAATATAAAGCATTTTTGGAATCTTTTATTCATGCAAACTTTTAAAAAGTGAATGATTCGTGGAGTTGTATGTACGGCGCTAAATTCTTAAATTTCTAGAAAATTTCATGAGAATCCTACATAAACCAACCTAAACTTGATATGCCAATAAGTTCAATTTATTTGCATGATGACTCCATTTTAAAAAAATCTTCCTGCCTAAAATTCCTTTATCTGAAAACTTTATTCACTCATTTTCGCTAACGTACCAGGAGTGGTTCAGCATGTTAAAAACTAAAGGATTTCAGCAAGTAGCAGCAGCAGTTATAAACCACACCCACTTCTGTATTAACAACAAAGAATAATATTATCCTTGCGTGTATGTTTTTGCTATTTTAAGACTTTAAGTATATTGAGCATTAACACAGTTAAAACTCAATGTACGCACTTAAAACTTCTTTATACACACGCATGTATACTGTTACGTCTTGATGTTTACACGTTTCGGTTCAATTAAAACTCAGAAAAATGAAGGAAGTACGAAGTAGAACCTGTAACAGATTCATTTAACAAACACACTGATTAATTTAAAATGTAGAAAAACTGCTGAACGCGAGATGCTTGTTTGATTGTGAGACCGTTCTGTTTACTTTTTCACTGTTTGGCAGACGACTCTTTAATGCAAGGGCGATAACTTTTACTTTTTATCCAAGGGAAATAACTCGATTTTGTTTTGTTAGGTTGCCCTAACAGATACACACATGTGTTAAACTAACTATACACACATACTACTCATCTGTCTGTAAATAAACGTATTTGTTCATTTAAACCAGGGGCGAGCAACCTTTTCAGAGTGAAGGCCAGATGAGACTTTTGGAAGGAGATCGCGGACCGGAGTGAAAAACGAAATCTCAGAATTACTATATTTTGTTTACATGAATAAATTGTACAAAAATTGCATTGAACACTCTACAAATCTGATATTTTTTCTCAGGAGACTTCTGTATGTGATGTTATAAAAGGCACCGACGAAGACCCATTTTGGAATCATAAAAAATAATGACTGGGGAAGTAGCAAGTTGATCCAGAATTCGTTTTGACACACCTCACATAAGTTCTGTTTTATGCCCTTTCCTCGTTTCACGTTTCCTCTTTGCCTTTCTCTTTCTCTTTTTCTATTTTTATCTCAGGCCAACGATTTGGAATTAATAGTTAAAGAAAAATGAAATATACATGCATCATCGCTCGCTGATATTTATACATTTTTATCGCACTGTAAATCTTAATTGAAACCTACTATTAAGTCTATGTCACAAAATGATATGAGTTTTACTGGGAGGTCCACGGGCCGGATTGCTATAATAAAGCATAGCAGGGTGGCGGGCCGGATGCTAAGCCTTCGCGGGCCGGATGTGGCCCACTGGCCGGAGGTTGCCCGCCCCTGATTTAAACAAATGTGCATGCCTTCATGTTATTATTGTGTTTATCATTATTTAGATTTATTTTATTATGATTGCTGCTCGTTACTAAACATAACGAGATCCGCGAAAAAAAGAGAAGGTTTAATGGTGAACAGCAGATTTCAATTACTCTCTGTATACCCCAAGCACCGAACTTGTGCAACAGACATCTTCCGGGTGGGGAGTAGTAGCCATCACTTTACCAAAAAAAAAAAAAAAAGGATTGACTAAGCTGGGGGTGCCAATTATGGATTTACCAAGGTAGAAAATGCCTACCAGACAACAGGTTGGGTCCTTCAGGAACACTGGAAAAATATGTGGCTGACTGGCCATTAACAGGTAAGTGGAAACAAAACCTATGAATTGAAGAGTAAACTGCTGCAACTGACAGAGAAATATAAAAAAAATTTTAAAAATAAAAAATGGAGACTTCCGGTGAGTTTAGCTAGAGTAGGAAAGAAAAAGAAAAGAAATAGAAATAGCCTTCCCCCCCCCTCCCTTCCGAAGAAGCATTCACGCCAACAGAGTCAACCAATTAAATAAAGAAAGACAGAAGAAGAGATGTAAAATTTGGGTTATTCGGACTACATTTCTCATCTTGAGTGTTATCATCACAACGTTTCGGCCGCTGTAACCTCCGGCCTTCTTCAAGTGTATCTCTTCGAACTCGGGAATATTTCTGTCGAACTGAAGGACCCATGGCGCAGTGGATATAGTACTGTTAAATTCAGTTCTAAGTGATAGTCATCTGAAGGTTGAAGGTTCAATCTTCGGTGTGGGCGATACAAAGAATTGCGAATTACTGAAGACTTCTCCCAGTCATGGCTGACAGAATAAGAGGATGCTAACCCGTGGATTAAATAAAGGGTTCCATTCGAAATTCCGTCAAGATTCCCGAGTTCGACAGAAATATTACCGAGTTCGAAGAGATACACCGGAGGTTACAGCGGCCGAAACGTTGTGATGATACCACTTAAGATGAGAAATGTAGTCCGAATAACCAAAATTATACAAATTATCAATTCTCATCTCAAAAATTCAAAAATATAATGAGGAAGAGATATATGTATATGTGTGCATGTGTCTGTGGCAACTCCAGAAGTAGGGCTACTCAGGCTGAGCCCGAAATCACTAGAAGGTCAAGTTTATGCATTTCAAATCAAGAACACTCGGTTCACTATTTTTTCATATAGATAGCTTCATTTTGAATTTCAACAAACTAAATTATCGACTCCAAAATACAATGGTTGTTTCTAATTATGTTATATGATGAAAAGGAGAAACAGATTACATGAATTTAGTCTGATGTAAGAAAAAAACTCAAAATTTAAATTTATAGTAAAAAATGATTAACCAGAGTCGCCACTCACAGTGTACATATTACATATACACAAACATAATACACATATACATGTACACATAATATACATATATGTGTGCATGTATAATATGCACACATATTTATGTGCACGCATAATACATATACATATATGTACACATAATGTGCACAGAAGCTGAAGAGAGCCGGATGGCTAAGTCCTTCCCTGTTTGAAACCGACGGTACGAATGTTGTACTAATTTTTCTGTACCAAAATAAATAAATATTACGCTCTTAATTTTTAATTTTTTAACTTTAATTCTTAATTAATCGAGCACTCTGCTGGGATTTTTCCTGCTATATTACAAAGAAGTTATATATATATATATATATATATATATATTGGTACCAAAATAAATAAATATTACGCTCTTAATTTTTAATTTTTTAACTTTAATTCTTAATTAATCGAGCACTCTGCTGGGATTTTTCCTGCTATATTACAAAGAAGTTTTATATATATATATATATATATATATATATATATATATATATATAATGTGAAGCGAGAGCTAGCAGGTGAAGCTAGCTATAGTTTTATATATAACAATAATTATCCTTAAACTTTACTGCAGTTTCGGGGAACATCTGATCGTCAGAAGTGTGTTACTAAAATCATGTACGTCCATAAACATTTGAATACAAATTCAAACAGACCAGCAAAACGAATTCTGACAATCTGTATGACGTGTGTATGACGTGTGTATGACGTCAAAATATTCTCTTGCAGATGTAAATCTTCTTTCTTTTTTTTAAATGTGTTGTTTCTTTCCATATTTAATGTTTTGTATTTTTTTTTAAATGTGAAATATCGAGGAACTTAACAGAATTCATTTTTTTTATTCCTAGTTTGAATCTGTATTTAAGTTTATAAGAAAATTTAAATTTTATTAATACATTTATGATGATCGGATCGTCTACATAACTGCAGTAACGTGTTAAGATAATCCTATCTATTATGTATTATTGTTATAAAGTTCTATCTGAAAGGATATTGAGCTCTTTGTGCGTCTAATTGATGTCTTCGTTTGCCTTGGTTCATATATTGAGAAATTGATTTACATGCTATATATATATATATATATATATATATATATATATATATATATATATATAGATAGATAGATAGATAGTAGATGTTACTTTACATAGATAGTAGACGTTACTTTACATAGATAATAGACGTTACTTTACATAGATAATAGACGTTACTTTACATAGATAGTAGATGTTACTTTACATAGATAATAGACGTTACTTTACATAGATAATAGACGTTACTTTACATAGATAGTGGACGTTACTTTACATAGATAGTGGACGTTACTTTACATAGATAGTGGACGTTACTTTACATAGATAGTAGATGTTACTTTACATAGATAGTGGATGTTACTTTACATAGATAGTGGATGTTACTTTACATATATAATAGACGTTACTTTACATAGATAATAGACGTTACTTTACATAGATAATAGACGTTACTTTACATAGATAGTGGACGTTAATTTACATAGATAGTAGATGTTACTTTACATAGATAGTAGATGTTACTTTACATAGATAATAGACGTTACTTTACATAGATAATAGACGTTACTTTACATAGATAGTGTACGTTACTTTACATAGATAGTGGACGTTACTTTACATAGATAGTAGACGTTACTTTACATAGATAGTAGACGTTACTTTACATAGATAGTGGACGTTACTTTACATAGATAGTGGACGTTACTTTACATAGATAGTGGACGTTACTTTACATAGATAGTAGATGTTACTTTACATAGATAGTGGATGTTACTTTACATTAGGGGTGGGCTATAGAAACAAAATTTTTCAAATTTATGCCAAAAGTGGCTTATTACCTTCATTTATATGTAACTAGATGGGAACAAGTGATTTTTTTCAAAACGGGTCAAAATTGGAGGGTCGCAAGCCTCAAACGAGATTTGGCCGCGTCGGTCCGCGAAAACGGCCCAAATTTCACCCCAAAAGACATTTAGCCACTTATTGCAAGTCTTAGGGTACATTTTTTGACCAGAAATGCCTTTATATACCAGAATCTGTCATTCTCATATACTGTCCTACAAGTATAGGGCTTCTTAGGGTATCTCAGGGTCCAAAATGGGTTAAAATTGCCCCAAAATAAGCCAAAATGGCGGTTTTGGGCTGAAAAAAAGCTATTATCATCTCTCCTAGTCTATAAGACAACTCTGTATGGCTCCTAGCAGTTGGGAAAAACTGAAATGGGCATCCTGCTATCTTCTCCCATTCTTTTTTTGTGTTCTTCAGTGTTAAAAATGACAAAAAGTTGTCAAAAATAAGAGAAAAAGGGCCAAAACTGAGTTTTAATGAAAATTACCATATAAGGAAATGTTTCCTTTTAATAGCAATTCATTGTCTTCTTTAAATGGACTTGATGACACTACATTGCACTAATTGTGAAATGATTCATTGCACTATGCTTTCTTTTTCAGTTAGTAAAGGCAGTGAACATGGCTGGTGCAGCAGGGCAGATTGATGAGAATTACAGTTATGATGATTGGACTTTTCTTCTGCTTGATTCTCTTCCAACTGAGGCTGAGTGTGTTCAAGCTATACAACATCATGCTGCCAAATACAGTACCATAACACAGAAAAACCATGTTCATCAGTTCTCTTTGCGGCTCCTACAATTGTGGCAGAAAGCCTTTGGAAGTCATGTTCATTATGTAACGATACCTGGGATCAAACATAAATTTGATCGATTGCTAAAAGTCTACGACACGAACGTCTACAAAGCGAAAGGTTCCAGACGTGTGAACATGATCAAGTGGAAACGAGAACACTGTGTCCTTTTCAACCTGTTGGGAAAAGATGTGAACCCTGATGATTTTGATGACCATGAGCGTAGATTCTTTTTTGATCAAAAGTCTCTTGCACGTAAGTGGCTTATCGACACATTCCATGTGGATATGAAACACGAAGAAAGAATTCAGGCAGAGCAGCAACAACAGAATCATTTTGATGATGATCCGTTTGATGCAATTTCGTTTCCGGATGCTGATAGTATATACAATGAGCTGCATCAATCTGGCGAGTGTCCACCTGTGCTCACCGATACTGATTAGGGGGATGATGTTAAGCTGAACGAACCGTGCGTTGCCATATGGGATACACCGAAGGGACGAGAGTGGTTCATTGGTATGACACGGGAGAAAGTTGGGATGGATGAATATATTGTGGAATATCTAGAACCACTTCCTAACCACAATAGAAAGAAAACATGGCAATATCCTTCGCAGATTGAGCAGCAGAAGACATTGAAAATTCAATTTTTGCCGTGCAATGTCATTTGTGCATGGGACTTGACGAAACGGAAACCAGTATTTGTGCTAGAGAATTATGATGTGATAGATGAACTCTTTAAAGCATTATATTGATATTTTACTGGTTAATGATAAGTATCTTAATGAGTTGATATGCAAATTTTAGATGCTTCTGTACCAAATCAATGCTTCATACACTGTGGAGTTTTACAGTATCATATCCAAGAAATTGAGAATTTAGGGCCATTTTCATCGATTTTTGGGAGTTGTGGAAAAAAATTGTGTAATCGATGGTCAAAAAATGTACCCTAAGATTTGCAATAAGTGGCTAAATGTTTTTTTGGAGTGAAATTTGGGCCGTTTTCGCGGACCGACGCGGCCAAATCTCGTTTGAGGCTTGCGACCCTCCAATTTTGACCCGTTTTGAAAAAAATCACTTGTTCCCATCTAGTTACATCTAAATGAAGGTAATAAGCCACTTTTGGCATAAATATGAAAAATTTTGTTTCTATAGCCCACCCCTATTTACATAGATAGTGGATGTTACTTTACATAGATAGTAGATGTTACTTTACATAGATAATAGACGTTACTTTACATAGATAGTAGACGTTACTTTACATAGATAATAGACGTTACTTTACATAGATAATAGACGTTACTTTACATAGATAGTAGATGTTACTTTACATAGATAGTGGATGTTATTTTACATAGATAATAGACGTTACTTTACATAGATAATAGACGTTACTTTACATAGATAATAGACGTTACTTTACATAGATAGTAGATGTTACTTTACATAGATAGTGGATGTTATTTTACATAGATAATAGACGTTACTTTACATAGATAGTGGACGTTACTTTACATAGATAGTAGACGTTACTTTACATAGATAATAGACGTTACTTTACATAGATAATAGACGTTACTTTACATAGATAATAGACGTTACTTTACATAGATAATAGACGTTACTTTACATAGATAATAGACGTTACTTTACATAGATAATAGACGTTACTTTACATAGATAGTAGACGTTACTTTACATAGATAGTAGACGTTACTTTACATAGATAATAGACGTTACTTTACATAGATAGTGGATGTTACTTTACATAGATAGTAGACGTTACTTTACATAGATAATAGACGTTACTTTACATAGATAGTAGATGTTACTTTACATAGATAATAGACGTTACTTTACATAGATAATAGACGTTACTTTACATAGATAATAGACGTTACTTTACATAGATAGTAGATGTTACTTTACATAGATAATAGACGTTACTTTACATAGATAATAGACGTTACTTTACATAGATAATAGACGTTACTTTACATAGATAATAGACGTTACTTTACATAGATAGTAGATGTTACTTTACATAGATAGTGGATGTTATTTTACATAGATAATAGACGTTACTTTACATAGATAATAGACGTTACTTTACATAGATAGTAGATGTTACTTTACATAGATAGTGGATGTTATTTTACATAGATAATAGACGTTACTTTACATAGATAGTAGATGTTACTTTACATAGATAATAGACGTTACTTTACATAGATAATAGACGTTACTTTACATAGATAATAGACGTTACTTTACATAGATAATAGACGTTACTTTACATAGATAGTAGATGTTACTTTACATAGATAGTGGATGTTATTTTACATAGATAATAGACGTTACTTTACATAGATAGTGGACGTTACTTTACATAGATAGTAGACGTTACTTTACATAGATAATAGACGTTACTTTACATAGATAATAGACGTTACTTTACATAGATAGTAGATGTTACTTTACATAGATAATAGACGTTACTTTACATAGATAATAGACGTTACTTTACATAGATAATAGACGTTACTTTACATAGATAATAGACGTTACTTTACATAGATAGTAGACGTTACTTTACATAGATAGTAGACGTTACTTTACATAGATAATAGACGTTACTTTACATAGATAGTGGATGTTACTTTACATAGATAGTAGACGTTACTTTACATAGATAATAGACGTTACTTTACATAGATAATAGACGTTACTTTACATAGATAGTAGACGTTACTTTACATAGATAGTGGATGTTATTTTACATAGATAATAGACGTTACTTTACATAGATAGTGGATGTTACTTTACATAGATAATAGACGTTACTTTACATAGATAATAGACGTTACTTTACATAGATAGTAGACGTTACTTTACATAGATAGTGGATGTTATTTTACATAGATAATAGACGTTACTTTACATAGATAGTAGACGTTACTTTACATAGATAATAGACGTTACTTTACATAGATAATAGACGTTACTTTACATAGATAGTAGACGTTACTTTACATAGATAGTGGATGTTATTTTACATAGATAATAGACGTTACTTTACATAGATAATAGACGTTACTTTACATAGATAGTGGATGTTATTTTACATAGATAATAGACGTTACTTTACATAGATAATAGACGTTACTTTACATAGATAGTGGACGTTACTTTACATAGATAGTAGACGTTACTTTACATAGATAATAGACGTTACTTTACATAGATAATAGACGTTACTTTACATAGATAGTAGATGTTACTTTACATAGATAATAGACGTTACTTTACATAGATAATAGACGTTACTTTACATAGATAATAGACGTTACTTTACATAGATAATAGACGTTACTTTACATAGATAGTAGACGTTACTTTACATAGATAGTAGACGTTACTTTACATAGATAATAGACGTTACTTTACATAGATAGTGGATGTTATTTTACATAGATAATAGACGTTACTTTACATAGATAGTAGACGTTACTTTACATAGATAGTAGACGTTACTTTACATAGATAGTGGATGTTATTTTACATAGATAGTGGATGTTACTTTACATAGATAGTAGACGTTACTTTACATAGATAGTAGACGTTACTTTACATAGATAGTAGACGTTACTTTACATAGATAGTGGATGTTATTTTACATAGATAGTAGACGTTACTTTACATAGATAGTAGACGTTACTTTACATAGATAGTGGATGTTATTTTACATAGATAGTGGATGTTACTTTACATAGATAGTGGACGTTACTTTACATAGATAGTAGACGTTACTTTACATAGATAGTGGATGTTACTTTACATAGATAGTAGACGTTACTTTACATAGATAGTAGACGTTACTTTACATAGATAGTAGACGTTACTTTACATAGATAGTAGACGTTACTTTACATAGATAGTAGACGTTACTTTACATAGATAGTGGATGTTATTTTACATAGATAATAGACGTTACTTTACATAGATAGTAGACGTTACTTTACATAGATAATAGACGTTACTTTACATAGATAGTAGACGTTACTTTACATAGATAGTAGACGTTACTTTACATAGATAGTGGATGTTATTTTACATAGATAGTGGATGTTACTTTACATAGATAGTAGACGTTACTTTACATAGATAGTAGACGTTACTTTACATAGATAGTAGACGTTACTTTACATAGATAGTGGATGTTATTTTACATAGATAGTAGACGTTACTTTACATAGATAGTAGACGTTACTTTACATAGATAGTGGATGTTATTTTACATAGATAGTGGATGTTACTTTACATAGATAGTGGACGTTACTTTACATAGATAGTAGACGTTACTTTACATAGATAGTGGATGTTACTTTACATAGATAGTAGACGTTACTTTACATAGATAGTAGACGTTACTTTACATAGATAGTAGACGTTACTTTACATAGATAATAGACGTTACTTTACTATATATATATATATATATATATATATATATATATATATATATATATATAGCAACTACACCAACTTTTATATATATATATATATTGCAAGATCCAAACACAGTTTGTTGATCACTTTAACTGCTCGTGTAAATTAGCCGCCGACTCGCTATTTACAAAGTTAAATTCCTCTTTAATTATTAGCTAATTCCCTATGGCCGAGGAGTTTACGCTCTTGACTGCAAATCAGTGGCGATTTGTGATCGGAGTTCGGGCCCGCCGACCGTTGAGAATTAGCTTCCTGCACTGAAGATTGCGTTAGCATGAAACATCGATGTCTGTAGGTAATAAATAATTAATATTTATTCATAAATATTATATATATATATATATATATATATAAACTACACCACCTTCTTTACATACATACATACATACATACATACATGATGATTGCCACTTCTTTAGAGCAGAAGGCCATCCCTACAAAGATTGTAATGTCCGATTGCCGTCGCGCATATTGTTCAGCAGACCCGGTTTATTTTTACAGGTCTTCATCGCCGTGGGTCTTGTAGGGATATTTGTACATGTAGATGGCCATGCTGTGCGTTTGTACGGCACACAGAGCACACTCTCCATACATACATACCATACATGCATACATACATACATACATAAGGGTCGTGTAGTTTACTGGAAGCATTGTTCGTAATATATATATAGATAGTTTATTAGAAGGCTCTAACCATGCGGGATGAGAGGATCGTTTGTTATTAGGTTTTCTTTCTTACAATCCTCGGTATATTCCCACAACGTTAGAGCCTTTGACAGTACTGAAAATTATTAAATATATAATTTTCTTTTTTAAAAAATAAAGTAATATACATTCTTATTCTTTCTAGCCTATACTTTCTAAGCAAAATTTAAACAAATAGTTTGTTTTTTTACACATTGCAATTTCACACATTATAATTAATTTATTAATTATAACATGATTAATCAACAGAACGGATGCGTTATGTTCAGAATTATTACTAGTATATTCACCATGGTTGTTATATTCACAACATTTCAGCTACTTTACTCTTTGGCCTTCTTCGGCTGCCTTTTGTCGTACTCGATAATTCGATTCTTGGAATTTCAAACCGATTCTGAATCTACTAGACAATTCTTTTTCTGCATTTTCACATATGTTGTTTTTGTTAATTTGATTTTTTCTTTGGGTCTTAGGGAATGAACTCAAAACCTCGAAGCAAAATTCACTTTAGAGTATCTCAAAAAAGTTGTGAAAAAAACAACCAAAATGAGGATAACAATTCCAAACATGGAATTAATGTAAATAAAAAAACAGCGCGTCTCAGAAACATCTTCAAGTTTGCAACAAACTATTCAATTTCAAATAAGTGATTAACATCTCACAGATCTTGTCAACGAATAATAAAAAAGTTCCCGTGAATAGTCATCGAAAAAGGTATTTTTTTTAAATTGACATATTTCTTTACGGATCATAAAACACACTTTATTACTTCGAAAAAACCTACATAAAATTAAATTGCATCTCATGGCCTTGACATAGATCACTTTTGTAGTGATACCCGGCTTTCAAATTATCAACATTCTTTTTAATCATGATATGAATCCCAATTTTAAGCTTGTTTTTTTTTTTTTGTTTTTTTTTTTTTTAATAAGTAAAAAAATACATCTGTGGGAAAAAAAATATTTCTTTAAAAAAGAAAGAAAAAGAACCGTCAAAAAGATATTTTTAAATATAATGAGCTAAAACATCCACACATTGCTGAAAAAGATTTTCAGTGGGGCTTCAGAATAGAAGTTAGGGTTAGGGTTAGGCTTCAGAATAGCGGGTACATCAATTTTTTTTTACCTTGTTTAAAACATTTTTTTTTAAAATCAAGTTACTTTTTGGTATCAATGAACTTCATTCAGATGTTGCGATTCGTTTCTCCAATTCTATTTTAGAGTCTGGTACTCACATGAGAGACCACGTGAAGGTTGCCGACATCCAATAGTGAAAGTGGAGCAACCACTGTACCACTACCACAGATGACCCCCTCAATCACTCAGAAACAACTCAGAACTCTATTAGATGTTACTGAGAACATTTGTGACTTCTGTTTCTCTACACACCGAAGAGCTCTTTTCTGTTCCGGTTATCCAGTCTGGTCATAATTGATGAACAGAGTCACATGTTACGCAAAGTCCACAGGACTAAATTTCATTTAACTTCATAATAAATAGCAAATTAATCAAAACATTAAAATAAACCACTTTGGATGTCTGTATTGAGAATGTCGCTTCTCAGCAATTCAGTAAATGAAGGATTTCAAATCTGACGATTTTTAGAGTAAAAAGTTAACTTTTTTAAATGTTAACATGTTTTGCATTAAATAAATGAATAACAATATCTATGGAACATACAAAAATCTACAAAGACAGAAAAATGTGACTTTGACAGGATTCGAGCCTGTGTCGAGAAATATACTTTAAAAAAAATGGGAATAATAAAATTTCTATCGGTAGCAGTGATTCATCTCAAACTACACCAAAATCCAATTTATTTATTCAGAGTCACTTGGAAGACATAAAGTGTTATCGTGCATGAATAATAAAAAATAAATAAATAAATATAAAAAAAATCTTCTGTGGTGGAGAAATATAGTTAAAGCATATGGATAAAAAATTCTCTATATTACAAAATGGTCAATTACCAGCTGTATGACCGACTATATGACCAGCTATATGACTGACTATATGACCAGCTAAATGACCGACTATATGACCAGCTATATGACCGACTATATGACAAGCTATATGACCGACTATATGACCAGCTATATGACCGACTATATGACCAGCTATATGACCGACTATATGACCAGCTATATGACCGACTATAAGACCTGCTATATGACCAGCTATATGACCAGCTATATGACCAGCTATATGACCGGCTATATGACCTGCTATATGACCAGCTATATGACCGACTATAAGACCTGCTATATGACCAGCTATATGACCAGCTATATGACCTATATGGCCAGCTATATGACCGACTATAAGACCTGCTATATGACCTGCTATATGACCGACTATAAGACCTGCTATATGACCTGCTATATGACCAGCTATATGACCTGCTATATGACCAGCTATATGACCTGCTATATGACCTGCTATATGACCAGCTATATGACCAGCTATATGACCAGCTATATGACCTGCTATATGACCGACTATATGACCAGCTATATGACCAGCTATATGACCAGCTATATGACCAGCTATATGACCGACTATATGACCAGCTATATGACCTGCTATATGACCTGCTATATGACCGACTATATGACCAGCTATATGACCTGCTATATGACCTGCTATATGACCTGCTATATGACCAGCTATATGACCGACTATAAGACGTGCTATATGACCAGCTATATGACCGACTATATGACCAGCTATATGACCGACTATAAGACCTGCTATATGACCTGCTATATGACCTGCTATATGACCTGCTATATGACCTGCTATATGACCGACTATATGACCAGCTATATGACCAGCTATATGACCGACTATATGACCAGCTATATGACCAGCTATATGACCAGCTATATGACCGACTATAAGACCTGCTATATGACCTGCTATATGATCAGCTATATGACCAGCTATATGACCGACTACATGACCGACTATATGACCTGCTATATGACCGACTATAAGACCTGCTATATGACCAGCTATATGACCGACTATAAGACCTGCTATATGACCTGCTATATGACCGACTATAAGACCTGCTATATGACCGACTATAAGACCTGCTATATGACCTGCTATATGACCTGCTATATGATCAGCTATATAACCGACTATATAACCAGCTATATGACCGACTTTAAGATCTGCTATATGACCGGCTACATGACCGGCTGCATGACCAGCTATATGACCGACTATCTGACCGACACGGATTTCCTTTCAAATTTAGTACACTTATAGATCTTCATGAGAGAAATTGAATGGGAGCTGTTGTGCATCTCCAGGTCAAAGTGTTGCGGAGATTTTACAAAAATGTGAATTAAAAAATAGTAACAGTTTGGGAGGGGGGGATAACATCACAGTACAACAGTATAGTAAGGACTAAGAAGTAACGTCTACTATTTACGCAATTTTTATTTGTAACGTCTATTATCTATTTAAGGTAACGTCTATTATCTATGTAAAGTAACGTCTATTATCTATGTAAAGTAACGCCCACTATCTATGTAAAGTAACGCCCACTATCTATGTAAAGTAACGTCTATTATCTATGTAAAGTAACGTCTACTATCTATGTAAAGTAACGTCCACTATCTATGTAAAGTAACGTCTACTATCTATGTTTTAGATTTCATAAAAATCTGTCTAATAGTTTTTAATCCATTTATTTTAACGAGAGAGTTCTGTCCCCTTTGTTCCTCTGAAAAATAAATCAAACCCAGCTCATTATACTCCCTCTAACGTTTACCATCTATGTTCGGGCAAGAGAGAACTGGGTGAGGGCCCTACATTTGCTGCCATATAACATAATGCTTCTGGCACAGCTGCTACACAAGTCACTCAACACAATCACAAGGGTGAAGGCAGCATCGGTAAAATTTTATCTAATAACATTGCAAGTTGTCTCCCTCTACGTTCAGGGTAAGTTGTATAGTATTTGTGTCAGGTGCGTCATGTTATATGGCAGCAAATGATGAGTCCTCAGCTAGTCCTCTTTTGTCCGACTGCAGCGCAATGACATATTCATGATTAGATAGATCTGCAATGAGAAATCTGATCAAACCCAACATATTATGTCGGTGGATTTGCTGAAAGCACGATATTTGCTCGGCATAGAGGTTATGCTAAGGATGAATTAGTTATGCTGGTATGGTCATGTAGAGCGCTCATCCTCCTGGGTAAACCGTTGCAGAAGCATGGATTTCTTGAATCGCAGGTTGGTTTGTCAAACCAGGGAAACTTTGGAAGTAAGTGATTAGACAAGACCTCCATATTTGTGGAAGTGCGTTCTCTTTGGAATCCTCGCTGGAAGAACAAATAAGGAGATTTCGGAATTCTTCAGTGTAAGCAATCGAGATGGTAGAAAAGGTTGAAAAGAATTGAAATATTTAGGAATCGACTATGAGGCAACATCAGATAGAAAAACATATGACCAATGATCTGACACTAACAAAACACCGGAGTTTGTTGTTGAAAGCGATGTCATTCCACTCCACTTCTTCCCTTTATAGTGATCGTCTCATTCACATGCCATCACGTTCACCCGAGAGCGTTTGCAACATTTCATAATATCTGATTTATTTGACTGAAATGTCTTTGAGCAGATCCAGCTGGAAGCCTGTTTAGTTGCATGTGTTTAGAACAGGAGACTTCGATGGTATGGCCACATTGAAAGAATGGATGAGAGTTCTTGGGTCAGTAGATGTAGAAAAGTCAAGGTAACGGGTCCGATTCATAGAGGAAGACCAAGGAAAACATGGGAGGAAGTGATAAAAATGGACTTGAGAGAAAGAGGGAATAAATAAAGACCTGGCCAGAGATAGGTTAGCTTGGAAGTCAATTTCTTAAACCCGGCATGTAAAAACGGATGTTAAACAGAATGTTATGATCATGAATGTCTGTGAAAACATAATACTCAGATTATTCCTGAATTGAAGGCGGCTATCACAGACAAAATCAGATTGGTTCCAAGAGAGGAGAATGTCAGAGTTATTGACAATTTTGCGCCTCGTATCCAAGTGTGCTTGTCATTGAACAATGATAAAACAAGACTGTTGGACATTCGTGACTCGAACTTGGTGGACAAGTCAGACATTAAAGTTTATTTGTACCAATTATGTTTGAATTGTAAAAGGGATTGTGAATTTTTTTAACAGTTTCATGGGTGGTATTTTTTTTTGCGAGAGGGGGAGGGGGGGGGGCACTCTTTATACATGTGTGTATGCAAAACGTAGTCCAGTCCAGTCGAGTATAAATACAATAGAAGTCAGTTTATGAAAAAAAAAACAGATAATGTAAAGAGACGATGACCGAATCAAGCTGAGTCATGACTTGACAATTTTAAGAAAAAGGAGCATTTGTTTTCTTTTTTCTTTCTTTTTTTTTCAAATTGTTATTGTAAACAAGTTTCTAACACTTAAAAATACAAGAACAAGTATTTTTAAGATTCGTCATTCAACCTACGTATAATGCGATTTAAAATTTAAGCATGACAGACAGAGCCAATTACAGAGATGCTTGGACGCATCTCAAATAAGATGTGTCCATTCAATTTGCTCATTTAACGATGAAAATGCTATTTCAAACAGACCAATGAAAATACTATTTCAGACAGACCAATGAAAATACTATTTGTGACAGACCAATGAAAATACTATTTGTGACAGACCAATGTAAATAATATTTGTGACAGACCAATGAAAATGTTATCTCAGACAGACCAATAAAAATACTATTTCAGACAGACCAATGAAAATACTATTTCAGACAGACCAATGAAAATACTATTTGAGACAGACCAATGAAAATGCTATTTCAAACAGACCAATGAAAATACTGTTTCAGACAGACCAATGAAAATACTATTTCAGACAGACCAATGAAAATGCTATTTCAGACAGACTAATGAAAATACTATTTCAAACAGACCAATGAAAATGCTATTTCAAACAGACCAATGAAAATGCTATTTCAGACAGACCAATGAAAATACTTTCCCCCCTTCTCTCTCTTCCCCATCTCTCTTTCTCTCCCCCCTCTCTCTCTCTCTCCTTTCTCTTTACCTCTACTCTCTCTCTTCTTTCTCTTTAACCTACTCTTTCCCCCTCTCTCTCTCTCTTTCCTTTCTCTTCCTCCTCCCTCTCTCTTCTTTCTCCTTTCCTCTACTCTCTCTTCCTCTTCTTCCCCATCTCTCTTTCGTTTCTTTCCCCCCTCCCCCCTCTCTCTCTTCTTTCTCTTTAACCTTCTCTTTCTCCTCTCTCTCTTTCCTTTCTCTTCCCTCTATCTTCTTTCTCTTCCCCCTCCTTCTCTCTTTCCTTTCTCTTCCCCCTCCCTCTCTCTTCTTTCTCCTTTCCTCTACTCGCTCTTCCTCTTCTTCACCATCTCTCTCTTTCCTTTCTCTTTCCCCTCCCTCTCTCTTCTTTCTCTTCCCCCTCTCTCTTTTTCCTTTCTCTTCCCCCTCCCCCTCTCTCTCTTCTTTCTCTTTAACCTTCTCTTTCTCCTCCCTCTCTCTTCTTTCTCTTTCTCCTCTCTCTCTCTCTTCTTTCTCTTTCCCCTCTCTCTCTCTTCTTCAGTTTTCCTTTCCTTTTTACTTCTTTACCTCATTCATTGACCTCTCACTACTGCTCTTATCAGTCACCCTTTCTTTATACCATTCACCTATTGTGACATCATCCAGTGTGCACGGTGAGAAAATAAAAAACAAACCAGATCCACAGAGTTGTAGTAGTATATAGATTAATAAAAAATAAAAATAAAAAAATAAAAAAGGTTTCATGAATAAAAAATAACGCAAACACGAAAAAAAGGTTGTTTCTTAAAATCTAGTTTGAATCGATAATGGCTGACTCAATTTAGCTTTGAAATGATCAACTCTACCAGATTTTACTTAGGCAAAACATAATTTAAAAACAAATGTGATGAGATTACCTCCCCTTTGAGGCAGGAACTCTCCTCTATTAATCCAATATGGAGTTGAAAAAGAGATAAAAATCAAAGCTTCTTAAACTTTTTATCTTCCTTGACTTTTTTTAATACCGTTATTACAATGATAGAGGATAATAAACAGATGCATAATCGGATACACAAATTAGCAAATAAAGTCTTATCATCACTTACATGATAATACACTGCGTCTCTGTTTCAATATCTATATGTATAAATAGCTAACGCTTTGCGTGTAACCCTAAGCTAAGGAAAGTAATCCAGTACATATTCAAGCAAACACAAGCAGTAGCAGCAGCAGCAGCAGCAGCAACCCCTCTCCTCCTAAAGTCCAACCATTCCTCACCACAGTAGGGGGCGGTGGCATTGTGGTAGTGTTAGAGCTATCCGGCTAACAGGGATCTGGTGAAAATCCCTGTAGAGTCAGGATCAGGATCACATTTCTTTATTACATGCTACTATCATAGGGGTTGCCATGTTGCCTACCTCTCTATTAGACTACGGCATCATCATCACCCCCCCCCCACCTACCTGCCTAACGTCCAACTCTTCCTTACATTGTTAGGGGTGATGGCAAACTTCGTAGTGTCAGAGCTACCCAGCTAACGGGTCTGATTAAAATTCAGGAGGAGTCGGCATCAGGATCAGTCGTCCTCTGGTCGTCTCTGCCTCTGCACGCGGCAAGCAATTGAAGAGATATGAAAGAAATGGGCATTTGCTGAGAGATGTTGGTTAGTTTTTGACCTTGAACGAATAATGTTTCTTTTTAGCTCCTTACATCAAGTGGCTTCATGTCTTGTCTTAGACCGATTCTCATAAAAAAAACTTTTAAAAAAAGGAGATTGAGCTTCACCTAAGATTTCCAAATTTGTAATATCCGACACAAATAGTCATGAGGCAGGTCACCCTCTTCCAATATTCCGATGATTTCCAGTCATCCACAGTCGCCAGCTCTCAACCCCACCAATAGTATACAGAAACAGCTATCCAATGCAATTTATCGCTATTAAATACTTCAATGGTTCTGAGATAAAAGAATATTAAAAAATTATCAAATTTGTCTCGAAACGAATTATCAAGAAAACCATTTTCAAAGTCAGATTGATTTATGTTGGCAAATTAAAGAGGTCACGAGGAGGAACCTGCCATATCTGATAAATATACTTACCTGTTAATAAATACTATGAATTTTTAAATAAGACCCAGCCTACATACTGTGGCTTGTATTCAAAGTCCACCTTTTTTGGTGAAACTAAGGCTCTCATTGCCCAACCAATCATAAGAGAGCAGAAAAGGTGACATAATTTGTGTTTTGTTAGCGAATCACAAAACTAGTTTCAAGTAAAAGAACAGACACTTGGAGAGATTCGCAGAAGACAGTCAGTCCAAAAAGTAGCCAGGCAGACTGAGGGAGGGAACTAAGTCGGCGACCTATCAAGAACAGAAATTGAAAAGACTAAGAAGAATTCTTTCCAAATTCGATCGTCTCCGAGAGATGAAAGCACATCATAAATTTCAAAGTCCTCCAATCAAGAGTTAGCACCAATCAAATTCCTCAACTTGTCTTTTCTCCCCAACAAGAGCTACATAACTTGTGTTTCAATAAATATTTGTTATTATTCACGGCCAGTTTTTCTTGTTTTGGGGTTGCTGACAGAACCAACCACTCCCCCCCCCCCCAATTCCAGTCTAAGTTGCATCAACACCAAAGTTCTGTGAATCTTTTAAACACAGTGTAACCAGTCAGAACACATGCGATTCTCGACCGGTGAAAAAGAGTGGTATTAAAATAAAATAATATTTTTTTAAAACTATTAAAATAAAATAATATTAAAATAAAATACTATTAAAAAATTATTTTAAAAAACTATTAAAATAAAATAATATTTTTTTTTAAAAAACATCATTTTTTCTTTTATTTGTGTTTGGCCATTTCTAGCCACCTTTTTTCACTCAATCGTTTTCTCCAACTTAAACAATTTTACCCTCATATCCTATTCAATTTTCTTAGTTTTTAATTTATTATTCTGATGTTACCTCTTAGAGGGTAAGACGACAAGGCCTTAAAGAAAATTAAAGCAATTTTCTTTTTTTTCCACCCGTCTGTTTCATTGATTAAAAAATGTTTCCTCTGAAATTTATTCTACGATTTTGTTGTACGCGAAATCTACTTTATTTTACTTTTTCAAATTTTAAATCTTGGCCTTTGCCAACTTATCTATCCCAGCGACTTCCTCTGATGATAAGATGTTGATCTTTGAAAAGCCTGGCTTAAGGAAAAATTCAACTTGAATAAATTGCCTTTTTGCGGAATATACCTTGCTCTGAGCAACTGAATAAAAATACGATTTGACTTTTGCTTTTCTAATTCCTTTTCATCCTTCTACATATCTATCTGCTCTATCCTGGATATTGAGCTGTATACTTTTCACAATAGGTTTTACCTTTCCTAAAAGTTCGCTTTTAGTTCACCACTTATATATATATATATATGTATGTTATACCAACCGAAGCTGCATTCATCTCACTTAACTTTATAATATGCTCGGCAAGATGAGAAAAAGAAAAAAATAGATTGCTGGTATGTTATGTTAAGCCACTGCCCTTCCTTCTCAAATAAAAGTATAACTAGGATATACTTATAACCATTGTCTACAACTACGTCCGCAAAACTAGGTCAAATGACTAAATCACAATTCAAAACATAATCTAGTGTTCAATAACCAATTAGAACACTCTCCGCATGATTCAACAGCAACAAGTTAGGAGCCTCTCCACAGAGATAAAAGAAACAGCTTGCTTATACAACAGAATGCTAAAGAAAATGCTTAGCTTTCTTAATGTTTAATTTTACTTCAGTCGAAGTTCTCAGAAATCAAGGGGCCCCTTCCTGGGGCTAACACTTGATCTCTATATGAGATACATAGATACCCAAGTATTCTATTAAAATTCTCCTTTATTTCTCAAGCATTGAGTTAGTAAAAAAGTTAAGAATAATTTCTTCTCTCTCCAACTGACCAGTCAATATGTCATAGTATATCTTTCTTGTGGTCTGTTGGTCTTACCGGCTTCCAGGACAAGAATTCATCTAGTCTGGTGGAGTATCCAGCTACGTGGTGTTACTTGAGGTAACATCACTAGAGGAAGATGCACTATTCCTCGTACGAGGGGATCTTATTTGTGCTGCGGATACTATGTAATTTGAATATTTGGTCAGGGTTTACTTGTAGGGGTAAGTATCCTCATGTCAGGTTGTCCTGACAAACCCTTGTACAGAGAGACCGAAGACACGTGACTACTCAAGAATGCTAGAAACGAGATAGTCGCATGCACACCCACACACGCTGGAACTAACACACTAATGAACTTGGCCTTTCCAATGTTGCAGACGACAAAAAATATTTGCAGACACACAAAAAAAAAAACTTTCTTTGATATGAAATGAAGAAATCTGGCAATTCATCCAACAACTTTTAACAATTCTACGCCTCTGCAAATGCTGCTTTAAAATTATTCACTCTTAACAGAATTGTACTTTTTTTTTAACATTTTTTAAAATGTCTACTTGGAAACGTGCCATCATTATCGACAAAATTAGTAGACTAGTCTCTATTTATATAACGTTAGGGATGTGTATATGTTTAGATTTTTGTACATACAGGATTCACTCCTAAACTAATTAACAGATAATTATGAATTTTAGAACACAGCTGCTAGGCATAACGGATCCAAATGTGGGCTATATTTAGTTTTATGCAAAAGGGGTTATTAAAAAAATGGAAGTCCTTCTTGAAAATTCAGAGAGCTACGATTGTTGTGAAATTTTAACAATGGGTATTAGACATCGATAAATATTCCCCAAATTTCAGTTTCTTTGGAGTATTTTAAGGGGGTTTTAGGGGGCATAATATGGCCACAAACCCCCTATTTGAAAATTCAAATATTTCAGACTTACATTGAATTTTTTTATCCATAGTCATTAGACGCCAATTAAGGGAGATTCTAATTTCTTTTTAAGACCCCTTAAGCTTAAGCCTTAAATTTTAGACAGTTTTGTAGAATCAAAATCATGTAATGGATTTTGATCAAGATTGGAATAAGGATTCTAGACATAAGGTCTAGTAGCATTATATCTTGATTTTAATCTTCGTGAGGAGACATAAAAGTGGTGCAAAACTGTTCTGTTCAGGGACGGGTATTCTTCTAGTTCTAAATAAATGATGAAGTTGGTGCCATTTTTTTTTTACCGTATGGCCATTGTTTTTTTGATAATTTATTTTACACATTTCAAATGTTTATTGAAGAAAAAAGGTTGTTTGTACGGACTGGGCTGTCATATTTGTAATAACATCAATGATCATCACGCTCATAAATGGGTGATGCAACTATTGGCTCTGCAGATGCACATCGGATGAAGATCAAAAGTGATCAATAGAAATGTAATAATGGAAATCGGATCCAAGAGATCAATACAAACGAACTGAATCGGATTCTCAAGTCTTCCATTACAAAAACATTAAAGGGTACAGACATGAAAAATAAATTTAAATATCATTCAAAAAAAAAAAAAAATTTTCAGGAATCTACTTTTTTGTTTTTCTTCATTAATAACTTACAAGTCATATCCACGCAATAAAAAAATATCATAGGAAGTAACATATGCAAACTTCCTTGGCCTTTTGGCTAGGAGCAAAGTGTAGTATCTGTTCTGATACTGCACTTCATCTTTTCTGTCCTCGGTCAGTGAAGTAGAAATCTTTCTCGACTGAGGTAAAAAAAAAATTTTAATCCAGAATTTTCCCCACATTAAAACCCAACATTGTGTCTAACTCTGCCCTCGTGGGGAGGTAAGTAAATAGAGACAAATGCAAGTAGTGACCATGCTATCTCTATTTTTTTTCTTTTTCATTTTACTTCAGCGAAAGTTCTCAGAAATCAAGGAGCCCCTTTTCTGGGACTAAAACTTGATTTCTATATGAGATACATAGATATCTGAGTGTTCAATCAAGATTATCCCCTACCTCTCAAACGTTGAGTTAGTAAAGAAGTGAAGTACATTAATTTTCCTCTCCCCAATTGACCAGTTAACTATGTTATAGTATATCTGTCTCTTGGTCTTACCGAATTCCAGGACAAGGATTCATCTTGTCTGGTGAAGTATCCATCTAAGTGCTGTTACTTGAGGTAACATTATTTGGAGAAGGTGTACCATTCCTCGTATGAGCCGGTGCATAGCCGTATTGAGGGGATATTACTTGGGTTTTGAATAATATGTTATTTTGGATATTTGATCAGGGTTTACTTGTAGGATGAAGTATCCTCATGTCAGGTTGTCCTGACAAACCCTTGTACAGAGACCGAAGACACTCGAGGATGGTGTCTAGTAGATAATTCAAACTCTCCATATATAAAGTGTAGTGTTACTGCACCGACGATTCACCGGTGAGGGGACGAGTTACGGCATCTGGCGATGACTCAGTTAGAATGTATTTTGACCGCCAATAAACCTTGTTACTTATCCTATACGTCTCTCCGTCTTACTACTTACTTAACCCAGCCGATAACATTACATAAAGTTAGGTATGTGTATATAAAAGAGTGTTCTAGTTGGCTTGAAGCATTGTGCGTAGTGTGTAGAAAGTTTAATAAATCGAAGGTGACGACAAAAGTCAATATAATGCCAAAGTACCCCAATCACAGATGGGAAATCTTCGGCTAGATGATGTAATGTCCTATGAACTGTGTCTATTCCCGATGTCTTTGTTTGAGGGAAAAGGACTCTTGCGTCAGGCGGGCAAACCGCAACTTGCCGAAGCAATCAGAAACTATGTTAAAAAACCATCTTAGTGGGGATGGAAGGTAGAAGGGGACAAACTTGTTCCTGTGATGACAGACAAACGTGTTCCTGCTCCAGATGAACTGATTCAGATGATTCACTGCAACTGTTTGGAAGGATGCAATAGCCTAAAGTGCACCTGCAGAAGGTATGGACTAGAATGTAGCAGTGCATGTGGACATTGCCAAGATGGCAACTGTGACAATATGAAAATTGCTCCAGTCATAGATGATGAGGAGAATTTATACATTTAGGATTTATGCATTGTGTGTAATTTGAGATGAATCACCCTTACAAATACATTTAGGATTTATACATTTGGTGTAATTTGAGATGAATCACTCTTACCAATACATTTAGGATTTATGCATTTTGTGTAATTTGAGATGAATCAATCTTACCAATACATTTAGGATTTACGTATTTTGTGTAATTTGAGTTGAATCAATTTTACCAATACATTTAGGATTTATGTATTTTGTGTAATTTGAGATGAATCACCCTTACCAATACATTTAGGATTAATACATTTTGTGTAATTTGAGATGAATCACCCTTACCAATATATTTAGGGTGTATACATTTTGTGTAATTTGAGTTGAATCAATCTTACAAATACATTTAGGATTTATGCATTGTGTGTAATTTGAGTTGAATCAATCTTACCAATACATTTAGGATGTATGCATTGTGTGTAATTTGAGTTGAATCAATCTTACCAATACATTTAGGATTTATGTATTTTGTGTAATTTGAGTTGAATCACCCTTACAAATACATTTAGGATTTATACATTCTGTGTAATTTGAACCCAATCACTCTTATCAATGTATTTTGTGTAATTCAGAAAGAAACATGCCTACACAAAATGCATAACTTATAAATGCTGTTGTTACATGGTGAAATGTCCTTGGACTAGACCTACTATAACTGGTGGCTCAAACGGCCGACACCTAGACAGTTATTACTTGGGTCAAAAGTCAAAAGCTTGTGAATGTGTAGGCAAAAGGTTGGAAGTGGGGAACCACATGAGGTCACATTTTAACTGGATTCTAACAAACCTGACAGAGTCATAAGGAACGAACAACTTTTTTTCTTTTTTTTTATCTACCTCCCACAGCAGTAAAATGTGACACAAGGTCGGAAAGTGGGATTGAAATGTCAGCTCCCTAGAGGAAGAGCACTCTGGCCTACAAGAAATGCCTGAGCAGCCCAGGAGGTGCGTCTCAGGCGATTAGCAATAAACTAACCCCTTCTCAAAGAGTGAGAAGACAAAGCCTGGGAGGGTGGACCTCCTGGAACTGCAGAGGACAATCTCAAGGACCGAAGGCCAAGAAGGTACCGATCTAAGAGGTATAGCATCTACTGAAACAGATACTACACTTTGGTCTGATTTATTTATTTTTAAAATTGATATTATGAATAAATATCTATTCATCCCATCACATAATGGTTAGCGAGTAAAAAATCCGCCAGACGAAACCATTTCAAAAGTTATGGGGAAACTCTTCCCCTCGCCACCGGTAAAATTCAAGAATTCCATGTGGTTCCCTTTTCTAACCATATTCCTATGCATCTCACTTTTAACCCTGTGACCCATGTGACAACTACCTCCTGTCTACTAAGTCTGGCTCAAGAAGCCTTCACAATGCATATATATATATATATATATATATATATATATATATATATATATATATAGAGAGAGAGAGAGAGAGAGAGAGAGAGAGAGAGAGAGAGAGATGATTGTTTTTATTCAAACAAACCATCTGAGGGAAGGATCAAATCTTAATTCTTCCAAATGAGATCTCAGCTTTTAACTGCTGTAGATCGATAACATCGACATGCTAGTGTCTCGGATTTTTTACTTTTTATTTGGCAATTTTGTTGCATTGCAATTTTGTACATGTTTGTTTGAATAAAAACAATCATATACATGAAGCTCTATTTGATATTGAGCACTTTTTATAAGCCCGGTTGAAATTCTTTGGATTCCGATCCCGTGGATATTTACTTTACCTGGATTACTAATATATATATATATATATATATATATACTTTTATTTGTCACAGTTTAGCTAAACTACTTTAATTGTATTAACTTCCACTTCAAGTTTCTAGGTCAGGGGTTTGAATTTTAAAAGAAGCAACAAAAAAAGAAATTAAAAATAATAATTATAGTATTTGTTCGTTAAACATTTGTAGTTCCAGGTGAATCACGCTTACCTACAAAACTTTTGTAATTAAGTTTTAAAATATTTGTTTAGGATCAATTATGCACTTGAAATCACAATTATTCTAAAATATATATTTTCTTTAATTATTTGTAAAAACTAGAAGACGTTATTTACAGTCGGCTATGTAAACTCATGGTAAAACTGTCCTCTCACAGATGTAAACATTTTGAAATGTCTTATTTCAAAGTGTAGTATCTGTTCTGATACTACACTTCCTCTTTTCCGTCCTCAGTTAGTAAAGGAGAATTTTTTTCAAAACTGAGGGGCTTTTTTTTTTTTTTTAGATAATCATGATTTTGAGTGCCTGATCTGTAAACTGGTATAAACTCCTAACAATTCTTTGGTCCAAAACCAATCACTCATATTTTTGACATCTTTGATATTTTAGAAAAATCAATTTAGAAAAAGAATAAAAAACGATTAAAAAAAAATTTCATCGGTATGAGCGATTAATCTGGAATTCTAGCAAGCACTTTCATGAGTTCGTACCAGTTTACCGTGGTAGATAGGTACATACTTATGTGTTGATGCCTATATTAATATATGGATTATAATATACTTGTAGCCTTGTAATGTTAGACTAGCATTTGGGTAAAATGCAGAGATTCCTTAATGGTCGTAGTCATCTAGTGTCACGTCTGTGAAATAAATTCAACACACAACAAAATCGTAACAGTCACAAGTTTATTCTTTCATATAGCAAGAAGATGAGTGAAAGCTAAAGTTTGGGTAGCTGATGTTGTATCTTTATGCCAGACTTCTCCTTCTTCCTATAAAAACATCCATTCTTTCTTCTGTCAGCTGAAAGTGGCCTCAGTCTAGATAAACCATGCCTGTGCCGATCAGTCATTCACTCAGTGACCAGTATTTGATTACAACGAGGCCACCCAGGCTAAGGCCACCAAGGGGAATCACAGTGAAGTTCTCCTGGTATAACTACACAATATGTTGGCTGTTTCAAGTAATTAAATTGCCGGGTTTTTTCCTATTTTCTTACAACTTTGGGTATTATTGTAGATTAACACCATCAGCTACCCAAGAAAAATAAGATTCTATTTTTTTAGGTGTTTATGTGTGAACACACTAAAAAACTTGACAGAAAGAAAAACACAACAACAAAAACGCGATTTGTTTTTAGAATTTAGATTGAGGGATCAGTTTCGCATATAAATTTAACGTAAAATGATCTTCCATATCTAGGTCATGCTAGCGTTTTATGGCAGTTAAGCAAATTTTGTTATATTTTTTACTATGGATATAAATTCTGTGCATTTGGCGGGGGGTCTACTTTCTTTAGACGATTACATGTGGTTTTATAACTTTGCCACTCGGAATTAGGGTTAGTTGTAAAAAGATTTAGTTAATCTCATCTACAAATTTACCCAACTCTTACCGACACCAGAAGAAAATCCATAAAACAAGAAAACGATGAAATAAAGGATAAAAAAGAAACATTAAAAAAGTTTTTTTTAAACAGATCCACAAAATTGTTCAAGCAAAAATTAAAAAAGAAAGATAAAAAAAAAAATGTTCAAGAAAATAAAACATTAAAATAGTTTTTTTAAACAGATCCACAAAATTGTTCAAGCAAAAATAAAAAATAAACATAAAAAAAATGTTTTTAAACAGATCAACGAAATTGTTCAATCAAAAGAAAAAAAAACATTCAAAAATTTTATTTTTTCTAACAGATCCACAAAATTGTTCAAGCAAAAAAAAAAAACCATTAAAATTTTTTATTTTTTCTAACAGATCCACAAAATTGTTCAATCAAAAAAAAAAAACCATTAAAATTTTATTTTTTCTAACAGATCCACAAAATTGTTCAATCAAAAAAAAAAACCATTAAAATTTTATTTTTTCTAACAGATCCACAAAATTGTTCAAGCAAAAAAAAAAAACCATAAAATTTTTTATTTTTTCTAACAGATCCACAAAATTGTTCAATCAAAAAAAAAACCATTAAAATTTTATTTTTTCTAACAGATCCACAAAATTGTTCAAGCAAAAAAAAAAAACATTAAACATTTTTATCCACAAAATTTGAACAATTTTGTGGATCTGTTAGAAAAAATAAATTTTTTGTTAGCAAAAATAAAAATTAAAATTAAAAAAAAAATTTTTTTCTTAACAGATCCACAAAATTGTTCAAGCAAAAAGAAAAAAGAAAAACATTAAAAATAAAATTTTTTCTCAACAAATCCACAAAATTGTTCAAGCAGAAAAAAAAAAAAAAAGGGACAAAAAAGTTTTATTTTTCAAATCCAACTTTCAAAGTGCACAACTGTTTTAAACAGCAAATTTCGCAACTTACCATACAGGGGCTTTTCTGTCCCGAGTGTATATCAGAAAAATCCAGGGTTGTCCTGGGGATGGGCACAATGCCTGGATCGGAAAGCACCGCACGTAAGTGCGATACAATAGCAAGGAATATGATGAAGTTAAAAATGACGACACATACGGCACCCCATAACCTGAAATGGAAAAGGAGTTAATATAAAAATGGTGAAAATATCTTTAAATACCAGCAAAATAGGTAAAAATACCAGCAAAATAGGTAAAAATAACAAAATATCTTCAAATACCAGCAAAATAGATAAAAATACTAGAAAAATATCTTCAAATACCAGCAAAATAGGTAAAAATAACAAAATATCTTCAAATACCAGCAAAATAGGTAAAAATAACAAAATATCTTCAAATACCAGCAAAATAGGTAAAAATAACAAAATATCTTCAAATACCAGCAAAATAGGTAAAAATAACAAAATATCTTCAAATACCAGCAAAATAGGTAAAAATAACAAAATATCTTCAAATACCAGCAAAATAGATAAAAATACCAGAAAAATAGGTAAAAATACCAGATAAATATTTTCAAATACCAGCAAAATAGGTAAAAATAACAAAATATCTTTAAATACCAGCAAAATAGGTAAAAATACCAGCAAAATATCTTCAAATACCAGCAAAATAGGTAAAAATAACAAAATATCTTCAAATACCAGCAAAATAGATAAAAATACCAGAAAAATAGGTAAAAATACCAGATAAATATTTTCAAATACCAGCAAAATATTTTCAAATACCAGCAAAATATCTTCAAATACCAGCAAAATAGGTAAAAAATATCAGCAAAATATCTTCAAATACCAGCAAAATATCTTCAAATACCAGCAAAATAGGTAAAAAATATCAGCAAAATATCTTCAAATACCAGCAAAATATCTTCAAATACCAGCAAAATAGGTAAAAAATATCAGCATTACAGTCTATTTAATAAATGTTAAAGTATTGAATCAAATGTCTTTATTTATGCATCACTGGAGAGTCTGAGTCAATGCAAAGTCATTGCTTTGGGAGTCTGAGTCGAATCTTTTAAGAGACTTTGAGTTAGAATCGGAGTTGGAGTGAAGGGTTTTTGGGCTACCGATTCCACAGACCAATTTTCATCACATATAAAATTTTATATATATTCTGAAAATGCATTACTAAAGGTATGTGGATAAATATATTTCATTTTGATCAAAGGAGGTAGAACATCATCATGGGGATCTGTGTTCGCGTTTGACATCCATAAAAAGGAATTTTTTTATTTTTTTTTATTTTATTTATAACTTGAAAATTATAGAAATTAAAAAAAAAAAATAAGAATAGAAATGTAAATGAGGAGTTCAATGGTTGGGAGCAGGAGTACACAGGGGTCCTCTTTGATTTCCGGGAAACGCAAGATGCGTTTCGAGGTGGTTTAAGATTATGAGATTATAAAGTTACCAAAATTTATTACAATTAATACCACTGTACTTACACACTAACCCTAACCACTGTACTTACGCACTAACCCTAACCACTGTACTTACACACTAACCCTAACCACTGTACTTACACACTAACCCTAACCACTGTACTTACGCACTAACCCTAACCACTGTACTTACACACTAACCCTAACCACTGTACTTACGCACTAACCCTAACCACTGTACTTACGCACTAACCCTAACCACTGTACTTACACACTAACCCAATCAATGCTGAGTACATCCTTTAGTCCAACATCAAATATTGAATATTATAAACTATAAAAAAATAAGAATAAAAAACGGTAATATTAATCCCGGGCAACACCGAGTCTTCTTGCTAGTATTATAATAAAGTCACATTCTATGTCTGTCAGAAATCAAAGAATGTTTTTGTATTCATTCTGTATATTCACATGAAAAATAGGAATATCTGATATTCTATTTGTATGACTTTAGTGACGCACGTGTTGGAGTCTTTTCTCTAACACGAGCGCTGCCATGTTGTGTGTTGTGTTTATCATGAGTACACACGAGGTTAAAATAAAAAAGGGAAAAAGGACAAGGATGAAGAAACGGTTAAATTTACACACATATATAGATTTATTTCTCACAGAGAGGGTTTGTCAAAGACAAAGATGGACATAAGAAAACGGCACATAAACGGGTGTGAAAATTAGCGATGTAGTTACTAACAGAAAGGCTATGTTAAAAGACTGCGGTAATTGTCCCGAACGCAATCAATAAAGAACATGTATTGCCAGGGTAAACAAATCGTGAGATACGTACGGGTAACATGTAAATATGAATTTGATGTAGCTGTGCAACCAGTGAAAAAGAGCCATGCAAAGATGGCAAGCTGTCTGGGAATCTGAGACACAACTACGACCGGGAACTGCACCAGAGTTGTAAAAGCCATTTAAAAATGAAGAGCTAGTCAGTCTGCATGCAATCAGCTTGAAAGCCAACCAGAAAAGAGACTGAGTTCGGTTTCTAACTACTCCCCCACATTATATTTTTGGTTTCCAGATGTAAAGAGGGGATTTTTTTGTTGTCTAGTATGATTCAGGGGAGATAACCAAATACATTTCTGCATATAATGATAGGGTGAACTACCTGACATCCAGTTGTAAGGTTCGGGGACGGCTACTATACAATGCGACACAATGGAGTCTGTAAATATCTCTACTGGATCATCTGTAATAAGTTGAATATCCAGTTTAGCAGCAAGTCCTGGGAACATATACGAGAAAGAACAGTTGGAAATAAGTCATACACCACCCGCTTATAACTATGCAATCCCTTCAGCTACATACCTAGAAAACAGAGCTGTTAAACCTAACATAGTAATATAGGACAAGAAAGGAAAAGTAGCAACCCTAGTTGAAGTCAGTGTCCCTAATGATGCTGGTTTAAACAGAGCCGAGAGGGAGAAGATAACGAAATACCAAGATACCCCATGATGTTAGATTAATTAATTCTAATGTTAATTTTATAGTGGCTTAGTTTTCCTCTTCAACAACCTACCCAAGAAGAACATGATTTCGCCCCTGAGGCCATACTCCCAGGAATTATCTCCCTTCAGTTTATTAACCGTCTCCTAAAGTACCTTCATTCGTGAGGGAGTGCGGACAGATATAGACAGATTTAAATCTCATTATCACACATGCGTTTCAGTGCGCTTATGCTACAAATCGGACATATAAAAAAAAAAAATATCTTCATAACACCTGGCGATCGATCTTCGGCCAAGCCGTAAGACTTCGACTATGAAAAAAAAAGAAGAAAAGAAAAAAAAAAAAAAAGGAAAATATTGTCTGTCCACTGAAGAAGGTTTATAAAACGCAAAATTTGGATATAAAAAAAAAAAATGATTTAATAAATATTTCATTTCAAAATCTTGCGTCATGTTAACTGATTCTTACATTTCGAAGTCATCATTATAACGGCGCTTCTAAAACTGTAGTAAAATTTAAATCTCATAGACAGATTACTTTTATACTCAGTCCAGAGTGGCCCTTTTGGGGGAGCTGGATTCTTCACATTAAAAACTTGTATTTAAATTTGCTCTCGTGGGGAGGTAAGTAAAAAGGAACTGTCAAGCCTCGGTGGTGGAGGTACGTTCTCTACAGAGTGCCATCCTAATTATTGCTATTGTTGCTAAAGCCGTTATAGAGTCGCTAACACCATTGCACTATTCTGAAACACGGATTTTTAATCAATAGGAAATGTCAGAAGGTCATGACATTTACAATCACGGGCAGTTACTCCCCCCCCCCCCATCTGTTTTCTTCTTTTTAAATGTGTCTGCAAAATATGTGTATACCAACACACACACACACACACACACCTAAAAATAAAAACATTATTACACACACACACTCATACATGAACATATATGCAAACATAAGTATGCATATAAGCAGACATGTACAGACATATGCATACACACATTGTAAACATTATATACAAGCAAAACTGCACAGATGCAATGTAGACGTACACACATATATGCACACAAGTAAGGGAGTTTGAATTACCTACTAGACACTATCCTCGAGTGTCTTCGGTCTCTCTGTACAAGGGTTTGTCAGGACAACCTGACATGAGGATACTTCAGCCCTACAAGTAAACCCTGACCAAATATTCAAAATTACATAGTATCCGCAGCACAAATAAGATCCCCCTCATACGAGGAATAGTGCATCTTCTCCTAGTGATTTACCTCAAGTAACACCACGTAGCTGGATACTCCACCAGACTAGATGAATTCTTGTCCTGGAATCCGGTAAGACCAAGAGACCACAAGAAAGATATACTACTACATAGTTAACTGGTCAATTGGGGAGAGGAAAATTTATTATTCTTAACTTTTTTACTAACTCAATGCTTGAGAAATAAAGGAGAATTTTAATAGAATACTCGGGTATCTATGTATCTCATATAGAGATCAAGTGTTAGCCCCAGGAAGGGGCCCCTTGATTTCTGAGAACTTCGACTGAAGTAAAATTAAACATTAAGTAAACATTTCACACACAAACACACGCAAACAAACATGTGCACTGCATACAAACAGACACATAAGACAGAGGCTACCTGTTAGTCTTGAAAGATAATGGATACTCCCTGTTAGGGAGTCTGAGTGGGGAGTCTACAGTGAAGCAAGGGTTGTGCAATCCCTCACACCTCTCCTGAACTGGCATTGCTTAAATCCAGTTGCAAGGAGAAGTCCAGAAAAATTAAAAACAATATAATACTGGGATCAGCAGAGAAAGACTGACGTTATTTCAGTTTTCCTTCTCCTATATTAGTTGCACAAGCATGGCTTGAGAATCTAGTCTACCCTACTGTTTAATCTGTAGCTGGAGGGAGGGTATACAGGTTCATACCTTTGCCAAGGGTATTAGTGAAAGTGGTGTAGTAGGCCCGACAGAACTCGAAACCGGCACGGTGAGCTATCAGTCCGCGTCTGTAATCACTACACCAGGCCACTTCCATATAAGCAGCACCTACACATGCATATAAAAGCACACAAGCACACATGCATATACAGAGTGAACTTGAATGCCTACTAGACACTTACCTTGAGTGTCTAAGGTCTCTCTGTACAAGGGTTTGTCAGGACAACCTGACATTAGAATACTTCAGCCCACAAGTAAACCCTGAATAAATATTCAAAATAACATAGTGTTCGAGGCACAAATAAGATCCCCTCGGTATGGCTAACCAACACTGGCTCATACGAGGAATGATGCACCTTCTCCAAGTGATGTTACCTCTAGTAACAGCACTAAGCTGGATATTCCACCAGACTAGATGAATTCTTGTCCTGGAATCCGGTAAGACCAAGAGACCACAAGAAAGATATACTATAACATAGTTAACTGGTCAATTGGGGAGAGGAAAATTTATATTCTTAACTTCTTTACTAACTCAACGTTTGAGAAATAAAGAAGAACTTTAATAGAATACTCGGGTATCTATGTATCTCATATAGAGATCAAGTGTTAGCCCCAGGAAGGGGCCCCTTGATTTCTGAGAACTTCGAGTGAAGTAAAATGAAATAGACATAGTGATATGGGACAAGAAGGAGAGAGTAGCAACCCTAGTTGAAGTCAGTGTCTCTAATGATGCTGGCTTAAACAGAGCTGAGAGGGAAAAGATAATGAAATACCAAGGTCTTATGTACAACATGAAACAAAACTGGAATCTTAGGAAGATCCCCATCATTCCCGTAATCATAGGAGCTAGCTGACTCATGAAAAATAATTTCAAAAACTACCTGGCGAATATACCCGGTGAACCAAGTGCAAGAGATATACAAACAATTGCGCTTAAAGGGATGGTTAGAATCCTAAAACATCTCTCGGTTGAAGTCTCTGAAAAAGCGAGTGAATGTCTGGCATCCGGCAGGATGCCCCATCCCCAACAAAAACAAAAAGATAATAAAATTGAAATAAATGCAAATGTTATATATACAGTCAACGATATGCTCCGAATATTCGCCTCTGCATTGCAAACACATTTGAATATGATGTGCAAAGTTGTCAGCAACTCACACACCTCTTTCTCTTGGCACATATAAAAATAGGGGGGTGGTATGGTCCGGTAAGTGTATAGCTTATTCAGGATCACACTTCCTACTGATGAGGCGATCACCAATGTGTTCCCCAATATCACTGAACAATGATAAAAGAAAGACTGTTGGGCATTCATGACTGAAACTTGGTGGACAAGTCAGGCATAGACTTAAGTTTATTTATACCAGATATCGTTGGATTTGAGAAAAGATTTTGAATTTTATTAAAATGGTGGTCTTTTCTTTTTTTTGGGGGGGGGGGGGGGGGCTGTACCAAACCAAAATTTAAGATAAAATTTTAAATAAAAAACATAAAAAAACAACAAAAAAAATATCACATGACTAAAAATGAAAACGATATATTAAAATTGATTTATTTTTTGGTTCATCATCATCATCATCATCTAGTCGTGTTAATGTCACGGATCTTCCTGACTCTCGAACACCATCTCTCTCTATCCTTCATTACACCAGGTAGGGCTTCGTAGGTGCATTGTGAGCCTCATGTTAGTTGCTTGGTGTAGATTCTGTGTGGTTTTTCCACTAAACCACATCCCTGTTTTGATATCCACAAAAGAGCGTTGCTGGCGATTTCATCGTTAGCCCTGTCCAGCAGTGACCAATCTGGTTCTTCTCTCTTTGACCAGTGCTCAAATCTGATGCGGGTGTCTGTAGAGTTGCTCTCTCGTGGGGTGCTGCCTTCAGGTGATTTTAAAAGCAGCTCTTAGCATTCTAGTGTACACACGATCAACTTTGTTCTCGAATCTTTTTGGTAAAAATCCAGGTTCTACTTCCATATACACGAACTGATGTAACAATGGCTTCAAATGAACCTCGTTTTACCTTTGTAGGAAGATTTGACTTCCAGATTTCTTTCATCTAGTTCACTCTCTGTGTAATTTTCCTGGTGAGTTCATCTGTTGGAGCAGACATCCACCCAGCTCCTTTCCATGGCTTCACTATAACCCTGGCAGGGTGGCTTCCGGATGTTATGCTTTCCTAGAGAGCCACCTGTGATTTTGTCTGGCTTATTCTTCTGTATTCGCAGCTGACATTTATATCTAGAGGCGATTTCCGTATCCACACCCTGGCGAGTCAGGTGGATAGGAGTTCTCATCTTCAAACCACAACTGCTTTCCATAGAGTTGCTCTCTCATGGGATGCTGCCTCCAGGAGATGTTAAGAGCAGCTCTTAGCATTCTAGTGTACACACACGATCAACTTTCTTCTCAAATCTTTTTGGTAAAAGTCCAGATGCTACTTCCATATACACGAACTGATGTAACAATGGCTTTAAAGAAGTCACGTTTCATCTTGGTAGGAAGATTTGACTTCGAGATTGCTTTCACCTTGTTCAGTCCAGCCCAGGCATTACTGATTCATACATTTAGTTCACTCTCTGTGCAATTTTTATTTGCATCTTTACTGCCAACATAAATAAACTCATCAACATTTTTGAGACGAGTCTCATTTAGGGAAGAGATATTTCCATGTTGGTTCAAGAGGATGTGCTCTGTTTTGCTTGTGTTAACAAAAAGATCAAGGCAATTTGTCATTTCTTCGAGACAGTGTAGTAAAACTTCTATTTGTTTAGATGTGTCAGCAAAAATTCGTTGGTTATATTTCTGTCAATTATAGAAAATTGCGTATTTCACTTTCTGATGAGCTAAAGAATTAGCTCATTCATCAGTTTTGCATAAACATTTTCTTAAACATATTTTTTTTCTTTCTTTTAACAAAGTTCACACCAAACAAGGCAGTCCGCCACTGTAGATGTAAGGGGCTACTGAGAAAAAGGGTGAGAGTTTTTTGTTTTTGTTTTTGTTTTTTGGCGGGGGTGGGGGGGGGGTCAGTCTAAATTGGGAGCTGTGCAGCGAGATTTCTGTTTACATTAGTTTTAAATTTCTACGTGTCAGCACCGTCAGGAAAACAGAGAGCAGGAAGGGAGTTCCAGAGTGCATTTGTATTATTTGGGCAGTATTAGCAGTGCAACAATAACTTACTTTAACATTATTTTGGTTTAAGAGCTTATGTGATAGGGTGAGCTTAGCAAAATGATTATTTATTAACTTTTACAGATTCATTATTTGGTGGGTTAGGGTTAAGGTTAGGGTTAGGGTTAGGGTTAATCAAAATATTTTTTTCTTATCGTCTCTCTATATTTTGATTTTAGTTGCCGCTACTTTTTACGCCATTTTCGTTGGGAATTTTTGTTTTGTTGAAAAGGTTTCCATTTCTAGATAATCTATTAATAGATTTATCAATAGCTTTATTAATAATTGGAAGGTGCTTTAAATTTATGTTCATATGTAATGATTAGTTATAATTTTAATATCGTTGGTAAGTTTCTTTGGTTTAGGTCTGTAAACGTAGGAGTTTCACATGTTGGCCGGTCATAATTCAGGAAGGGGACATTTTGTATTCAGCACCGTCCTCTTCCGGAAGACATATGCACGGGGTAACTGTCGTGCCTCTACACCGCCTGCTTGCCCAAAGGCGGTCTTTTTGAATCAGTCAACATGGGAGTCGGACGTTTGTTCCGCTTGTGATGGACGTTGGCTCTGGGGCAAGTAGCTTGGCAAAAATAGAGGTAAGCAACGCATAGTTCTCTAAACCTATTTGAATTTTTACTCTTTTATAATTTGCTTTGTTTTGTCTTAGAACATGTTTGTAAGACTTGTTTATTTTCATGTATTTCCAGTTTTACGGTGAAAAGATGTTATAGTTCAGCGTTGGCCACGTGCGCGCAAATAAATACATATTCATCAGTATAATTCGTGTCCGAAATTTTTGCTCCAGTTTGCTTGCTGTTACAGTAAAACTCTATTTCGTGTACAACAAGGTAAAATATTAGGTTTTTTGTTTTGTGAATTGGAAGGTGCTTTAAATTTATTCTCATATATAATGATTAGTTATAATTTTTATATCGTTGGTAAGTTTCTTGATTTAGGTCTATTGTGGTGTTTAGAAAGTGTGTTGTGGTGTTTAGAAAGTCTATTGTGGTGTTTAGAAAGTTTATTGTGGTGGTTAGAAAGTCTATTGTGGTGTTTAGAAAGTTTGTTGTAGTGTTTAGAAAATTTATTGTGGTGGTTAGAAAGTCTATTGTGGTGTTTAGAAAGTCTATTGTGGTGTTTAGAAAGTTTGTTGTGGTGTTTAGAAAGTTTGTTGTGGTTTTTAGAAAGTTTGTTGTGGTGTTTAGAAAGTCTATTGTGGTGTTTAGAAAGTTTTTTGTTTGTTGTTATGTCTAGATTTATTTTATAGCATTTAAATATTTAAATCACTTTTTTTCTACATTGGTACACTTATCTGCTGTCTATGTCTTTATTTATCAATATTCCACCGTCTCTGTAAATTCTATACAGTGATTTTTAGAAAGTGTGACATTCTCCGGAAGATAAAAATTTCCTACTATATCTGTGACTTCAGCTTCATAAAAGGATCCCATTGTTACATCAAATGTTTCATTTTGTAATTCTTAAAAAAAATTTTTTGTCTAGATACAGTCACTGTGAACTAGAACTGATTTTTGGCGATGCTTGACTATTTTCGTATATTGATCGTTAATTTATACAAATTACTCCACAAAGTTTAATAATGCATTGTTTTGGAGCTCTTTGATTATGGAGGCATAAAAGTCCTTTGCGTCGAACTATAGGAAGAACCAGTTACTTTTCTTTTTCATGTTATTAAACCAGTTAATCATTGCTTCAATATTCTTCCATATGTTTACATGGAGCTTAGTCATTAAGTCATTGCATATTTGTTGTACTTTAGCAATACGGCCAATTCGTTTTTTGTAGGATTAATCAACCTCCATTTTGTTTTCGTATTATTTGTCAACTAATGCATGCCAGCATGTAAATCATCATCATCATCATATCCATCATATTGATCATCATCATCAGTTTAACATCCGTTTTATATGCTGCATGCATTGGACGACTTTTAGAAATTGACTTAAAAACTAACATATCTCTGACCAGGTCTTTATTTATCCCTCTTTCTCTCAAGCCCATTTTTATCATTTCCTCCCAGGTTTTCTTCGGCCTTCTCCTGTGAACTGGACCTGCCACCCCAACTGTTCTACGTCTACTCACCCAAGAAATCTCTTCCATTCTTTCAACGTGGCCATACCATTAAAATCTCCTGTTTTGCACACATCTCTCCGAATTTAATTTTCCTCTGAGGTCATCAGATCTAAGCCTGTCTTTAAGACTCGCATTACACATCTATCATATCATTCTCATATCATTTCTCTCCATGCAACGTATGTCCTCAATCCTCACTGGTCAGGTTTTTTTTCCAGTCATCATCACACTGTATACACATGCCTGATAGACTTTTCCCTTGGTCGACAGTCGTTACTCCTCTGCTTGTTAGTAATGACAAAAGACGTTAAACCGATGATGATGATGATGATGATGACGGTGGTGGTGATGACGATGATGATGACGATGGTGGTGGTGACGACGACGATGCTGATGATGATGATGACGATGACGATGACGATGACGATGACGATGACGATGACGATGACGATGCTGATGATTTGTGATCTTCTGAAGTGATGAACGCTGTGTTTCTTTGTATTTTGTTAATATGGTTGTCTAACGTAAGCTTTGCTGCTGCTGCTGCCCGAATGGTTAGAATAAAATACTTATACACTAATACTGTTGGGAAAAGTATGAACCCGCAATTTATCCGCAGCTCTAGGTGAAATAGCAGCTCACCTTTAACGAATCATATACGACAAGTATTGCATTACGGCATTAAATAATCGCAAAACGGGGGCGTTGATTTGATGAAAAACAGACAAACCAAACTACTTATACACTAATACCATTGGAAAAGGCATGAACCCGCATTTTACTCCTAGCTATGGGTACCATCAAAACTCGTGGTCAATTAATTGCATATAATGATTTGCTTACAATAAGTGGTGTGCTTTGGCATTAAATAACCAAAAAAGGGGTCGATTTACCAGTAATCCCTTTGCCCCGTGACTATTTTTTATTTATTTATTTATTTATTTTAACATAGTTCACCCCAAACAAGGCAGGCCGCCACTGTAGACGTAAGGGGCTACTGAGAAAGAAAAAAAAGGGAGAGGGTGGGGGGGGGGGGGGGGTCAACCTAAATTGGGATCTGCGCAGCTAGATGTCTGTTTACATTAGTTTTAAATTTCTGCATGTCAGTACTGTCGGGGGAAAAAGGGGGCAGGGAGGGAGTTCCAGAGGCCAGCAGTGGAGAAGAGATTTCTTTTTTCAGACAGATTTTTTTTATTGCTGTTTTATATATTATTTTTAATGTTGATTATCGAAAAAAAGTTTTGTTTTATCTATTCCTAATACAGAGGCACCTCCCACCCACCCACCCAAAAATGCTACCCATGAAAATGTTTTTAAAAATTCACAGTGCTTTCGGCAATACATCCATATTTGGTACAAATAAACTTCACTTCCAACTCTATGTTGATGCAACCACTCTCTAATATTTCTTAATATATCTGTGAGCATTTGGAGAAAGAGTGACTTACACACCACAAACACACATGTAAATTAGATGGCAAAATAATACGTCTCTGTTACCTCTATACAAAACCCTAACCCTAACCTTAACCTCTATATAAAACTAATAAAGAATAATAATATTTCTATATAATAATAATGATAATAATACGGAATGTGTCAGAGAATTTAAGAGAATATGGAACATGAAGATAGTCAATATAATACCAATAATCATAGGAGTACTAGGAACAGTCCCCCCCCCCAAAAAAAAAAATGGGGGAAAAGACTAGGAGAAATTTGAATCAAAGGGAAGACTGAGCCTGTCTTGACCACCAAGTTACATTCATGAATGTTCAACAGTCTTTGCTTTATCGTCATTCAATGATATCCGGAGATACTTTGGTAATCGTCTCATCAGCAGGAGGTGTGATCACCCGATCTTAACCCTCCCTCCTCCGGGGGTTATCTCAAAGATAATGTCTATCAAAACAATCCCCAGACTATTCCTGAACTGAAGAGGGCAATCATCCTGAATGGGCTTCGCACTTACCGGACCATAACCCCCTGCCCAGCTTTTTATATGTAGAGTTCTCAAAGATAATGTCTATCAAAACAATCCCCAGACTATTCCTGAACTGAAGAGGGCAATCATCCTGAATGGGCTTCGCACTTACCGGACCATAACCCCCTGCCCAGCTTTTTATATGTAGAGTTCTCAAAGATAATGTCTATCAAAACAATCCCCAGACTATTCCTGAACTGAAGAGGGCAATCATCCTGAATGGGCTTCGCACTTACCGGACCATAACCCCCTGCCCAGCTTTTTATATGTAGAGTTCTCAAAGATAATGTCTATCAAAACAATCCCCAGACTATTCCTGAACTGAAGAGGGCAATCATCCTGAATGGGCTTCGCACTTACCGGACCATAACCCCCTGCCCAGCTTTTTATATGTAGAGTTCTCAAAGATAATGTCTATCAAAACAATCCCCAGACTATTCCTGAACTGAAGAGGGCAATCATCCTGAATGGGCTTCGCACTTACCGGACCATAACCCCCTGCCCAGCTTTTTATATGTAGAGTTCTCAAAGATAATGTCTATCAAAACAATCCCAAGACTATTCCTGAACTGAAGAGGGCAATCATCCTGAATGGGCTTCGCACTTACCGGACCATAACCCCCTGCCCAGCTTTTTATATGTAGAGTTCTCAAAGATAATGTCTATCAAAACAATCCCCAGACTATTCCTGAACTGAAGAGGGCAATCATCCTGAATGGGCTTCGCACTTACCGGACCATAACCCCCTGCCCAGCTTTTTATATGTAGAGTTCTCAAAGATAATGTCTATCAAAACAATCCCCAGACTATTCCTGAACTGAAGAGGGCAATCATCCTGAATGGGCTTCGCACTTACCGGACCATAACCCCCTGCCCAGCTTTTTATATGTAGAGTTCTCAAAGATAATGTCTATCAAAACAATCCCCAGACTATTCCTGAACTGAAGAGGGCAATCATCCTGAATGGGCTTCGCACTTACCGGACCATAACCCCCTGCCCAGCTTTTTATATGTAGAGTTCTCAAAGATAATGTCTATCAAAACAATCCCCAGACTATTCCTGAACTGAAGAGGGTAATCATCCTGAATGGGCTTCGCACTTACAGGACCATAACCCCCTGCCCAGCTTTTTATATGTAGAGTTCTCAAAGATAATGTCTCAAAACAATCCCCAGACTATTCCTGAACTGAAGAGGGCAATCATCCTGAATGGGCTTCGCACTTACCGGACCATAACCCCCCTGCCCCAGCTTTTTATATGTAGAGTTCTCAAAGATAATGTCTATCAAAACAATCCCCAGACTATTCCTGAACTGAAGAGGGCAATCATCCTGAATGGGCTTCGCACTTACCGGACCATAACCCCCTGCCCAGCTTTTTATATGTAGAGTTCTCAAAGATAATGTCTATCAAAACAATCCCCAGACTATTCCTGAACTGAAGAGGGCAATCATCCTGAATGGGCTTCGCACTTACCGGACCATAACCCCCTGCCCAGCTTTTTATATGTAGAGTTCTCAAAGATAATGTCTATCAAAACAATCCCCAGACTATTCCTGAACTGAAGAGGGCAATCATCCTGAATGGGCTTCGCACTTACCGGACCATAACCCCCTGCCCAGCTTTTTATATGTAGAGTTCTCAAAGATAATGTCTATCAAAACAATCCCCAGACTATTCCTGAACTGAAGAGGGCAATCATCCTGAATGGGCTTCGCACTTACCGGACCATAACCCCCTGCCCAGCTTTTTATATGTAGAGTTCTCAAAGATAATGTCTATCAAAACAATCCCCAGACTATTCCTGAACTGAAGAGGGCAATCATCCTGAATGGGCTTCGCACTTACCGGACCATAACCCCCTGCCCAGCTTTTTATATGTAGAGTTCTCAAAGATAATGTCTATCAAAACAATCCTATTCCTGAACTGAAGAGGGTAATCATCCTGAATGGGCTTCGCACTTACCGGACCATAACCCCCTGCCCAGCTTTTTATATGTAGAGTTCTCAAAGATAATGTCTATCAAAACAATCCCCAGACTATTCCTGAACTGAAGAGGGTAATCATCCTGAATGGGCTTCGCACTTACCGGACCATAACCCCCTGCCCAGCTTTTTATATGTAGAGTTCTCAAAGATAATGTCTATCAAAACAATCCCCAGACTATTCCTGAACTGAAGAGGGTAATCATCCTGAATGGGCTTCGCACTTACCGGACCATAACCCCCTGCCCAGCTTTTTATATGTAGAGTTCTCAAAGATAATGTCTATCAAAACAATCCCCAGACTATTCCTGAACTGAAGAGGGTAATCATCCTGAATGGGCTTCGCACTTACCGGACCATAACCCCCTGCCCAGCTTTTTATATGTAGAGTTCTCAAAGATAATGTCTATCAAAACAATCCCCAGACTATTCCTGAACTGAAGAGGGTAATCATCCTGAATGGGCTTCGCACTTACCGGACCATAACCCCCTGCCCAGCTTTTTATATGTAGAGTTCTCAAAGATAATGTCTATCAAAACAATCCCCCAGACTATTCCTGAACTGAAGAGGGTAATCATCCTGAATGGGCTTCGCACTTACCGGACCATAACCCCCTGCCCAGCTTTTTATATGTAGAGTTCTCAAAGATAATGTCTATCAAAACAATCCCCAGACTATTCCTGAACTGAAGAGGGTAATCATCCTGAATGGGCTTCGCACTTACCGGACCATAACCCCCTGCCCAGCTTTTTATATGTAGAGTTCTCAAAGATAATGTCTATCAAAACAATCCCCAGACTATTCCTGAACTGAAGAGGGTAATCATCCTGAATGGGCTTCGCACTTACCGGACCATAACCCCCTGCCCAGCTTTTTATATGTAGAGTTCTCAAAGATAATGTCTATCAAAACAATCCCCAGACTATTCCTGAACTGAAGAGGGTAATCATCCTGAATGGGCTTCGCACTTACCGGACCATAACCTCCTGCCCAGCTTTTTATATGTAGAGTTCTCAAAGATAATGTCTATCAAAACAATCCCCAGACTATTCCTGAACTGAAGAGGGCAATCATCCTGAATGGGCTTCGCACTTACCGGACCATAACCCCCTGCCCAGCTTTTTATATGTAGAGTTCTCAAAGATAATGTCTATCAAAACAATCCCCAGACTATTCCTGAACTGAAGAGGGCAATCATCCTGAATGGGCTTCGCACTTACCGGACCATAACCCCCTGCCCAGCTTTTTATATGTAGAGTTCTCAAAGATAATGTCTATCAAAACAATCCCCAGACTATTCCTGAACTGAAGAGGGCAATCATCCTGAATGGGCTTCGCACTTACCGGACCATAACCCCCTGCCCAGCTTTTTATATGTAGAGTTCTCAAAGATAATGTCTATCAAAACAATCCCCAGACTATTCCTGAACTGAAGAGGGCAATCATCCTGAATGGGCTTCGCACTTACCGGACCATAACCCCCTGCCCAGCTTTTTATATGTAGAGTTCTCAAAGATAATGTCTATCAAAACAATCCCCAGACTATTCCTGAACTGAAGAGGGTAATCATCCTGAATGGGCTTCGCACTTACCGGACCATAACCTCCTGCCCAGCTTTTTATATGTAGAGTTCTCAAAGATAATGTCTATCAAAACAATCCCCAGACTATTCCTGAACTGAAGAGGGCAATCATCCTGAATGGGCTTCGCACTTACCGGACCATAACCTCCTGCCCAGCTTTTTATATGTAGAGTTCTCAAAGATAATGTCTATCAAAACAATCCCCAGACTATTCCTGAACTGAAGAGGGCAATCATCCTGAATGGGCTTCGCACTTACCGGACCATAACCTCCTGCCCAGCTTTTTATATGTAGAGTTCTCAAAGATAATGTCTATCAAAACAATCCCCAGACTATTCCTGAACTGAAGAGGGTAATCATCCTGAATGGGCTTCGCACTTACCGGACCATAACCCCCTGCCCAGCTTTTTATATGTAGAGTTCTCAAAGATAATGTCTATCAAAACAATCCCCAGACTATTCCTGAACTGAAGAGGGTAATCATCCTGAATGGGCTTCGCACTTACCGGACCATAACCCCCTGCCCAGCTTTTTATATGTAGAGTTCTCAAAGATAATGTCTATCAAAACAATCCCCAGACTATTCCTGAACTGAAGAGGGTAATCATCCTGAATGGGCTTCGCACTTACCGGACCATAACCCCCTGCCCAGCTTTTTATATGTAGAGTTCTCAAAGATAATGTCTATCAAAACAATCCCCAGACTATTCCTGAACTGAAGAGGGTAATCATCCTGAATGGGCTTCGCACTTACCGGACCATAACCCCCTGCCCAGCTTTTTATATGTAGAGTTCTCAAAGATAATGTCTATCAAAACAATCCCCAGACTATTCCTGAACTGAAGAGGGTAATCATCCTGAATGGGCTTCGCACTTACCGGACCATAACCCCCTGCCCAGCTTTTTATATGTAGAGTTCTCAAAGATAATGTCTATCAAAACAATCCCCAGACTATTCCTGAACTGAAGAGGGTAATCATCCTGAATGGGCTTCGCACTTACCGGACCATAACTTCCCTTGCCAGCTTTTTATATGTAGAGTTCTCAAAGATAATGTCTATCAAAACAATCCCCAGACTATTCCTGAACTGAAGAGGGTAATCATCCTGAATGGGCTTCGCACTTACCGGACCATAACCTCCTGCCCAGCTTTTTATATGTAGAGTTCTCAAAGATAATGTCTATCAAAACAATCCCCAGACTATTCCTGAACTGAAGAGGGCAATCATCCTGAATGGGCTTCGCACTTACCGGACCATAACCCCCTGCCCAGCTTTTTATATGTAGAGTTCTCAAAGATAATGTCTATCAAAACAATCCCCAGACTATTCCTGAACTGAAGAGGGCAATCATCCTGAATGGGCTTCGCACTTACCGGACCATAACCTCCTGCCCAGCTTTTTATATGTAGAGTTCTCAAAGATAATGTCTATCAAAACAATCCCCAGACTATTCCTGAACTGAAGAGGGCAATCATCCTGAATGGGCTTCGCACTTACCGGACCATAACCCCCTGCCCAGCTTTTTATATGTAGAGTTCTCAAAGATAATGTCTATCAAAACAATCCCCAGACTATTCCTGAACTGAAGAGGGTAATCATCCTGAATGGGCTTCGCACTTACCGGACCATAACCCCCTGCCCAGCTTTTTATATGTAGAGTTCTCAAAGATAATGTCTATCAAAACAATCCCCAGACTATTCCTGAACTGAAGAGGGTAATCATCCTGAATGGGCTTCGCACTTACCGGACCATAACCCCCTGCCCAGCTTTTTATATGTAGAGTTCTCAAAGATAATGTCTATCAAAACAATCCCCAGACTATTCCTGAACTGAAGAGGGCAATCATCCTGAATGGGCTTCGCACTTACCGGACCATAACCTCCTGCCCAGCTTTTTATATGTAGAGTTCTCAAAGATAATGTCTATCAAAACAATCCCCAGACTATTCCTGAACTGAAGAGGGCAATCATCCTGAATGGGCTTCGCACTTACCGGACCATAACCCCCTGCCCAGCTTTTTATATGTAGAGTTCTCAAAGATAATGTCTATCAAAACAATCCCCAGACTATTCCTGAACTGAAGAGGGTAATCATCCTGAATGGGCTTCGCACTTACCGGACCATAACCCCCTGCCCAGCTTTTTATATGTAGAGTTCTCAAAGATAATGTCTATCAAAACAATCCCCAGACTATTCCTGAACTGAAGAGGGCAATCATCCTGAATGGGCTTCGCACTTACCGGACCATAACCTCCTGCCCAGCTTTTTATATGTAGAGTTCTCAAAGATAATGTCTATCAAAACAATCCCCAGACTATTCCTGAACTGAAGAGGGCAATCATCCTGAATGGGCTTCGCACTTACCGGACCATAACCCCCTGCCCAGCTTTTTATATGTAGAGTTCTCAAAGATAATGTCTATCAAAACAATCCCCAGACTATTCCTGAACTGAAGAGGGCAATCATCCTGAATGGGCTTCGCACTTACCGGACCATAACCTCCTGCCCAGCTTTTTATATGTAGAGTTCTCAAAGATAATGTCTATCAAAACAATCCCCAGACTATTCCTGAACTGAAGAGGGTAATCATCCTGAATGGGCTTCGCACTTACCGGACCATAACCCCCTGCCCAGCTTTTTATATGTAGAGTTCTCAAAGATAATGTCTATCAAAACAATCCCCAGACTATTCCTGAACTGAAGAGGGTAATCATCCTGAATGGGCTTCGCACTTACCGGACCATAACCTCCTGCCCAGCTTTTTATATGTAGAGTTCTCAAAGATAATGTCTATCAAAACAATCCCCAGACTATTCCTGAACTGAAGAGGGCAATCATCCTGAATGGGCTTCGCACTTACCGGACCATAACCCCCTGCCCAGCTTTTTATATGTAGAGTTCTCAAAGATAATGTCTATCAAAACAATCCCCAGACTATTCCTGAACTGAAGAGGGCAATCATCCTGAATGGGCTTCGCACTTACCGGACCATAACCTCCTGCCCAGCTTTTTATATGTAGAGTTCTCAAAGATAATGTCTATCAAAACAATCCCCAGACTATTCCTGAACTGAAGAGGGCAATCATCCTGAATGGGCTTCGCACTTACCGGACCATAACCCCCTGCCCAGCTTTTTATATGTAGAGTTCTCAAAGATAATGTCTATCAAAACAATCCCCAGACTATTCCTGAACTGAAGAGGGCAATCATCCTGAATGGGCTTCGCACTTACCGGACCATAACCTCCTGCCCAGCTTTTTATATGTAGAGTTCTCAAAGATAATGTCTATCAAAACAATCCCCAGACTATTCCTGAACTGAAGAGGGCAATCATCCTGAATGGGCTTCGCACTTACCGGACCATAACCCCCTGCCCAGCTTTTTATATGTAGAGTTCTCAAAGATAATGTCTATCAAAACAATCCCCAGACTATTCCTGAACTGAAGAGGGTAATCATCCTGAATGGGCTTCGCACTTACCGGACCATAACCCCCTGCCCAGCTTTTTATATGTAGAGTTCTCAAAGATAATGTCTATCAAAACAATCCCCAGACTATTCCTGAACTGAAGAGGGCAATCATCCTGAATGGGCTTCGCACTTACCGGACCATAACCCCCTGCCCAGCTTTTTATATGTAGAGTTCTCAAAGATAATGTCTATCAAAACAATCCCCAGACTATTCCTGAACTGAAGAGGGCAATCATCCTGAATGGGCTTCGCACTTACCGGACCATAACCCCCTGCCCAGCTTTTTATATGTAGAGTTCTCAAAGATAATGTCTATCAAAACAATCCCCAGACTATTCCTGAACTGAAGAGGGCAATCATCCTGAATGGGCTTCGCACTTACCGGACCATAACCCCCTGCCCAGCTTTTTATATGTAGAGTTCTCAAAGATAATGTCTATCAAAACAATCCCCAGACTATTCCTGAACTGAAGAGGGCAATCATCCTGAATGGGCTTCGCACTTACCGGACCATAACCTCCTGCCCAGCTTTTTATATGTAGAGTTCTCAAAGATAATGTCTATCAAAACAATCCCCAGACTATTCCTGAACTGAAGAGGGCAATCATCCTGAATGGGCTTCGCACTTACCGGACCATAACCCCCTGCCCAGCTTTTTATATGTAGAGTTCTCAAAGATAATGTCTATCAAAACAATCCCCAGACTATTCCTGAACTGAAGAGGGCAATCATCCTGAATGGGCTTCGCACTTACCGGACCATAACCCCCTGCCCAGCTTTTTATATGTAGAGTTCTCAAAGATAATGTCTATCAAAACAATCCCCAGACTATTCCTGAACTGAAGAGGGCAATCATCCTGAATGGGCTTCGCACTTACCGGACCATAACCCCCTGCCCAGCTTTTTATATGTAGAGTTCTCAAAGATAATGTCTATCAAAACAATCCCCAGACTATTCCTGAACTGAAGAGGGCAATCATCCTGAATGGGCTTCGCACTTACCGGACCATAACCTCCTGCCCAGCTTTTTATATGTAGAGTTCTCAAAGATAATGTCTATCAAAACAATCCCCAGACTATTCCTGAACTGAAGAGGGCAATCATCCTGAATGGGCTTCGCACTTACCGGACCATAACCCCCTGCCCAGCTTTTTATATGTAGAGTTCTCAAAGATAATGTCTATCAAAACAATCCCCAGACTATTCCTGAACTGAAGAGGGCAATCATCCTGAATGGGCTTCGCACTTACCGGACCATAACCCCCTGCCCAGCTTTTTATATGTAGAGTTCTCAAAGATAATGTCTATCAAAACAATCCCCAGACTATTCCTGAACTGAAGAGGGCAATCATCCTGAATGGGCTTCGCACTTACCGGACCATAACCTCCCCGCCCAGCTTTTTATATGTAGAGTTCTCAAAGATAATGTCTATCAAAACAATCCCCAGACTATTCCTGAACTGAAGAGGGCAATCATCCTGAATGGGCTTCGCACTTACCGGACCATAACCCCCTGCCCAGCTTTTTATATGTAGAGTTCTCAAAGATAATGTCTATCAAAACAATCCCCAGACTATTCCTGAACTGAAGAGGGCAATCATCCTGAATGGGCTTCGCACTTACCGGACCATAACCTCCTGCCCAGCTTTTTATATGTAGAGTTCTCAAAGATAATGTCTATCAAAACAATCCCCAGACTATTCCTGAACTGAAGAGGGCAATCATCCTGAATGGGCTTCGCACTTACCGGACCATAACCCCCTGCCCAGCTTTTTATATGTAGAGTTCTCAAAGATAATGTCTATCAAAACAATCCCCAGACTATTCCTGAACTGAAGAGGGCAATCATCCTGAATGGGCTTCGCACTTACCGGACCATAACCCCCTGCCCAGCTTTTTATATGTAGAGTTCTCAAAGATAATGTCTATCAAAACAATCCCCAGACTATTCCTGAACTGAAGAGGGCAATCATCCTGAATGGGCTTCGCACTTACCGGACCATAACCCCCTGCCCAGCTTTTTATATGTAGAGTTCTCAAAGATAATGTCTATCAAAACAATCCCCAGACTATTCCTGAACTGAAGAGGGCAATCATCCTGAATGGGCTTCGCACTTACCGGACCATAACCTCCTGCCCAGCTTTTTATATGTAGAGTTCTCAAAGATAATGTCTATCAAAACAATCCCCAGACTATTCCTGAACTGAAGAGGGCAATCATCCTGAATGGGCTTCGCACTTACCGGACCATAACCCCCTGCCCAGCTTTTTATATGTAGAGTTCTCAAAGATAATGTCTATCAAAACAATCCCCAGACTATTCCTGAACTGAAGAGGGCAATCATCCTGAATGGGCTTCGCACTTACCGGACCATAACCCCCTGCCCAGCTTTTTATATGTAGAGTTCTCAAAGATAATGTCTATCAAAACAATCCCCAGACTATTCCTGAACTGAAGAGGGCAATCATCCTGAATGGGCTTCGCACTTACCGGACCATAACCCCCTGCCCAGCTTTTTATATGTAGAGTTCTCAAAGATAATGTCTATCAAAACAATCCCCAGACTATTCCTGAACTGAAGAGGGCAATCATCCTGAATGGGCTTCGCACTTACCGGACCATAACCCCCTGCCCAGCTTTTTATATGTAGAGTTCTCAAAGATAATGTCTATCAAAACAATCCCCAGACTATTCCTGAACTGAAGAGGGCAATCATCCTGAATGGGCTTCGCACTTACCGGACCATAACCTCCTGCCCAGCTTTTTATATGTAGAGTTCTCAAAGATAATGTCTATCAAAACAATCCCCAGACTATTCCTGAACTGAAGAGGGCAATCATCCTGAATGGGCTTCGCACTTACCGGACCATAACCCCCTGCCCAGCTTTTTATATGTAGAGTTCTCAAAGATAATGTCTATCAAAACAATCCCCAGACTATTCCTGAACTGAAGAGGGCAATCATCCTGAATGGGCTTCGCACTTACCGGACCATAACCTCCTGCCCAGCTTTTTATATGTAGAGTTCTCAAAGATAATGTCTATCAAAACAATCCCCAGACTATTCCTGAACTGAAGAGGGCAATCATCCTGAATGGGCTTCGCACTTACCGGACCATAACCCCCTGCCCAGCTTTTTATATGTAGAGTTCTCAAAGATAATGTCTATCAAAACAATCCCCAGACTATTCCTGAACTGAAGAGGGCAATCATCCTGAATGGGCTTCGCACTTACCGGACCATAACCCCCTGCCCAGCTTTTTATATGTAGAGTTCTCAAAGATAATGTCTATCAAAACAATCCCCAGACTATTCCTGAACTGAAGAGGGCAATCATCCTGAATGGGCTTCGCACTTACCGGACCATAACCCCCTGCCCAGCTTTTTATATGTAGAGTTCTCAAAGATAATGTCTATCAAAACAATCCCCAGACTATTCCTGAACTGAAGAGGGCAATCATCCTGAATGGGCTTCGCACTTACCGGACCATAACCCCCTGCCCAGCTTTTTATATGTAGAGTTCTCAAAGATAATGTCTATCAAAACAATCCCCAGACTATTCCTGAACTGAAGAGGGCAATCATCCTGAATGGGCTTCGCACTTACCGGACCATAACCCCCTGCCCAGCTTTTTATATGTAGAGTTCTCAAAGATAATGTCTATCAAAACAATCCCCAGACTATTCCTGAACTGAAGAGGGCAATCATCCTGAATGGGCTTCGCACTTACCGGACCATAACCTCCTGCCCAGCTTTTTATATGTAGAGTTCTCAAAGATAATGTCTATCAAAACAATCCCCAGACTATTCCTGAACTGAAGAGGGCAATCATCCTGAATGGGCTTCGCACTTACCGGACCATAACCCCCTGCCCAGCTTTTTATATGTAGAGTTCTCAAAGATAATGTCTATCAAAACAATCCCCAGACTATTCCTGAACTGAAGAGGGCAATCATCCTGAATGGGCTTCGCACTTACCGGACCATAACCTCCTGCCCAGCTTTTTATATGTAGAGTTCTCAAAGATAATGTCTATCAAAACAATCCCCAGACTATTCCTGAACTGAAGAGGGCAATCATCCTGAATGGGCTTCGCACTTACCGGACCATAACCCCCTGCCCAGCTTTTTATATGTAGAGTTCTCAAAGATAATGTCTATCAAAACAATCCCCAGACTATTCCTGAACTGAAGAGGGCAATCATCCTGAATGGGCTTCGCACTTACCGGACCATAACCCCCTGCCCAGCTTTTTATATGTAGAGTTCTCAAAGATAATGTCTATCAAAACAATCCCCAGACTATTCCTGAACTGAAGAGGGCAATCATCCTGAATGGGCTTCGCACTTACCGGACCATAACCCCCTGCCCAGCTTTTTATATGTAGAGTTCTCAAAGATAATGTCTATCAAAACAATCCCCAGACTATTCCTGAACTGAAGAGGGCAATCATCCTGAATGGGCTTCGCACTTACCGGACCAACTCAACCTTTTCCCTGCCCAGCTTTTTATATGTAGAGTTCTCAAAGATAATGTCTATCAAAACAATCCCCAGACTATTCCTGAACTGAAGAGGGCAATCATCCTGAATGGGCTTCGCACTTACCGGACCATAACCCCCTGCCCAGCTTTTTATATGTAGAGTTCTCAAAGATAATGTCTATCAAAACAATCCCCAGACTATTCCTGAACTGAAGAGGGCAATCATCCTGAATGGGCTTCGCACTTACCGGACCATAACCTCCTGCCCAGCTTTTTATATGTAGAGTTCTCAAAGATAATGTCTATCAAAACAATCCCCAGACTATTCCTGAACTGAAGAGGGCAATCATCCTGAATGGGCTTCGCACTTACCGGACCATAACCCCCTGCCCAGCTTTTTATATGTAGAGTTCTCAAAGATAATGTCTATCAAAACAATCCCCAGACTATTCCTGAACTGAAGAGGGCAATCATCCTGAATGGGCTTCGCACTTACCGGACCATAACCCCCTGCCCAGCTTTTTATATGTAGAGTTCTCAAAGATAATGTCTATCAAAACAATCCCCAGACTATTCCTGAACTGAAGAGGGCAATCATCCTGAATGGGCTTCGCACTTACCGGACCATAACCTCCTGCCCAGCTTTTTATATGTAGAGTTCTCAAAGATAATGTCTATCAAAACAATCCCCAGACTATTCCTGAACTGAAGAGGGCAATCATCCTGAATGGGCTTCGCACTTACCGGACCATAACCCCCTGCCCAGCTTTTTATATGTAGAGTTCTCAAAGATAATGTCTATCAAAACAATCCCCAGACTATTCCTGAACTGAAGAGGGCAATCATCCTGAATGGGCTTCGCACTTACCGGACCATAACCTCCTGCCCAGCTTTTTATATGTAGAGTTCTCAAAGATAATGTCTATCAAAACAATCCCCAGACTATTCCTGAACTGAAGAGGGCAATCATCCTGAATGGGCTTCGCACTTACCGGACCATAACCCCCTGCCCAGCTTTTTATATGTAGAGTTCTCAAAGATAATGTCTATCAAAACAATCCCCAGACTATTCCTGAACTGAAGAGGGCAATCATCCTGAATGGGCTTCGCACTTACCGGACCATAACCCCCTGCCCAGCTTTTTATATGTAGAGTTCTCAAAGATAATGTCTATCAAAACAATCCCCAGACTATTCCTGAACTGAAGAGGGCAATCATCCTGAATGGGCTTCGCACTTACCGGACCATAACCTCCTGCCCAGCTTTTTATATGTAGAGTTCTCAAAGATAATGTCTATCAAAACAATCCCCAGACTATTCCTGAACTGAAGAGGGCAATCATCCTGAATGGGCTTCGCACTTACCGGACCATAACCTCCTGCCCAGCTTTTTATATGTAGAGTTCTCAAAGATAATGTCTATCAAAACAATCCCCAGACTATTCCTGAACTGAAGAGGGCAATCATCCTGAATGGGCTTCGCACTTACCGGACCATAACCCCCTGCCCAGCTTTTTATATGTAGAGTTCTCAAAGATAATGTCTATCAAAACAATCCCCAGACTATTCCTGAACTGAAGAGGGCAATCATCCTGAATGGGCTTCGCACTTACCGGACCATAACCCCCTGCCCAGCTTTTTATATGTAGAGTTCTCAAAGATAATGTCTATCAAAACAATCCCCAGACTATTCCTGAACTGAAGAGGGCAATCATCCTGAATGGGCTTCGCACTTACCGGACCATAACCTCCTGCCCAGCTTTTTATATGTAGAGTTCTCAAAGATAATGTCTATCAAAACAATCCCCAGACTATTCCTGAACTGAAGAGGGCAATCATCCTGAATGGGCTTCGCACTTACCGGACCATAACCCCCTGCCCAGCTTTTTATATGTAGAGTTCTCAAAGATAATGTCTATCAAAACAATCCCCAGACTATTCCTGAACTGAAGAGGGCAATCATCCTGAATGGGCTTCGCACTTACCGGACCATAACCTCCTGCCCAGCTTTTTATATGTAGAGTTCTCAAAGATAATGTCTATCAAAACAATCCCCAGACTATTCCTGAACTGAAGAGGGCAATCATCCTGAATGGGCTTCGCACTTACCGGACCATAACCCCCTGCCCAGCTTTTTATATGTAGAGTTCTCAAAGATAATGTCTATCAAAACAATCCCCAGACTATTCCTGAACTGAAGAGGGCAATCATCCTGAATGGGCTTCGCACTTACCGGACCATAACCTCCTGCCCAGCTTTTTATATGTAGAGTTCTCAAAGATAATGTCTATCAAAACAATCCCCAGACTATTCCTGAACTGAAGAGGGCAATCATCCTGAATGGGCTTCGCACTTACCGGACCATAACCCCCTGCCCAGCTTTTTATATGTAGAGTTCTCAAAGATAATGTCTATCAAAACAATCCCCAGACTATTCCTGAACTGAAGAGGGCAATCATCCTGAATGGGCTTCGCACTTACCGGACCATAACCCCCTGCCCAGCTTTTTATATGTAGAGTTCTCAAAGATAATGTCTATCAAAACAATCCCCAGACTATTCCTGAACTGAAGAGGGCAATCATCCTGAATGGGCTTCGCACTTACCGGACCATAACCTCCTGCCCAGCTTTTTATATGTAGAGTTCTCAAAGATAATGTCTATCAAAACAATCCCCAGACTATTCCTGAACTGAAGAGGGCAATCATCCTGAATGGGCTTCGCACTTACCGGACCATAACCCCCTGCCCAGCTTTTTATATGTAGAGTTCTCAAAGATAATGTCTATCAAAACAATCCCCAGACTATTCCTGAACTGAAGAGGGCAATCATCCTGAATGGGCTTCGCACTTACCGGACCATAACCCCCTGCCCAGCTTTTTATATGTAGAGTTCTCAAAGATAATGTCTATCAAAACAATCCCCAGACTATTCCTGAACTGAAGAGGGCAATCATCCTGAATGGGCTTCGCACTTACCGGACCATAACCTCCTGCCCAGCTTTTTATATGTAGAGTTCTCAAAGATAATGTCTATCAAAACAATCCCCAGACTATTCCTGAACTGAAGAGGGCAATCATCCTGAATGGGCTTCGCACTTACCGGACCATAACCCCCTGCCCAGCTTTTTATATGTAGAGTTCTCAAAGATAATGTCTATCAAAACAATCCCCAGACTATTCCTGAACTGAAGAGGGCAATCATCCTGAATGGGCTTCGCACTTACCGGACCATAACCTCCTGCCCAGCTTTTTATATGTAGAGTTCTCAAAGATAATGTCTATCAAAACAATCCCCAGACTATTCCTGAACTGAAGAGGGCAATCATCCTGAATGGGCTTCGCACTTACCGGACCATAACCCCCTGCCCAGCTTTTTATATGTAGAGTTCTCAAAGATAATGTCTATCAAAACAATCCCCAGACTATTCCTGAACTGAAGAGGGCAATCATCCTGAATGGGCTTCGCACTTACCGGACCATAACCCCCTGCCCAGCTTTTTATATGTAGAGTTCTCAAAGATAATGTCTATCAAAACAATCCCCAGACTATTCCTGAACTGAAGAGGGCAATCATCCTGAATGGGCTTCGCACTTACCGGACCATAACCCCCTGCCCAGCTTTTTATATGTAGAGTTCTCAAAGATAATGTCTATCAAAACAATCCCCAGACTATTCCTGAACTGAAGAGGGCAATCATCCTGAATGGGCTTCGCACTTACCGGACCATAACCTCCTGCCCAGCTTTTTATATGTAGAGTTCTCAAAGATAATGTCTATCAAAACAATCCCCAGACTATTCCTGAACTGTAGAGGGCAATCATCCTGAATGGGCTTCGCACTTACCGGACCATAACCCCCTGCCCAGCTTTTTATATGTAGAGTTCTCAAAGATAATGTCTATCAAAACAATCCCCAGACTATTCCTGAACTGAAGAGGGCAATCATCCTGAATGGGCTTCGCACTTACCGGACCATAACCTCCTGCCCAGCTTTTTATATGTAGAGTTCTCAAAGATAATGTCTATCAAAACAATCCCCAGACTATTCCTGAACTGAAGAGGGCAATCATCCTGAATGGGCTTCGCACTTACCGGACCATAACCTCCTGCCCAGCTTTTTATATGTAGAGTTCTCAAAGATAATGTCTATCAAAACAATCCCCAGACTATTCCTGAACTGAAGAGGGCAATCATCCTGAATGGGCTTCGCACTTACCGGACCATAACCCCCTGCCCAGCTTTTTATATGTAGAGTTCTCAAAGATAATGTCTATCAAAACAATCCCCAGACTATTCCTGAACTGAAGAGGGCAATCATCCTGAATGGGCTTCGCACTTACCGGACCATAACCCCCTGCCCAGCTTTTTATATGTAGAGTTCTCAAAGATAATGTCTATCAAAACAATCCCCAGACTATTCCTGAACTGAAGAGGGCAATCATCCTGAATGGGCTTCGCACTTACCGGACCATAACCTCCTGCCCAGCTTTTTATATGTAGAGTTCTCAAAGATAATGTCTATCAAAACAATCCCCAGACTATTCCTGAACTGAAGAGGGCAATCATCCTGAATGGGCTTCGCACTTACCGGACCATAACCTCCTGCCCAGCTTTTTATATGTAGAGTTCTCAAAGATAATGTCTATCAAAACAATCCCCAGACTATTCCTGAACTGAAGAGGGCAATCATCCTGAATGGGCTTCGCACTTACCGGACCATAACCTCCTGCCCAGCTTTTTATATGTAGAGTTCTCAAAGATAATGTCTATCAAAACAATCCCCAGACTATTCCTGAACTGAAGAGGGCAATCATCCTGAATGGGCTTCGCACTTACCGGACCATAACCTCCAACCCAGCTTTTTATATGTAGAGTTCTCAAAGATAATGTCTATCAAAACAATCCCCAGACTATTCCTGAACTGAAGAGGGCAATCATCCTGAATGGGCTTCGCACTTACCGGACCATAACCTCCTGCCCAGCTTTTTATATGTAGAGTTCTCAAAGATAATGTCTATCAAAACAATCCCCAGACTAATCCCGAATTGAATAGGGCCATCACAGCCAAAATCAGGACAGTGCTCAGAAATAGAGTGCATCAGAGTTATTGAGAATTTTGCACATTGTATCCAGGTGTGCTTATCGAACGGCGCTAAAACAAACAATGTTTGACATTCATGACTGAAACTTTGTAGCATGGGAATAGTTTCGCTAGATATTATCTTTTAGATAACCTCACAGATAAGTGGGGGGAAGAGATCCGGTGAGTTTGAGGCCCATTCGGGATCAGACCTCCTACTGGTAAGACGATCACCAAAGTGTCCCCTGCAGCAATTCCAAGGAGTGATAGAAACCACTATTCATCCCTCACCACATTTCTTTGTCTGCCCCAAACTTCTTAACGACCACTAGGTGGCGCTCAGTATTGATCAACGCAGAGGTGCACATTTCGAGCATGGATCATTGAACGGCAATAAAACAGACTGTTGGACATTCATGACTGAAACTTGGTGGACAAGTCAGGCATAGACTGAAGTTTATTTGTACCAAATATGGTTGGATTATAGAAAGGATTGTAAATTTTATTAACGATTTGATTGATGGCATTTCTTGGGGGGGGGGGAGAATCTCACTGTATTTTAAAGCTTAAAATTCCCTTTGTTTCTAGTTTTGGAGTGACGTCAGTTCTAATTCGTGACTGAAACTTGGTGGACAAGTCAGGCATAGACTGAAGTTGATTTGTAACAAATATGGTTGGATTGGTGAAAGGACTTAATTTTATTAACAATTCCATAGGTGGACTTTTTGGGGGTGTCTGTTGCCCTGTATTTTACTTGAAATTTTATTTTGAAGATACCAAATGTATGAGTGACCAAATGTACTCATTTCTAGCTGAGAAGGACCCAGAAATGGCAAATATGTGGCAGAAAACGGAGATCGATTTTGCCTCTTGAGTGTTTGATGTCAAAGTGAACGGACGTCTGTTTTTAATCATTTCCACCATCCCCACAGGAGTTGACCAAGAAGATGTGGTTCATCTGGATGTACTTGCTGTAAGAAGTAAAGCAAATCCCAGAGAAAATAATGGAGTTAATTATTGTTCTTTTTAATTGCTTCAATTGTTCCAGCAACAAAAAGTTTTAAAAAAAAAGAAAAAAATCGACATCTCTGCGACTGCTACTACTACAGAGAGATGTCACAATCCATTGAGCAATTATTTACGTATCAATGATAGAATCGGACATTTTCTGTCAACGGGAAGATTACAGGTAATCCGGTGAGTGTCCATCTAACATTAAACATCTCGTGGAGGGTTCAGTTGGAAATTCCTTCAAGGTTACCAACTATAACAAAATTAATCGAAAGAATGCAAAAGCCGAAACATTGCGAATGTAACAAATAATCCAGGGTTAGGGTTAGTAAAAAATTAGTGCATAATTGGGTGAATGTGTACGAGTATGGTACCCGAAATCTTCATCTGCAAGGCGGAGAGATGACGTGATATTAGTAGCACCGTTTTTATGTCCCAACAAAAAACATACAAACATACCGGGCTGTTCTTTTTTTAAATTGAAATCGTTGGAATATAAACAAATGATTGTTAAAAAATTTTAAAGAAAATAAACAGAAAGTATTTTGAAATGACAAATGTAACAAATATGATTTTTTTTTTCTGTTCATTTTCAAAATTGAATAAATGTTTTTTACAAAAATTGAAATTAAACAGAAACTTTTGAAACAAATAATGTAACAAACGTGATTTTTTTTCCTTTTCAGTGTCAAAATTGAGTTTTCAAAAAACAGTTAATTTATTAAAGAAAATAAACAAAGTTCTTTGAAACGAAAAATGTTATAAATGTGATTTTTTTCCCCTTTTCAGTGTCAAAATTGAATAAATATATTTAAAAGAATCTTTTTTTTGTATTTACAAAAATAAAAAATAAACAAAGTTTTTTGGAAACGAAAAATGTAACAAATGTGATTTTTTTTCCTTTTCAGTGTCAAAATTGATTTTTCAAAAAAACAGTTAATTTATTAAAGAAAATAAACAAAGTTTTTTGAAACGAAAAATGTTACAAATGTGATTTTTTCCCTGTTTGAGTGTCAAAATTGAATAAATATATTTACAAAAATAAAAAGAATCTTTTTTTGTATTTACAAAAATAAAAATAAACAAAGTTTTTTGAAACGAAAAATGTTACAAATGTGATTTTTTCCTGTCAAAATTGAATAAATATATTTACAAAAATAAAAAGAATCTTTTTTTGTATTTACAAAAATAAAAATAAACAAAGTTTTTTGAAACGAAAAATGTAACAAATGTGATTTTTTCCCCCTTTTCAGTGTCAAAATTGATTTTTCAAAAAAACAGTTAATTTATTAAAGAAAATAAACAACAAATAAAAATGTGAAATCTGTACAAGCAGATTGTTGAATGTTTCGATCTCTGCGACCGTATTATTGGCGCCGGTCCTTTTTTTTGTAAGGGACATAAAAACGGTGCTACTAATATCACGGGATCTCCGCCTTGCAGACGAAGATTTTGGGTATCATACTCGTACACATTCAACCATAATTGATACAACAAATCCGATGAGAATTTAATACGGCATTGCTGTTTTCATATTCTGCCAGAGCATTCATAATGCCAATCATGGATCCCCGATTGGCGCGTGGATCTCTACATGCAATTAATAGATAAAAATGGTTAACATCGAAAAGGAAAGCACGCACTTCAATCATCAAGGAAAAAAAAAAAAAGACTTTCCTCTCGTTATAACAAAGCGAAGAAGTTGAGAGACTTGCATTAAGAATCATCTTCATCATTAATTATCCCTGTGGATGTCTAGGGTTGCCATGGTGACGGCATCAATCACGGAGACACGTCTGAACTTGACAATAGCCAGGGCATTTATTGATAAACAGTTGTCGTCAAATACTACCAACAACGAAGACAAAACCCAAAGGAGACGCAGTAAGAGATCAAAAGATAAATGAATGATACATTTCATCCTGTTACGTCTGAAACCGAAACTACGTCACATTTTCAAAAAAATATTACGTCACAGTCTACAAGATTTTTTTTTTTTTCGTCTGTAAAATTAAAAATTGTGTTACCAGTGTACATTCGCCATCAAAAATGATGTGGAAAAAAATCATGCCCCATCAGTGTTCGCATTAACATTCATATAAAATCATAGAATTACATTAGTATTTGAATTTTTCATACATAAATTATTATCATTTCTGATGACCTAAATTAAAAAAAAAACACCAACCATTGACTTTGTAAATTAGAGTGAATGATTCCCCCCCACCAATTCATTTCAGACAGCGGGAGTTGTCTGACTTGTTTTTTGCTTTTTCGCTTCCCCTCAACACTTGAAATGGTTACGTGCGGCACATTATTTACTCGAGGTCCTTTTTGTGACGGGATGGAAGTATGTCATATATTTATATATTAGAGACTAAACTATCGCGAGTTGAAAAAAAAAAATGCGAGTCATTTCTGATGACCTAAAGAAAAAAAAACACCTTTTCTTTTTATGTTTTAATTTTCATCTTTGATTTTCTTCCGTTGATTATTGGTCGGTAGAGATGAGGGTGGCTGGACATTAAAAATATGACGCAGGACTTTTTGACATCAAAGACATCAGCAGACGTGAAATAGTTAAAAATGAAATTGAAAGAGAACAATCACATGACGGGGAAACTCAAGATGGATGCGGTACCGATCACGGACAATTAAATCCATCATCATCAGTTAAATCATTCAACTGTAAAATGTTAAATAAATCATTTTAAAATTGTTGACTGCCTAAGAATTGTTTCTTTCTACATTATTCGTGTCTCACTATTCAAACATAATAACAGAGGCTAAATGAACAAAAGGCCGAAGAAGACTTGAAATGACCCGTCAAAGATGACCTCGAGCACATTAAAAACCTGATAGAATTGCATGGAGAAAATCACTTTGTACAACCATGGCCAATGTGCAATCAGTGGCGTCCAGGGCCAACTCCTTAATTGTCTGCCTCCAAAACCCAAGTATAAGTCCTAGTACTTAGAAATATTATGAGAAAGAGAAACCGTTAGAATATTATTGGATGCCCGTCAGTCATAGTTTGGTCTGTCCATCAGTCATAGTTTGGTCTGTCCATCAGTCATAGTTTGGTCTGTCTATCCATTAGTCACAATTTTGTCTGTCTATCCATTAGTCACAATTTTGTCTGTCTGTCCATTAGTTACAATTTTGTCTGTCCATTAGTTACAATTTTGTCTGTCCATTAGTTACAATTTTGTCTGTCTGTCCATTAGTCACAATTTTGTCTGTCTGTCCATTAGTCACAATTTTGTCTGTCTGTCCATTAGTCACAATTTTGTCTGTCTGTCACAGTTTGGTCTGTCTGTCAGTCACAATTTTGTCTGTCTGTCAGTCACAATTTTGTCTGTCCGTCAGTCACAATTTTTTTTTAAATGTAATAAACGCATTACTGAATTTGTCTCATTTCGCAATATCAGAGATCTGAACTACTTTTAGAAATGGAGAATATTGCATTAATAGTAAATAATAAATTCCCAACAAATAAAACGGATGTCATGACCGGAAATCGAAACCAAAACCTTGAGATCTTCAGTCTGAGGTTCTACCAACTGATCTATTTGGACTTTCTTATAAATAGAGCTTAAAACATTACCGTAACAAAATAATTATTGGCGTTACATCATATTTAATTTACTAGGACCCATTAACTCTAGTTACTGCAAATGTAGATTTTATTTTTTATTTTTATTTACTAAAGGGTCACTACTTATCAAATGTAGATTTTATTTTTTTATTTTTATTTACTAAAGGGTCACTACTTATCAAATGTAGATTTTATTTTTTATTTTTATTTACTAAAGGGTCACTACTTATCAAGGCTCAGGGGCCACTTGAGGATAACGGTTAAAGAGATTGTCAGTTAGACGATGAACAACACCACGAGAGGATTGGAAACATAGGATGGAAGTATTAGAACATTACTTAAGAGGAATTAATTGTCCATGCGGATGGCGCAAGTGTTTGTTCACATTAGACTTGAAGACGACCATGCTGTAATCTGTTGGGAAGCAAGCCCGTGGTATCGGGTTCCACAGGCAGGATGTTCTAGGAAAGAAACTTTGTTCATGGAAGTTACGTTTGGTTTTTAGTAAGAACAGAGAGAAAGGAAAGTTCCTTGCTGTGGTTGTAGCTAGACGAGTTCTTGCTGAGAATGTTTTACAGGTGGGTACCAGGTATTGGAGCTCAGCCGAGCACCTACCATGAACATAGCAATACAGAAGAGACAGACTAGCAACATCTCTTCTGTGCGAAAGAGGCTGAAGAGGCGAGAAGGGAACTTCTCCCACTAGATTGCAGAGTCGATTTTGTACTCTGCCAACACAGGAAAGAGTGCTTCGAGCGGCACCTCCCCATCTTAGACCGTATCTGGCTCTTATACAGGTAAAGGATTGCGTCCGGAGTGAAGTACTTTCTAGAGCAGTAGAATGATCCAACCATTTCCCAGCAATCTTAGCAACAGATTTGATGTAAATCTTCCAATTCAGGTCTGGGGTTAAAGTCAGTCTTAGAAGATTATCAACGAAGGGGGCTTCCTCGAGGAGAGAACCATTTATTTCGACTGAGGAGAAGTGAGGATCCGAGCATTGGTGGTGAAAAGAGAGAAGTTTGGCGACATCATGGACAGTTATTCAGATGTCGCTTAGAGTTATTTCAGGAATGGGGGGGGGGGGAAGAAGGTGGCCTAGATCACAAAGACTGGAATTTGCTGCAAAGACTGGAAGTTCTTTGCAAAGATTTTGGCTTTATCAGCTGCTTAGGATATCACCTCAGGTCGATTACTGATGGTTGGGATAGAAGCCCTGCATCTATTCAGAATCCTGTTTGTTATTTTCCAAAACTCATAAGAGCCAAGCATCTGATCAGCCACTCTAGACTTAACTGATTGAGCATAGGACTCCTTAACATATTCAATAACCTTCTTGCAGTGGTTTCGGTCAGTATTGAAAGAGGATTTGGTTCCAGGACATCTATTTTGTCGAAAGCAATTGAAACAGTGGTTTCTGTGGGTAACAGTAGCAATGTATTCAAGCATATACCAATGTTGGCTGTTCGGCTTCTGTTGAAATATTTTGGAGGGTATGAAGGTTTCAATACCAGCGTCAAACCACTCGGATATTTCAGATGTGATGCAACACACATTTTTTTTTTAAAAATGGGTTTAAGAAGGATTTCAGATATGAAGGATCTTAAGTTGTTCCAATCTACTCTTGAATATCGACAAACTTTGCGATGGACATTCGAGGACTTGCTTAACTTTGTTTTGATTTTAATTGAGACAACTGAGTGGTCGGAGAATCCGCGAGGATAAAATGGAATACAATATTATTGTAGGGTTTGTGTTCGTGCTTGAGAAACATAAAAAGGATGAAATATATAAAAAAAGCACGAAAGACGATTACACACACTGCCTAGATTGACAATGTCTCACGCAAACTCTCATACTAACGCAACACGCACAGACAAAAGTTTAAAACATCTTTCTCGCAAATAAAATTTTTTTCCGTTTTCAATCGCTGCTTTATCGTAATTTATTCGTCATTTGATGACCATTGTCCTTTTCTTTGTGTTTGTCGTGTATTTAACAACACCCACAACAAAGTAAAGGTCTTTTCAGTGATGTAAATGTTTCCTTTTCTTTGGATTTCAACTTTGACTTATTTGACGTAAAACTGGGTTTTTGATCTGTGCCATTTTTTTTTTTTTTGTCCTTTTTCTAATTTAGCCTTACTTTTTCATCGAAAACAAGTCAACTGATTGGTGATTATTCAGAATGAACTATTGATAAAGATGTCATTAAATTTATAAATATTCAAACATTTTAGTAAAAATGTAGGAGGTGTTTTTTCTTCTTTATTTTTTGGTCTTAGTTTTTGAAAGCAGACAAAAAGAGCAGAAGAAAACAAGTCAAAGAGGAAAAGAAAGGAAGAAATGAAAAGAAAAAGGGAGACAAAAGAAAGCGGAAGAACAGTGAAAGAAAGAGTAGATGAAACAACAGAAAGAGAGAAGAGAAGCGAGAGGAAAAGAAAAGGAGTAAGAAAGTGGGGAGGAAAGAAGTAGAAAGAAGTGGAAACAGGAAGTGTATATGAGGTGGTCGAAGAGAAACTGAGCGAAGAAGTGATGGGAACAAGGTGCGAGACAGGAAGTGGTGGGGGACAAGGTGCGAGACAGGAAGTGGTGGGGACAAGGTGCGAGACAGGAAGTGGTGGGAACAAGGTGCGAGACAGGAAGTGGTGGGAACAAGGTGCGAGACAGGAAGTGGTGGGGACAAGGTGCGAAACAGGAAGTGGTGGGAACAAGGTGCGAGACAGGAAGTGGTGGGAACAAGGGGCAGAACAAGAAGTGGTGGGGACAAGGTGCGAGACAGGAAGTGGTGGGGACAAGGTGCGAGACAGGAAGTGGTGGGGACAAGGTGCGAGACAGAAAGTGGTGGGAACAAGGGGCGAGACAGGAAGTGGTGGGAACAAGGGGCGAAACAGGAAGTGGTGGGAACAAGGGGTGAGACAGGAAGTGGTGGGAACAAGGGGTGAGACAGGAAGTGGTGGGAACAAAGGGCGAAACAGGAAGTCGTGGGAACAAGGGGCGAGACAGGAAGTGGTGTGGGAACCAGAGGCGAGACAGAAAGTGGTGTGGGAACCAGAGGCGAGACAGAAAGTGGTGTTGAAATGGTATCGGAAAAAGGCTAGAGGTTACATTGGCCAAAACATGGTGAGAATAACATCGAAGAAGAGAACAGTAATCCGAATAATACAAATAATACAACTAAAATGTTATTTCTTTTTCTGTATAAGATGAAAAAATGTGCCATCAAATAAACATTTGAAATAAAAATGATTTCTCTGCTTCCCGGGCAACGCCGGATAGGTTCATTTAGCAATAAATAAAAGGTTATTCATGTAACTTTTAAAAATGCAGCTCCCCCTCTCTCAGTTTCTGTAGTCTAAAGCCACCAGTAGTTAGTTATAATTTCTCATCCAGCTTGTATGAAGGTTACTAAATAACAGTTCACTAATCCAAGCATTAAGTTACATCTTGTATTGTAATATGTCTGTCTTTTCTATTGTTCCAAATTGAATTTTATCCTTTTGTTAATTTGATTAATGGCAAGTTAAGAAGAAGAAAAAAACATAATGATGTAATTTCATTGAGACGCAAAACTAATGAATCTAATCCAATTCCACAGAAAGCTAATTAGACAGTTCTAATTAAATTTCAGATTGATTTTATGCACAGTGAGGACATTGTGTGTGACTCAAAGAATTATCTCCCTTGATAACAAAACCCGGCAGATGGCAGTGTAAAAAGGAAGCTGTCAACAAAGCTTTTGCATGAGGTCGGTAGTTAATGTCAGCAATCATTATATCAGAACGACTTCAAAGAGACATGTTTAAAAATAAATAAATAAATAAATAAATAAAAGAAATGCCAAAAGGAAAAGAAGTGACATTACAAAGAATAAATGAAAAACAGAAAAAAAGTAGCAAACATAAATTTGTATCTGCTTAGTAACCGAGAAAAGGTTAAAAAAAAAAGGAATCAAATTCAAAACTATAAATCATGAAAAAGGACAAATTTAGTGAGTTTTTCTTAGATTACAAGAATGACTGATGCGCCTTTTCCGCTAAGATCAAAGTGTGGGAGGGTCTTACTAATCAATTTTTTTGAAGAAGATGGTCGTTCACTTAAAAGCATTGGTGGGTCAATATTATAAAATTGAAAATAGAAGCCTTTATCAATGCAAGATTAATTTATTATTTAAGTAAGTAAAAAAAAAAAAATTAATTAATCTTGCATTGATAAAGGCTTCTATTTTCAATTTTACAATTTTTTTTTCTCCACTCCCCATTTTATTCCAATTAAATACTTGTATATTTATAAGAATAAAAGTTCCAATCAATTTTGGGATATCTTAAGTAATACGGCCCCTAGTGTAAATGTGGTATTATGGTGACTGAGATGATTCTAGACATTGTTATCACTATAAACCAAGGATGACCAACGACACCCATTTTCCCCACACTTTTGATGGCCTTGTACCTAATTTGTTTTAAATGTAAATTTTTTTATGTTTCCTGCAAATAGATAATTCAAAGTGTAGTATCTGTTCTGATACTACAGTTCGTCTTTTCTATCCTCGATCAATGAAGGAGAAATACTTCTAAACTGAGGATATTTTAATTTTTGTCTCAATCCAGAATGCCTCTTTTTGCGGACATGGATTTTCCGCTACATTAAAACCCAACCTTGTATCTAACTTTGCCCTTGTGGAGAGGCAAATAAATGGGGACACGTGAAAAAATCCAAATAGCAGAGTTTCAGAGTTGGCAATTTTTTTCTTCAGAGTCGGATTTTTTTTTTTCAGACGACTCCAAAGTGGGGAGTCGGTAATTTTTGCATGGACCAAAAGACAGGGATTCTCAGCCTTACAGAAGATCACTTTTTGAAATGTTGGTATCAAATGACTTTTTGAAATGTTGCTATCAAATGACTTTTTAAAATGTTGCTATCAAATGACTTTTTGAAATGTTGGTATCAAATGACTTTTTGAAATGCTGGTATCAAATGACTTTTTGAAATGCTGGTATCAAAATGACTTTTTGAAATGCTGGTATCAAAATGACTTTTTCAAATGTTGCTATCAAATGACTTTTTAAAATGTTGCTATCAAATGACTTTTTGAAATGTTGGTATCAAATGACTTTGAAATGTTGGTATCAAATAACTTTTTGAAATGTTGGTATCAAATAACTTTTTAAAATGTTGGTATCAAATAACTTTTTAAAATGTTGGTATCAAATAACTTTTTAAAATGTTGGTATCAAAATGACTTTTTGAAATGCTGGTATCAAAATGACTTTTTGAAATGCTGGTATCAAAATGACTTTTTGAAATGCTGGTATCAAAATGACTTTTTGAAATGCTGGTATCAAAATGACTTTTTGAAATGCTGGTATCAAAATAACTTTTTGAAATGCTGGTATCAAAATGACTTTTTCAAATGTTGGTACCAAATGACTTTTTGAAATGCTGGTATCAAAATGACTTTTTCAAATGTTGGTATCAAATGACTTTTTCAAATGTTGGTATCAAATGACTTTTTGAAATGCTGGTATCAAAATGACTTTTTGAAATGCTGGTATCAAAATGACTTTTTGAAATGCTGGTATCAAAATGACTTTTTCAAATGCTGGTATCAAAATGACTTTTTGAAATGCTGGTATCAAAATGACTTTTTAAAACGTTGCTATCAAATGACTTTTTGAAACGTTGCTATCAAATGACTTTTTGAAATGTTGGTATCAAAATGACTTTTTGAAATGCTGGTATCAAATGACTTTTTGAAATGCTGGTATCAAAATGACTTTTTCAAATGTTGGTATCAAAATGACTTTTTGAAATGTTGGTATCAAAATGACTTTTTGAAATGCTGGTATCAAAATGACTTTTTGAAATGCTGGTATCAAAATGACTTTTTGAAATGCTGGTATCAAAATGACTTTTTCAAATGTTGGTATCAAAATGACTTTTTGAAATGTTGGTATCAAAATGACTTTTTGAAATGCTGGTATCAAAATGACTTTTTCAAATGTTGGTATCAAATGACTTTTTGAAGTTTTTAGCATTCATTTTCCCCTTCATAATCAATCATTTAGTAGTAATGATTAATCATGTGATGAATCAATCATAGCGATGATTTATCGATAATCTCGTTGCACGATTTTCTGCATTCATGTGTAGTCCAACAATGATGACAACAAAAAAAAGTTTCAAGGACACAATTTTTTTTGTTTATGGATAGTATTGATTACATCCTCAGGTAGAGAAAAGAAGGTGGTAGAGAGAGAGGGGGGGGAGAAAAGAGGGAGAGAGAGGAAAGAGGGAGAGGAGGAAAAGAGGGAGAGGGAGAGGGATAGACAAAAGAGGGGGAGGGATAGAGAAATGAGGGGGAGGGATAGAGAAGAGAGTGGAGAGAGAAAAGAGAAGGAGAAAAAGAAAAGAGAAGGAGAAAAAAGAAAAGAGAAGGAGAAAAAAGAAAAGAGGGAGAGAGAGAAGTAGAGAAAAGAGAGGGAGATAGAGAAAAGAGAGGAAGATAGAGAAAAGAGGGGGAGATAGAGAAAAGAGGGGGGGAGATAGAGAAAAGGGGGGGGGAGATAGAGAAAAGGGGGGGGGAGATAGAGAAAAGAGGGGGAGATAGAGAAAAGAGGGGGAGATAGAGAAAAGAGGGGGAGATAGAGAAAAGAGGGGGGAGATAGAGAAAAGAGGGGGGAGATAGAGAAAGGGAGGGGGGAGATAGAGAAAGGGAGGGGGGAGATAGAGAAAGGGAGGGAGATAGAGAGAGGGGGGAGAAGCGAGAGGAAGGAGGAAGGAATGAGAGTGAGAAACAGTGGCCATTTACTCCTTAGACTGACGACCTCTCAAAACCACAGCACCCTTGTAGTGTTCAATAATGCTCACCCCATATTAAGTTTGACTTTGTGCCACATCCAGCCCTCGTTTGGAGACACGTAAATATGAGTAAGCAGGAGAGAGAGAGAGAGAGGTGAAGAGGTTAAAAGATCGCACTTCTAAATAACCGAGGAAGTAGAGTCATTTCGCAAATATTTGGAAACCGTCCAATCGATTCCATCAAAGACTTTGAGGGAAAATACTAAGCAAATACTTTGTTACTTTCAGAGAGGAGATTGGAAAGAGGGGCGGGGGGGGGGGTAGCCGGAAAAAGAGCAGCAGACCAACTACTGGCAACATTCATAATAGAACAATAACAAAAAAAACAAGCAACCAAACGTATATATACAAGCAGACATATTCGGTGCTGTCCAGGACCCCTCTGTATTCCTGCTCCCAGCACTGAACCCCATGTTGCCATTTTTTTTATACTTATACATAAAATAGAGTAAAGTAAAACATTGTCTTTGTCGTTTATGGCGATGTCTGGCGTGAGTGCAAACCCCATAATATTATTATTGTAAAAAAAAAAAAAAATTAATAACATCATTGGAGTAATGGTAAAATTGTATAGGGCTTTGTTTTCAATTACATCCTCTGATAGAGAAACAGATAAAGACACAACGCACAACTTAAGTAGGTGTGTTTTTTACCAGAGATACATCATCAACATCAATCCGACGATGATTTTGTTGCTGTCAGGCTGAGGTATGATTCTGTTCAGTCTCAGGGGGTCCACTCTCCCAGGCTTTACCTTCTCTTTGAGATGGGGTTAGTGAAAAGGAGAGTTAATAAACTGAATTTATTTATCTACCTCCCACAAGGTAAGATGTGACACAAGGTCGGGAAAGTGGGATTAGATAAGCCAGTGCTCGAGAGGTGAGCACTCAGGCCATTTAAAAATTGCCTGGGCAGCCCCGTCGGCATTCCCCGGTAGGGGCGCCTCAGACGGTAAGCAATAAACTTACTCCTCCCCAAAGAGGGGAGGCAAAGCCTGGGAGGGTGCATCTCCTAGAACTGCACAGGACCTGCAACCCCCAATAGACCGGCGTAAATCCAGACCCAAAGGCCCGGACGATGGTTCACTACTCAGTGGTAGAGCATTTTTTCAACTCTGAGTTCAAACGGGACATCGAATTATTCATTCTGTTCTTTTCACCAACAACAGTCCAACATGCATGTGAACAACTCGGCGTTCACAACCGAACTGACACCGTCGAGCAAAATAAACCACTTCTTTTTGACCGTCAACAGTGCCTATTTTGAATAATCCAACTACGCCTCGTAATATCATGGTTCGTGCTCGCATGTCACTAGTTTCCTTGCAATGCCGTCACCACACAAACACAGCTCGCTACTCGCTGCCTCTTTGACCGTCATCTGGTCGTTCTCCCTTTCAACTTCACTACAGTTAGTTTATTGATAATCACCTGAGATGCCCTACCGGGGAATGCTGACACGGCTACTCAGGCAATTTTGTAGGCCAGAGTGTGTCAAACCTTATTGCGCTGGCTTTTTAAAACCACACCTGACCTTGTGTCTCACCTCCTGGAGAGGAAGTAAATAAAATACTTTACTACAGTTTCATGACTATATATTCAACGTAAGTATTTTTGATATCCAACGTAAGTATTTTTGATATTCAACATAAGTATTTTTGATATCCAACGTAAGTGTTTTTGATATTCAAAGAAGTGTTTTTGATATTCAACATAAGTGTGTTTGATATTCAAAGAAGTATTTTTGATATTCAACGTAAGTATTTTTGATATTCAACGTAAGTATTTTTGATATCCAACGTAAGTATTTTTGATATTCAAAGAAGTGTTTTTGATATTCAATGTAAGTGTTTTTGATATTCAAAGAAGTGTTTTTGATATTCAACGTAAGTGTTTTTGATATCCAACGTAAGTATTTTTGATATTCAACATAAGTGTTTTTGATATCCAACGTAAGTATTTTTGATATTCAACATAAGTGTTTTTGATATTCAAAGAAGTGTTTTTCATATCCAACGTAAGTATTTTTGATATTCCTCTTGTTATTCCCAAACTATGTTGTTGTACATGTGGCGTCATTCACTGTCGTCAGGTTCAGCCAGTTTCCTCCCTGGCATGAACCATAGCAGCCCATGCATGATGGTCCTCTGCAATGTCACATAAGACGGCTAATCACTCATCATTCCACTGCTAAACACAAACCACCTGTCGGCCACAGAGCGTTGCAAGGTCCACCTTGATGTAATATTTGCAATGAACAAAGTTTCTTTGTGATTCCTTTAAGGGAAGAGACCCAAACCTTATGTTAAGTTTCTATTTAACCCATAGATGAGATCCTGGCAGGTACTACCACTCAAAGCCAGAGTGGACCTGGGAGTAGTGGTAACTAAGAGATGATTTCCAAGAGAGAAGGGCTCTCGCACAGTCAGGCCAAAGGGGCGAGGCTCTCGCATGGCCAGGCCAAGAGGGCGAGGCTCTCGCACAGCCAGGCCAAGAGGGCGGGGCTCTCGCACGGCCAGGCCAAGAGGGCGGGGCTCTCACATGGTCAGGCCAAGAGGGCGAGGCTCTCGTACTGTCAGGCCAAGAGAGCGAGGCTCTCGCACGGTCAGGCCAAGAGACTCCTCTTTTCTCTATATAAAAAATATGACAAACACATTTTAATAGAGGCTTTAAATGATTGGTTGGATGATTATAAAGTTCATTTCAAGGGAAGCAACTCTTATTGTAAAAATATTCAAGACTTTAATAAGACATCATATGGAACATTGTAACCAATCTTAGAAACCAGCAGTTTGACATCGGGAATTGGATACAATATTAAAATTTAAAGTTGTACAAAGAAATGATACTAAACTGAGAGGAGGACTAAAGAATCTTAGGTTTAGCTACTTTACTAGAGAGAAGAATGGAGGGTGACTTAATTGAGACCTTCAAAATAATGGTCTTTCTTATCATAGAACAAGTTTTTAACATCTCTCCTCACACTATAGTAATCTATTAGCAAGAAAGATTTTTAAAAACTAAATCAAGAGTTTGAATGCAAAACGCGATAAATCACATCCGTTTAAATTGAGACATGAAACAATAAAAAGACGAATATATTAAATCTAGCCTTTGACTAAAAGTTTATTTTAATTGAAAACAAAACGAAATGATGCCGGTATCATATTATGTAAAACGTGATTTCAACAACCATACACTTCCTATGTGGTCGATAGTTGAAATGCAACACTTTTTGTAGTGATAGATTCGTAATTTTGAAAATGGCGTTTATCACGTTTTGCATTCGAAATCTTCAATATATATATATATATATATATATATATATATATATATATATATATATATATATAATATAAAATGAAGTAATAAAATAAGGTGTCAATAAAATTTTATTAGAATTCAAAGTTCAAGCAAAGTATCTTAAAGTCCTTAGCTCATGAGTTTTCAAAGATAATTCTTCTCTTCAGAGGACCATTACCGCAGTTATATTACTACAGGTAATAAAATTACGCTTTGAAAATATATAAAATTATATACACAAATATATAAAAATACATAACATCAAACATATCAATCCAAAAACATACTTTTGTTGAATCCATACAGTCCATCCAGGTCATACAAGTTGAGAAGCATAATCAGGAAGGACATTACTCCAAGATACAAACAGCAGTCCAAATACGTGAAATTGAAGGGGCCGGCAAAGTTATCCAGTCGCGAAATGTGTCCATATTCAATGTTAATGATAAATAAATCAATCAAAATAATACAAAAAGTCGAATCAAGTTCCGAAATCCCGACAAGTGCAACCCAAGTCAAATCCAAATTCGTTGTTTAATTAGAAAACCCGTCAAATCCGAATTGAGCAAAATAAGACTGACTCCCATCACATCTAGCCAGTTTGTATCCGGATGTTTCACTAATTAGAAGATATTAGTTGACGCTCATATCCTTTGTTGGATTGCTTCATATATATATATATATATATATATATATATATATATGAAGGAGCGGAAATAAAATTAAACACACCGGTGTCTTATCACCAGTAAAACACTATAAAACAATGTGTAGCATCATATGCAATACCAAAATCGTACATAAAATGTCGCAACGCGTCTTGGTCTGGTGGTTAGAGACCAGACTATAGAGACTTAAATCGAGGGTTCGATCCCTCTCCCTAGTCGCCATGCTGATGACAACAGATGTCCATGGATTATTTTACGTACGTAAAAAATATTCATAATAAATTAATTAATAATATATATATATATATATATATATATATATATATATATATATATATATATGAATGAAGAGTTCGAATGCAAAACGGGATAAGCCCAATTCGTTTAAATTGAGACATGAAATAATAAAAAGACGAATACATTAAATCTAGCCTTTGACTAAAAGTTTATTTTAATTGAAAATAAAACGAAATGACGCCGGTATCATAGTATGTAAAACATGATTTTGGGATGTGGTCGAGTGTTGAAATGTAACGCTTTTTGTAGCGATAGTTTCGTAATTTTTTAAAATGGCGTTTATCGCATTTTGTAGTCAAACTCTTCAAATCTACAATTAAATTTTTGTTGTGATGGGATACCTAACTCCCCTCAAGGCTGATAAGTGTACTCGTCTGTAGTATATATATATTACGAACGGTAGTATGTATGGTGGACGGTATTCGAGTGTATTAAGTTAATCCTATTGAATTACCGGTAGTGCTATTGTTTTGGTAGACAGTGTGGGGACCTATTAGGATAGAGACTCTGTCCAAGACGGAGAGACTAGTGTTTCTAGTCCGGTAAAGGGAGCTTACTTTCTTTGCAGCATCTTCTATGTATTTATTCCCATTCAAATTACCTGTGAACGTTAGGCTGAGGAGTTTGAATGTTAGACTATTGGGAAAGGTGCTAACGGATTTGTTAATATCCCTGTGATTTAAACCATTTGGAGACTGTATATCAGTGTTAGGATAGTACTGCTGTCACTAGGAATATGGAAGGGGTGCTTCTGTACTGTTAGAAGTGGGGGGGGGGGCTATTTCTGTGGATGGCCTATGTATATAAAAAAAGTTTACTTGCATTGTATTAGTTTATAAAGTATTATTAAAGTTTATAAAGTATTATTAAAGTTTACTTGCATTGTATTATTAAAGTTGAATATGGAGATATGTATTTTTTCTCATGTATAACTGACTGCTAAAAGCATTTTTTAATATATGTTTTTTTATAAATAGTTAATTCAAAAAAGAAAAAAATTCACAACAAATCAATTTACAATTGTTTCAAAATCATTTTATTTTGAACTCAGTATTAAAATAATATAAGATTCCAGTTCATCGTGTTTTTTTTTTCTTTCTTACGAAATGATTTATTAATAAAAATGACTTATCAAAAAACCATTCATGAAAAAAAAATACACTTAGTTGGACAAAAACATAAATCATTACTGTAATATCAAAGAGCCAAAACACAGTTAATTTTTCAAAATGGATTCTTTATATTAACAGAGGAGAGTGGCCAAGGGTGATATATCTGTATATATAAATATATATGCATATTAGCAGATCTACCCAGCGTTTCCTGGGTATCAAATATAGTAACTAATAAGAATTGGGAAATGTATCATTCCACGTTTGTATTGGTTAAAAAGCAAAACTATGCTTATCCATTTACAAAGCTAGAACATTTATGTAGAAAAATAGTTCCCAACATTAAATGACCAAAAAGGTTGATATGCCATTAAAAAAAAAACAAAAAAAAAAAACAACCCTAACCCTTTATTATGTATTACGAGAAGGGTAAAAATTTAGCGTCCAGGACGCATAAAATTAATTCCCCGAACAGAACAGTTTTGCAGCACTTTTATGTCCCCTTATGAAGATTAAAATCTTAATATATATATATATATATATATATATATATATATATATATTTTTTTTTTAACATAATTCACACCAAACACTGTAGACGTAGGGGGCTACTGAGAAAAAGGGTGAAAGTTCTTTTTTTCTTTTTTTTTTGGGGGGGGGGATCAACCTAAATTGGGAGCTGTGCAGCGAGATGTCTGTTTACATTAGTTTTAAATTTCTGCATGTCAGCACGATCAGGAAAACAGGGAGCAGGGAGGGAGTTCCAGAGTCCAGCAGCACAAGGAAAGAAGCTTTTGGAGTAGAAGGTTATTCGGCATCTGGGGACCTCCACAGTGAATGGATGGGATTTGGCAGATTGTCGGGTTGGTCTAGTGAATTTACATCATGGGGCACCAGAGCAGCAAGTTCATCAGAACACAGTCCATTGAAGTACTTGTAAAACAGGCACAAGGAAGCAATACTGCAGCGATGGGACAGGGACTGGAGCTTAGTGGATAGTGAGGGACCTATCAAGTTGGCAACTCTTTTTTGGACCTTGTCTAAGAAGGAGAGACTAGCGGATGATGCCCCAGCCCAGATGTGGCAACAATACTCCATGCATGGGCGGATGGTGGCTTTGTAGAGATACAGGATAATGTCAGGTGTGCAAAGTTTACTAGCACGGTATAGGGAGCCCACCTTCTTTGCAGCAGCCTTGGCAATGTCTTCAATGTATTTATTCCAATTTACGTTATCTGTGAAAGTTAGGCCGAGGAGTTTGAATAATGAACTCTTGGGTAGCGTGTTATTTGCCATGACAATCGATGGTTGAAGAGGTTTCTTGTAGTTATGGAAGGAAAGTAGCTTTGTCTTTGCAACATTAAAAGTTACCATCCATTTTTTACCCTAATCCACAACAGACTGGATTCAGCCATTGCCTCAGATATGTGCGCATCGGTTTCACCCACATGACGAGAGTAGAGCGTGGTGTCGTCAGCAAATATTCCTATCTCAGTCTTAATGACATCAGCGAGGTCATTTATGAAAATCAGGAACAGTAGAGGTCTAAGAATGGATCCCTGGGGTACACCAGCATTTATGTCATGTTGCTTAGATGTTAGGAAGGATTTAATTATATTAAATATTTGTCTAGTAATACCATATGAGTGCAGTTTTAGGAGAAGCCCTTCATGCCAGACCTTGTCAAAGGCCTTGGATATATCAAGCGCTACCGCCCTAGCTTCATAATGATACTAATCCTTATTCCAATCTTGATTAAAAATCCATTACATAATTTTGATTCTAGAAAATGTCTTAAGGAATTGAAATTCAAGGAATCTTGCTTAATTGGTGTCTAATGGCTATGAATCAGATTCAATGCAAATCTGAAATACTCGAAATTCCAAATGGAAAGTTTAATTTTTTTATGGAAATCGCTCCAGACAAGGCATGAAGCCACTTGATGTAAGGAGCTAACAAGAACAGATATGATTATTGCAAAGACAGGAGATGCCTATTGACCTTAGTCTTCAAAAGACCAAGATTATAGGTAGAAGGAAAACAGTCAGCAGGAAGAGAGTTCCACAAGCCTGCGGTTCTTGGAAAGAAGCTACTGGAATAGGAAGCTGTATTACAATGAGGTATCAAAACAGCGAATTGATGGAGACCACTAGACCAACGAGTCAAACGAGCTGGAACAAAAGAAGTGGGGAATAGATCACATAATTCTGAAGAACACATGCCATAATAGTATTTATAGAAAAGACTGAGACTAGCAACATCACATCTGTAAGAGAGAGAGAGGATGTAGAGAAGAAGAAAGAGTAGGGTCAATCAAATTACAGATACGTTTCTGCACCTTATCAAGAACCCACGCATGGGACAGAGATTCAGCAGCCCAAATATGACGACAGTACTCCATACATGGTCTGATTGTGGAGAACGAGAATAGCCTCAGGTGTGAGAAAGTGTTTGGAGCGATCAAGAGAACCGACTTTACGAGAAGCAGAAGATTGATGTCTTAAATCTATTGTTAAACTTTCACAAAAATCGGAGGTATCTGAATTTTCACGAAGGGCTTCCACCCCCTTTGTATAAAACTAAATTAAACTAACAATAGCTCACATTACCACTCCTTGCGCATAACAGCTGGGTTCCAAAATTAATAACGATCGGTTAATTAGTTTAGGAGTGAATCCTGTACATAAAAATATATAAACATATACACATACTTTACTTTATATAGATAGAGATTATAAAGAAATTTTTTTTAAATCTTATAGACAAGCCAAAACATCAGAAGGAACCTGCTGATACCAAATATGCTATTGGATACATGGACAGACACACACACACATTTGTTTTTCATATATATATATATATATATATATATATTAGTGTTTAGATAGTATTATTATTAGTAATTTTGTTATAATTAGGATCGAGTCACCAACATCGACGTCCTGACCAAGGCAGGATTGCCCAGCATGTATGCTATGCTGCGAGCTAGACGCCTCCGCTGGTTGGGCCACGTGCTCCGCATGAACGACGGCCGCATCCCCAAGGACATGCTATTTGGAGAGCTTGCCTCTGGCACAAGGCGTACTGGACGCCCCGCACTCCGCTACAAGGACGTCTGCAAGCGGGATCTTAAAGCTGGCGGACTCAACCCCTCTCAGCTCGAGACCACTGCCTTAAACCGCCAAGGTTGGCGAACCGTCATCCGGAACATCATCAGTGCAGCTGAGGAGAGGAGAAACACCCGATGGAGGGAGAAGCGATCACGCAGGGCACAAAAGACAAGAGTCGCCCCATCACATGCTCACTGTTAAAAAAACAGAAAGATAAGAAAAAAAAAAAGAAAAAGACTACACAGCCTGTTGCAGCCCTGGGTACAATTCTGACCAAGACCACGACGCGCATCCCCCATGATCTCCCGAGATCGATAGAGCCAACAACAACAACATAATTAATATTGTTAGATATGCAAATTACTATATCACACTGTAGTCTTAAGGTAATATATTATTATTATTATTATCATTATCATTATTATCATTATCATCATCATCATCATTATTATTATTATCATTATTATTATCATCATCATTATTATTATCATTATTATCAATATTATTATCATCATTATCATTATTATCAATATTATTATTATCATCATCATCAATATTATTATTATCATCATCATCAATATTATTATTATCATCATTATCATTATTATCAATATTATTATTATCATCATCATCATTATTATTATTATTATTATTATCATTATTATTATCATTATTATTATTATTATTATTTATTTATTCATTTATTTGTTGATTTGTTTATATATTAGTGAAATTAAAGCTGAATTATTTCTACATTTGATTATTGGGGAAGTGGTCGTTTGATCAGTACCACTGGAGAGCCATAAATTTTATAACTGTCCTGTTTTTAAATCTCCGAAACAGTTACATGGTAAACAGCTGATGATACCCCCGTTTAATATTTCACGCTCAAGTTAAGGTTCCCTGTTTTTTTTTTCCACTGTTAGATACTTGAATCCCCTTTTTTTATTTATGAATTTTCCAACGGTAAGTCGGCTTATGCAAGTGCTAAGTCTGTGATATCTTGAATTTAGTTAGTATCTCTGGGAATTTGAACTGCATTTTCTTTCTTTGTTTAAAATGACTCAAAGCTTATTTAGACATATATATATATATATATATATACACACACACACACTCATCTTGAGTAGCACACACGCATTAACTCTTTTCTGACAATACACGCACACAATCTCTACCATACAAAAATAGATTATAAAACAAAATAAAAAAACATTATAAATAGATATCCAATCACATTTATGCATCAAAAAGGAAATCTCCTTAAATCAACGCTTTTTATGCTCAGACTCTCCCAGAGGAAGTGCCAACAGACACAATGTCAAAAGCTGACATTAGTAACTCGAGGATCGCAGGGAGGGAGAGGGGGGGGGGTATGAGTCAATGTCTGAAAATACAAAGCGGAGTCAGATTTTATCAGATGACTGAGAGTCAGGGATTGAGATTACTATCATCATCATTTCGTCATCATCATCATCGTCATCATCTCTTTTATGATAAAACGTTAGTGTGGGTTGGTCAAATGTCATCGACAAATGCTCAAAATAGAAATCTCTGAGAGAGAGCGATCATGGATTTGAGAGAGAGAGTGAAAGACCATACATAAGAAGGAAAATGGACGATATATGAAAGAGAGAAAGAAAGACAGACCATGCATCTGAGAGAGAGAGAGAGAGCATGCATCTGAGAGAGAGAGAGAGCATGCATTTGAGAGAGAAGGAGAGAGAGAGAGCATGTATTTGAGAGAGAAGGAGAGAGAGAGAGCATGCATTTGAGAGAGAAGGAGAGAGAGAGAGCATGCATTTGAGAGAGAAGGAGAGAGAGAGAGCATGCATTTGAGAGAGAAGGAGAGAGAGAGAGCATGTATTTGAGAGAGAAGGAGAGAGAGAGAGCATGCATTTGAGAGAGAAGGAGAGAGAGAGAGCATGCATTTGAGAGAGAAGGAGAGAGAGAGCATGCATTTGAGAGAGAAGGAGAGAGAGAGCATGCATTTGAGAGAGAGGGAGAAAGAGAGAGCATGCATTTGAGAGAGAGGGAGAGAGAGAGCATGCATTTGAGAGAGAGGGAGAGAGAGAGAGCATGCATTTGAGAGAGAAGGAGAGAGAGAGCATGCATTTGAGAGAGAGGGAGAGAGAGAGCATGCATTTGAGAGAGAGAGAGGGAGAGAGAGAACATGCATTTGAGGGAGAGAGAGAGAGAGAGAAAGCATGCATTTGAGAGAGAGAGGGAGAGAGAGAACATGCATGTGAGAGAGAGGGAGAGAGAGAGCATGCATTTGAGAGAGAAGGAGAGAGAGCATGCATTTGAGAGAGAAGGAGAGAGAGCATGCATTTGAGAGAGAAGGAGAGAGAGCATGCATTTGAGAGAGAAGGAGAGAGAGCATGCATTTGAGAGAGAAGGAGAGAGAGCATGCATTTGAGAGAGAAGGAGAGAGAGCATGCATTTGAGAGAGAAGGAGAGAGAGCATGCATTTGAGAGAGAAGGAGAGAGAGAGCATGCATTTGAGAGAGAGAGAGAGCATGCATTTGAGAGAGAGAGAGGGAGAGAGAGAACATGCATTTGAGGGAGAGAGAGAGAGCATGCATTTGAGAGAGAGAGGGAGAGAGAGAGCATGCATTTGAGAGAGAGAGAGGGAGAGAGAGAGCATGCATTTGAGAGAGAGAGGGAGAGAGAGAGCATGCATTTGAGAGAGAGAGAGGGAGAGAGAGAGCATGCATTTGAGAGAGAGAGGGAGAGAGAGAGCATGCATTTGAGAGAGAGAGAGGGAGAGAGAGAGCATGCATCTGAGAGAAAGAGACTGACAGAAATTGACAGACCATGCATGAGAGAGATTGTGAATGTTTATCTCAGAGAGAAAGAGCGTGATATATCTATCAGAAAGAGAGAAACATGGCAGATACGCACACATGAGAGAAACTATGCAACATCTAATATATAAAGTAAAGCCAGCCAAAGTAGTCATATGTAAAACAGCATTTCTCCGACGGGATTAATATTTAATTCTGTTTCATCAATTATTTATGGTGAACATCCGGCAATGTTCTCCCAACAGGAAATTTATTTCCAATCAATTTTATCGAAAACAAACTTAATCCACTTGAACATTTTATTTCTTCTTCGTGATATTAAGAGGTTAGGGTTAGGGATTAAGAGGGAATAGGAATTTATCCCCATGAAGAAATACGTACTAACATCACCATTTATGAAGAAGCTATAACATAAAAAATCAACGTTTTGGAGTCAGAACAGATCCGGTTCAAGACAGCAGATCTTGTACATGCAAAGACTCGATATCCTTTCGGATAGAGCTTTATAACGGTAATCAATATTTAAAATGGACTTATCTGAAAACTTAAAGCGTTAAGATAAGTCCATTTAAAATATTTATTATCATATATAATAACAACATAATATACACACAGTTTTTCATGGTAAACAACTGATGATCCCTTAAAATAGTGTTAGAAACTAACTAATATAATAACTGTAAAAAATAAATTGACTTACATGAGTGATTTTCCACTGGAAGACTTGAGACTATAAGTTTGTTTTTTGTTTTTTTGTTTTTTTTGTTTGTTTTTTTTATATAGTTTTAATGGTTGAGAAACTTCCGAGACTATATATATATATATATGTAGGAGAGGAGAAAGTAAGCCTTGGGTTTACTTTCGGCAGCCCCGTAATGATCGCTTTCCTTATCTTGTCCTTTAGTCCTCACATTCTATGAGCGATGTTTCTGACAAAGGGGGAAGAATTGTTGTTTTCTGAGTCAGAATCTATCTATCTAACACTTATCGTTGGCTAGTTTTTGACCTTGAAGTAGTGTATTTTTTTTTTAGCTCTTTACATCAAGTGGCTTCAGGCCTTGTCTGGAGCAATTTCCATTAAAAAAAAATATATATATGTATATATATATATATATATATATATATAAATTTGAAAAAATAGACAAAATGCCTTTGGGAACCATGTATAAGATGCAAATACTGTTTTTTTTAAAATTATTTGATTTTTTTTTTTACTTTTTATCTTAAATTTTTCGGATAACATATCCCTCTTCAGAGAACGAGTGTTTCACAAGAAATGTAAAGGTATTACCTTTACATTTGTTTTTTGTTTTTGTAATTAGTAGGGTCCTTTTATTTTGGTGTTATCGAATCATCCGTCAGATGTCATTCGAACGATTCAGAAACATCTCCTTATATATAGAACTTGAATTTCAAATAATATATTATGTATTTCAGGGTGTTTTTTTTTACACTGTTTGTGTGGGTAATACCCTTAAATAAACGGTCAATTTAGTCCACAGTCCAATGAGTAAAATGAGATTCGTACCATCTGTTACCATTGTCGTCTTTACCACTTGATTAACGAGTCATGGTCAGAGAAAAATTAATTTGTACAAATCCTGTACAAGTCTAATTATTTTCTCTTTGTGTTTAATAAACAGATAGCACAAGTGTCGGCAGCGAGAGTGTTAGACAGTGTATAAAAGAAAAAGGGGGCGGATTCAAACAAAATACGATGAGAGAGGGTGAGAGTTAGAGACAGGCACGTTCTAAGAGATTGGTCACTTGTTGAGGTAATTGCAAATTGCGACTAATTAGAATAATTAAAATGAAAGTTTTTTTAAACCTAACTCAATCCTCAAATTGGGAAATAGTTTAGCATGTGTGATTAAAATATATAAGAAAAAAGCCTTAGGAAAACAAACGTTGATTGACTCTGCTTTAGTATAATAATAAATATATATAACTAGTTAATATACAGGGTGTTTGGAACAAATTGGAAATGTTTTTAGATTCTTTCATTTCAAAAGCATTTGAAGTATTTGATAGCGGTAAAATGCAACGGATAGCTGTTTCTTTGTACTATTGATAGATTTGAAAGATGGAGACCATGGACTAATTTAATAGCGGTAAAGTGCAACGGATAGCTGTTTCTTTGTACTATTGATAGATTTGAAAGATGGAGACCATGGACTAATTTAATAGCGGTAAAGTGCAACGGATAGCTGTTTCTTTGTACTATTGATAGATTTGAAAGATGGAGACCATGGACTAATTTAATAGCGGTAAAGTGCAACGGATAGCTGTTTCTTTGTACTATTGATAGATTTGAAAGATGGAGACCATGGACTACTGAAAAGCGTCGGAATATTAAAAGAGTGACCTGCGGCATGAGGATTCGCGTTGGATTCATGAGTTCAGAAATCTTAGCTACAGATAAGTGCTCCGTGAATACCTTCAAAGCCATACGATGGCTAAGTGGTTATCGACGCAGACAGAGGGCCTGGGTGTGTCGGGTTCGAATCCAGTTCGTTCCACAAAAACACTTTAATCAAAACCCACACCTGACCTTGTGTCTAACCTCCTGGGGAGGAGGTAAATTAAATATCTTCAAGGCCATGAAATGTGATCCGGAGAAATGTGAAATCAGTGGCTAGCAGGAAAGATCATTGTACACATTCTAGGTGTGCCCTCAAATAAAAATTTGTGGGGCAAAAAAAAAGTGGGGCAAGATCCAGATAATGCAATGTAGACCTAAAGAGATGGGCATCAGATTCTTGGCCTTTTGGATACTGCACCCCATAGATCGGTATCGTCTTGGCCTTCAGGGCTTGATTTCCGCCGGTCTGTGGGTTTGTCCTGTGCAGTTCTAGGAGGTCCACCCTCCCAGGCTTTGCCTCCCCTCTTCGGGGAGGAGTAAGTTTATTGCTTACTGTCTGAGGCGCCCCTACCGGGGAATGTCGACGGGGCTGCCCAGGCAATTTTTAATGGCCAGAGTGCTCACCTTCTTGGGCGCTGGCTTTTCAAGTCCCACTTTCCCGACCTTGTGTCACATCTTACCGCTGTGGGAGGAAGGTAAATAACATGGGCATCAGAATGGCAACTATGAAGAACGTGCTGAATGGGGATATTCGCTAATTCTCATAAAAGAGTGACAAGGGCCAACTACTCACTGGCAAGGCTCAAGAAAACCACCTTACGAAAGCCAAGAAACTCCTTAACAAGGTCAAGTATCCAGTCGAGCTGCATATTCTCTGGTTCTTCTCAGAACCAGTTGCACAATGTGCAGAAAAACACGCGGCTACGCGGTCTGTACGAAGTTCGAAGTTTCCTCAAACTGTGATGGTCTTGGGTGTGTTTCCAGCAGAGGCCACGAACTCAGACTCAATTCAAATAGCTATATTGAGTTGCTGTCCACTGTTGTCGAGCGTTGGGTGGAAAGGGGTGGCTGCAGGAAGATCATGTAGCAACAGCACTCGGCTCCATATCATAACCCTGGAAAAATCCAGAAGTAGCTGTCTGAGAACTTCCATGACTTCATCAGTCCCAACATCCGGAACCCCTAATTCACTTGATTGCAACTTCATGGACTATTATGTGTGGCACGCAGTTGAGAAAGACACCAACCATACCATCTGCAAGCTGATTGGCAGGATCAAACTAGCGTTCAGGCATCTCTCAAAGAAAACTATGAAAGCCGCATGCTCCAGGTTCAGGTCTCACCTGGAGGTCATGGTGGATACTCAAGGCAGCTTTTTCAAGTGAGCTGTATTCAGCAGAAGATCTTCTAAGAGATGAACTTTGAGAATAGATCAATTATTGGCCAAGATATGACGTTTTTTTCCTTCTTTTCTAAAAGTGCCAAAATTTGTCTCAAACATCATGTATACTTATATTATGAAATAATATATTAAGTATATATTTTTTGTTCCAGTATTTACTTCAACAGTGTAGTAGAACTTAGTAATAGTATAAAAATATACAAACGTTTCTCTATAGCTTACTTGTTATAAGTATATTTTTTATATTATTATCCAATACATATATATACATAGTACATGTATTATATTAGTTTCTGTAGATGTAAATCCATTGAAACTCCAGTGTTTATAAAAAGTGCTCAATAACAAGTAGAGCTATTCTTTAGTATAAATTTTTATTTATACAAACATTATGAAGAGTATTGATTTACTCTTCTCCAGGAGTTAGGCACAAGGCCAGTTGTTATCTTACTCCCACAAGTAAGATGTGACCCAAGGTCGGGTCGGGAAAGTGGGGTTTAAAAATTGCCTGGGCAGCCCCGTCGGCATTCCCCGGTATGGGCGCCTCGGGCAAGTACAAGCGACATGTATGCACATGTAATCAATGTTTGTATAAATAAAAATTTATACCCAAAATATATATATATATATATATATATGAGAGAGAGAGAGAGAGAGGGGGAGAGAGAGGGAAGAGGAGAAAGGGAGAAGAGAGAGTGGTAGAGGATAGAGGAAGGGTGTATAGAGGGAAAAGAGAATACATCAACAGATCAAGAGATTGTGAGGGAGGGGGTATATAGCTTTCCAGAAGAGTGTTATTTTTAGGTAAAAACCCAGAAAAAAAAAGAAAAATTGAAGAAAAAATTGAAGAAGAAAAAGAAAAAGAAAAAAAAAGAAGAAAAAAAAGATGAAAAAAAAGATGAAATATTTATTGGCAACGTATGAGTTCGTCTGGCCACTTTGCACCAGACCAACATCTGGTATTTAACAATACGAAAAGGAAAACATGGGAAATGAAGTAGAAACGAAAGTTATTAACTCCATTAACCAACATTATTTACTTTTCTGTTTCTATGACAAAGAAAAAGAAATGCATACAAAACTGACCCAAATACCAAAGACAAAGAAAATAAAAAATGGATGAAAGAATTGCTTGCCAAGTTCAATGTTTTAATATCAATGTAGGCCTGTCTAAATAGGCATGTGTGTGCGTGTATTTATATCTGTATATAAGTTGCAGTTCCTGTCTGTCTGTTCATAAACTCTTCCTAGGCTTTTGAAGATACCCCCTCTCTATCAAAGTATACATTCTGAAACTTCATTACCCAGGGTACTTTGATAAATATATTTCATTTTAATCAAAGGCGGTACAACATAATTGTTGTACCTGCATTGACAGCCACAAAAAGGAAATACGTTTTATTTTATTTTATTTATAACTTGGAATAGAAATTAAATAAATAAGAATAGAAATGTTAATATGAGGTTTAAGGGCTTGGAAAAGGGGTTAGGGTTAGAGTTAGGATATGAGGTTTAGGGGTTTGGAAAAGGGGTATACAGGGTGTCCTCACTCTTTCTCTGAAAATGCCGGGTGTGTTTTGAGGGATCAAAGACTATAAAAAACGGGTACTCTTCTAGATGACGCACCATGTTTCCGTGACTTCGCATCGTCAACGTTTGGGCAGGTTACGGAAGCGCCCCAGAGTTGACGAGGCGAAAACTGCCAAACGCTAAATTGAAGACTGGTAGCTAATAAATCACGACGAAAAAACGCAAACTAAAATACATACATAAAAATAAAGAACGAACAAACCATAGCTTGACAACTGTTATTAATTAGATGTTTATTTTTGTTTGTTTTTTTGTCAAAGGAACCATTGTTAATCAAATGTTTTAAATAAACCTTCATGTGGTCTCTCCTGTGAGTACCTGATTCTAGAAAGAATCAGAGAAACCAATGCCAACAACAGAATCAAGATGATCAAAAATGTTGTACCACACAAGCGGACATATGGATTTTTAGCAACTTCCTCAAATCATTATGAAACTTATATATTTGACAGCTCAGAGTCTGAGGTTGCAAAAAACGGGCTCATTTGTCTTCTAACTCCAATTATTTCTCAAGATATGGCCGTTTGAAGTTCGCGAATTTCGAATTTTTGCGAAATCGCGACTACAGTGATTTTACCAAGGAGTAAATTTGGGTGCACCTGTAGAATTGCTCAAAATTTCTTCTAGAAATCCCTAAATATGTCCTATAAGCCCCCTTAGATGATGCCAGATGCCCTAAATTTACTTCATTATAAAAAATGGGACATATGAAGAAGTTTTTGACGTGTTTTTTTGGGGGTTTTTTTCCACAAAATTTACCATAAAAATTAGCATTTTTATTGGCCCAAAATGATGGTGATTGGGGCCTCAGACTCCCAAAATGGTATAATTCTGTTGAATATCAGTTTGTTTAATATTCCACTACCCTTCCTGATGACCAACAGGTATAACAGCTAACATTATGGCCACTCATAGGTCAATGTCCGCTTGAACCCCCTTCTAATCCCACTGTGGACTAACAAAAATGCTATTTCGAACTGAAGAATGACAGACCAACAAAAATGCTATTTCGAACTGAAGAATGACAGACCAACAAAAATGCTATTTCGAACTGAAGAATGACAGACCAACAAAAATGCTATTTCTAACTGAAGAATGACAGACCAACAAAAATGCTATTTCGAACTGAAGAATGACAGACCAACAAAAATGCTATTTCGAACTGAAGAATGACAGACCAACAAAAATGCTATTTCTAACTGAAGAATGACAGACCAACAAAAATGCTATTTCGAACTGAAGAATGACAGACCAACAAAAATGCTATTTCGAACTGAAGAATGACAGACCAACAAAAATGCTATTTCGAACTGAAGAATGACAGACCAACAAAAATGCTATTTCGAACTGAAGAATGACAGACCAACAAAAATGCTATTTCGAACTGAAGAATGACAGACCAACAAAAATGCTATTTCGAACTGAAGAATGACAGACCAACAAAAATGCTATTTCGAACTGAAGAATGACAGACCAACAAAAATGCTATTTCGAACTGAAGAATGACAGACCAACAAAAATGCTATTTCGAACTGAAGAATGACAGACCAACAAAAATGCTATTTCGAACTGAAGAATGACAGACCAACAAAAATGCTATTTCTAACTGAAGAATGACAGACCAACAAAAATGCTATTTCGAACTGAAGAATGACAGACCAACAAAAATGCTATTTCGAACTGAAGAATGACAGACCAACAAAAATGCTATTTCGAACTGAAGAATGACAGACCAACAAAAATGCTATTTCGAACTGAAGAATGACAGACCAACAAAAATGCTATTTCGAACTGAAGAGTGACAGACCAACAAAAATGCTATTTCGAACTGAAGAATGACAGACCACTGTGTACCATGCTGATTCATTCGAATTTACTTCACTGTACTTACGCCTCCCCCATCCCCCGGCCCCCCATCCACCCAACCAATGCAGAGTAAATCTATGGGCCCCACTCTCAAAACTGAATATGATGTGACGTGATGAATTATTGCTATTATTTACATGGTTATGACTGTTGTTCTTATCTTGATTCTTGTTATGTTCATAACGTTTCGGCCGTTGTACTCTCTGGCCTTCTTCAGGCGCCTTTTATCATCTTTTAGTCTGTAACCTTCTGAGAACTTCAAAGACTGAAACATTTACTTAATGCACTGATGTAGACTGCCATCATTCTGCGTTTCTGGCCTATCACATATCAGGCCAAAAGCCACTCGAGGATAAGGGTTAATGAGATTGTCAGTGTGATGATGGGACAGTACTACGAGAGGATTGAAAACGGTGGACGACATAGACAGACAAAATTTGATTACTTAAAGGGTACAGCTCGACAGGTATTTGTTGAAATTGGACTTCAAAACCACTATGTTGCAATCTGTAGAGAAGCAGTCCTGCAGCAACGTGTTCTACGGACAGGAAGTCCTCAGAAAGAAACTGTTCATGGAAGTTCGTAAATAGACACTCTCATTATTATTAATAACAAAGACTGCTGTTGGAGGGTCCTGATCGACCTAGGCGAAATGATATTGATTATTTTCTGCTCTCTGATGAATTGGACAATCACTCTGTTAACAGAGGAAAGTGGAATCCCGAGATTTGCAACGATTAGACGCTGATTAAGTTCATCTTCAGATTAATCTATAATATGGCTGCTCTGAAATTGACAATTCTAATGCTTCTTTGGCCTTGTGTCATACTTAAATGGTGATAATATGATAGATATATTGACATCTGAAGCATAAAAATTGTCAATTAATATAAAATATCTATGTTTCAAACTTTTACTGCTGTTTTGTACGGCTCCGAGTGCTGGCCGTCAATAAAGGAAGCAGACAGAAGACTATTGGTTACGGAGACAAAGATGTTGTGTTGGACTTCCAGTCCGATCAGACATGGTTGACATGTCCAAAGTTATTCTGATCTCAAACAAAATGATGGAAAATCGTCTGCACTCATACAGATATGTAATTCACACAAAACTACAACACCATCATAAAAATAAGATTCAGGATGGAGTTTCCTAGAAAAAGGCCGGGAGGATGGGTACTTTTTAGGAATAGGTATCCAAGAAAATTTCGGCGCTTACATCAATTCCGAATTTCACCGAACACTTCCGAGACTCGCGAACATTAACAGACTTCACCGAACAATCTATACAATATGAACTGAACTGCATTTTATTAATTTATACCCTAACCCTAATCTAACCAAGACCTAACCCTAATCTAACCCTAAACTAAGTTTTAGTTTGCAAAGTCGATTTAGTTTGGTTTGTATTATGTAGAAGCCTCGGAACTTGATTCGACTTTCTCTGTTCTGTAGTCGGAACCGCTCATGTCACGACTGCAAATTTCTGGATACCTATTCATAAAAAGCACCGCTGGTTGAATACCTTACAATAAGATCTCAAGACGGCCACACTTCATCTTGACCAAGCCTTTGATCATGTATGGTGGAGGGTGAAATCCATGGTTGCCCCTGCTTTGTGGGATAAACACAAGAAAATGATGATCAATGTTTGAAACTTTAAACATGTAAGAATTACTTCTTGCGGGGGTGTTTATTTACCTCTGTCATGTCTGCGTAAAGTAATTTTCGTAACTACCTATCTGTCTGTCTGTCTGTGTCTCTCTCTCTCTCTCTCTCTCTCTCTATTTCTCTTTCTGTATTTCTCTATATTTCTCTCTCTTTCTCTCTCTACCTCTCTCTTTATTTCTCTTTCTCTGTCTCCCTCTCTCTCTTTCTCTCTATTTCTCTCTCTCTCTTTCTCTTTCTCTCTCTCTCTTATGCATACGAAAATAACCTATTTCTGTGACTGTTTTTCTCCGTTTTAAATAAACCTTGTTAAAATATGAACATTGGGTCCAAGTAGTTTTGTGTCCACAGACGATCAACAACCTTGGTTCGACTACAACACAGATGTACAAAGGTTCTATACACCCATGGGTAAGCTAAAATACAATAGTATTATTTACCTCCTCTTCAGGAGGTTAGGCACAAGGCCAGTTTCATCTTACTCCCACAAGGTAAGATGTGACCCAAGGTCGGGTCGGGAAAGTGGGACTTGAAAAGCCGGCACCCGAGAAGGTGAGCACTCTGACCATTAAAAATTGCCTGAGCAGCCCCGTCGACATTCCCCGGTAGTGGCGCCTCAGAGAGTAAGCACTAAACTTACTCCTCCCCGAAGAGGGGAGGCAAAGCCTGGGAGGGGGACCTCCTAGAACTGCACAGGACAGACCCATAGACCGGTGTAAATCAAGCCCCGAAGGCCAAGACAATGCCAGTCTATGGGGTGCAGTATCCATCGGAACAGATACTACACTTTGATCTTGGCCAAAAGGAGCTAAAATACAATAGTATTGTTGTCTCTGTTTCAATAATCGGCAATTTTTATTTTGTTGCCCAAGTGGATGGCTGAGTGCTTCAGTTGTAAAAACTACAAATAACAAAGTCATATGATTCCAAATCTTTTTTGTTGTTGTTTTTAATTGTTTTTCCGGATTTAAAGAAAACATTGTATGGGCTGTGATGTCAATTATCCATACTCTGATGTACCCAAACTCCACTGAACCAGATGCGGTGAAGGGGGTAACTTGCCGGCAGATGTCAATTAGCACGTCAGCTCATGCTGAAATCAAGGTAGAAAAGAGGGTGAGACCTTATCTCACTTCTACGTCGTACGAGATCTACCTTTATCATTCTTCAATATACAACCCTACCAGTTCCCATTCACCCCACCCTCTGGACGTTATCCCTCACCACCACGACTGGAATTGATGCCATCCTTATTGATGATACTTCATATTGCCCGCACTGAGGATTGAACCTTCAACCTTCAGATGACTGTTACTTAGATGAGAACAGTAATCCGAATATACTAAATTCTACAAATTATCAATCCTCATCTAAAAAATTCCGAAATATAATGGCTTCCTTCAACACATTTAAAACGAAAAGCCAAATGGAACAGTCCACTTTCAAAGGGGCACAGGTTTAACCCATTAGTGCACATTATTTTTTTTTCTTTAATTCTTTATCGTGAAATGTGAATAAAAGGAGAAATGAAAGAGAAGGGGGTCAGTGAATGAATTCGTCCATGAATATGGACGAAGAGGAAAAGTTTGAAAGTCCACGTGGTTAGATGAAAGTCCACGTGGTTAGATGAAAGTCCCGAAGTAGAGGAGAGAAAAGAGTTCCTGTAGTAAGGATATGTACACAGGTGTGAAAGTCAGTTCATGTGTAAGTAGTTATGCGTGTGAGTGTTCAATATATAGTCCATGTGTGTTGTCGCCATTTTGGCTTCTCGGTTCTTCATGGTCGAAGTGGACCGTGGCTTTATAGCCAGGTGTAGTAGTCGTCTACATGCCAAGAGAGGTTTTTAGGTGTCACGTGCCTAAGAAAAAAAGAGAGCGACGCATTGTGCTCAAGTGTTTATATAGTTATGCTAGCCCTCCAAGATTCACCTAAGAGAAGGCCACTGTAGCCCAGCCAGGTGTAGTAGTCGGCACAGGTTTAACCCATTAGTTCACAATATTTTTTTTCTTGAATTTATTACCAAAAATCTTTTGTAAATACAATATTATTTCCGAAATCAATTTAAAAAATTTTTTTAAACATATTTCACCCCAAACAAGGCAGGCCGCCATTGTAGACGTAAGGGGCTACTGAGAATTAGGGTGTAGGTTTTGGGTGTCATCCTAAGTTGGGAGCTGTGTAGCGAGATCTCTGTTTACATTAGTTTTAAACCTCTGCATGTCGGTACAGTCTGGGAAACAGGGAGCAAGGAGGGAGTTCCAGAGGCCAGCATCACGAGGAAAGAAGCTATTTGAGTAGAAGGCTCTCCGGCATCTGGGGACCTCCACAGTGAAGGGATGGGATTTAGTTGATTGTCGAGTTGGTCTAGTGTATTTATGTCAAGGGGGCACTAGAGCCGCTAGTTCATCGGAGCACAATTCATTGAAGAATGCAACATTGCGGCGATGGGACAGGGGCTGGAGCTTGGTGGATAGTGAAGGACCTATAAAGTTGGCAACTCTTATTTGGACCTTGCTTAAGATGGAGAGAATAGTGGATAGTGCATCAGCCCAGATGTGGCAACAATACGCCATGCATGGGTGGATGGTGGCTTTGTAGAAATACAGGATAATGTCAGGTGTGAGGAGTTTACTAGCACGGTAGAGGAAGCCCACCTTCTTTGTTGCAGACTTAGCAATGTCTTCTATGTATTTGTTCCAATTCATGTTACCTGTGAATGTTAGGCCGAGGAGTTTGAATGTTGAACTCTCAGGTAGGGTGTTATTTGCCATGACATGATTTTAAACTCTGTCTATGCAACAAAGAATGATCTTAGCCGCGCTTCCCCAAATGTGGCAACATTGCTTCATCTTAGGATGTATTATTCATTTTTTTTTTTATTACATTATAATGTAATATGGATGTTACCATCTTGTCTACCTATGTATTAGACTACAGCAGTACAAAATGCTCATTCTTTTGACATTTGAGTACTTTGTGAGCCTTATGTTTTATGCTTTATGTACCCAAACTTCAAAATAAAGGAGCGTTTGGTACTTCTGTAGTCTCATACATAGGTATGCAAGATGGTAACACCCGTATTAAATTATAATGTAATAAAAAAAAAATGTAAAAAAATTTTTAAGCCGCCCCAAAAATGAGGCTATTTCAAAACATAAGTTATTTTTTTCACAGAGGTATGATTGTACAAAAAATAAAAAATCAGATTATAAACTGATAGTTTTATAATAATTTTAAAATAAATAATTCAAATTTTCAATATATTAGTACCATGCTTCTATACTAAGATGGAAAAACCATGCAGAAAAAGAAAACATTCAGTTGATTATGTCAAAAGATGTTAAAGATGGAATCCGATTGGCTGTTAGATGCTCTTCCGTGAAGAAGAGTAGAAAAATCAAGCTCTATGCCAGAACTAAAAAAAATGGACCATAACAAATTTTAAAAATGTTAACTTTAGTGAAATCCTAAAAAGAAAAATGGACCATAACAAATTTTTAAAATGTTAACTTTAGTGAAATCTTAAAAAAAAAAAATGGACCATAACAAATTTTAAAAATGTTAACTTTAGTGAAATCCTAAAAAAAAAAATGGACCATAACAAATTTAAAAAATGTTAACTTTAGTGAAATCCTAAAAAAAAAATGGACCATAACAAATTTAAAAAAATGTTAACTTTAGTGAAATCCTAAAAAAAAAATGGACCATAACAAATTTTTAAAATGTTAACTTTAGTGAAATCCTAAAAAAAATGGACCATAACAAATTTAAAAACGTTAACTTTAGTGAAATCCTAAAAAAAAAAATGGACCATAACAAATTTTTAAAATGTTAACTTTAGTGAAATCTTAAAAAAAAAAAATGGACCATAACAAATTTTTAAAATGTTAACTTTAGTGAAATCCTAAAAAAAAAAATGGACCATAACAAATTTAAAAAATGTTAACTTTAGTGAAATCCTAAAAAAAAAATGGACCATAACAAATTTAAAAAATGTTAACTTTAGTGAAATCCTAAAAAAAAAATGGACCATAACAAATTTAAAAAAATGTTAACTTTAGTGAAATCCTAAAAAAAAAAATGGACCATAACAAATTTTTAAAATGTTAACTTTAGTGAAATCCTAAAAAAAAAATGGACCATAACAAATTTAAAAACGTTAACTTTAGTGAAATCCTAAAAAAAAAAATGGACCATAACAAATTTTTAAAATGTTAACTTTAGTGAAATCCTAAAAAAAAAAAATGGACCATAACAAATTTAAAAACGTTAACTTTAGTGAAATCCTAAAAAAAAAATGGACCATAACAAATTTAAAAACGTTAACTTTAGTGAAATCCTAAAAAAAAAAATGGACCATAACAAATTTAAAAAATGTTAACTTTAGTGAAATCCTAAAAAAAAATGGACCATAACAAATTTTAAAACGTTAACTTTAGTGAAATCCTAAAAAAAAAATGGACCATAACAAATTTTTAAAATGTTAACTTTAGTGAAATCCTAAAAAAAAAAAATGGACCATAACAAATTTAAAAACGTTAACTTTAGTGAAATCCTAAAAAAAAAAAATGGACCATAACAAATTTAAAAAATGTTAACTTTAGTGAAACCCAAAAAAAAAAAATGGACCATAACAAATTTAAAAACGTTAACTTTAGTGAAATCCTAAAAAAAAAAAATGGACCATAACAAATTTTTAAAATGTTAACTTTAGTGAAATCCTAAAAAAAAAAATGGACCATAACAAATTTTTAAAAATCTTAACTTTAGTGAAATCCTAAAAAAAAAATGGACCATAACAAATTTAAAAAATGTTAACTTTAGTGAAATCCTAAAAAAAAAAAATGGACCATAACAAATTTAAAAACGTTAACTTTAGTGAAATCCTAAAAAAAAAAATGGACCATAACAAATTTAAAAACGTTAACTTTAGTGAAATCCTAAAAAAAAAAATGGACCATAACAAATTTAAAAAATGTTAACTTTAGTGAAATCCTACAAAAAAACCCACCTCATTGCATAAAACCATTATATTTAATGGTTTTGTTGAGAAAAAAGCAAGTTAAACCATGAATGATTAAAAAAAACATTGTGTTATGTTGAAATTTTAATATGGCCGATATAAACAAATAGAACAAGATGGGAAGAAAAAAATCTGTACAAGGAAGATAACCATGCAGTTAATAAAAATGCAAATAATTTTTTTATTTTTTTATTCGTTTTGTAAAAACTTTCAGACCACGAGGATTATCTCTCTTTTAGCATAATATAGAGATTTATTTTTCATCTTGTTCGATTTGTTTATATCGGCCATATTAAAAATTCAACAAGATGTAATTTTTTTCTCAACATTTAACATTTGCGATTCAGCTTGCTATAAGTGACTTGCTATGTTTTCAAGAAAACATTAAATATAACGGTTTTATGCATTAATAAGTGTCGTTGAAATAGCAGTGAGTGGAATTTGTTTAAGATTCCTCCATGACGTGGATTCCTACAAATGCTGACCCTCCTAATTCAATCAAAAAACAAATAAATATCTGAATATGTAAAGATCTATCGATCCCATCGATATGCATACTCTGTAGAGATTCACCATATGCTTGGGAACAAAACTCCAATGGTTGTATGCATTAATAAGTGTCGTTGAAATAGCAGTGAGTGGAATTTGTTTAACATTCCTACAAATGCTGACCCTCCTAATTCAATCAAAAAACAAATAAATATCTAGATATGTAAAGATCCATCGATGTGCATACTCTGTAGAGATTCACCATAGGCTTGGGAACAAAACTCCAATCTGAAGTTGATTCTTTTGTGTTGTGTCATCACATGCATGGTTTAATAGGTTATACGGTACTACTCCAGATGAAGCGCCTAATTTCTGTGACTGCTCGGCGGCAACGATCGGGCAGGTCGCGGAAGCGCCCGAGAGCTGCCGAGACGAAAACGAGGCTGAAGCAGAGCTGACCAATCAGGTTGCTGCCAATCAGGTTATAGCAAGCAGCCGACAATAATTGGAAGAAACCGCTAATCAAGACAATAATGAATTTTCAGCAGTTGTGCCAGGCTGTGGAATCTGCGGAAAGAGTAATTCAGTTCTGCCAACAGAAATGTCTTCTAGCGACCAAAATAAGATGTACGAAATGTAATCGACTTTGTCGTTTAACGTCCCAGAAAAATCTTTCAGATAAGTATTCTTGGAGATGCCATCACATCAAAATAAGCGGTAGGAAGACATTTCGAACCGGTTGCAAACGTATCCGTAAACCCTGACCACCGACGAGAAAATATATGAAATCCACCCCCCCGAAGAAAAATATACAAAAAAAAAAACTTGCCTAAATATCCTAAAAAAAAAAAATAACATACTTCTTTGTTTTATGTAAAAAAAAGTCGCCTAAATATCCTAAAAGAAATAGCATTTACTTCTTTGTTTTATGTAAACAAAAAAAAATTAAAATGGTTCAGTTGCCCCACGAAAAAAAAAAAAATTAAAATGGTTCATTTGCCCCACGAAAAAAAAAAAAATTAAAATGGTTCATTTGCCCCACGAAAAAAAAAAAAAATTAAAATGGTTCATTTGCCCCACGAAAAAAAAAAAAATTAAAATGGTTCAGTTGCCCCACGAAAAAAAAAAAAATTAAAATGGTTCATTTGCCCCACGAAAAAAAAAAAAAATAAAATGGTTCAGTTGCCCCACGAAAAAAAAAAATTAAAATGGTTCATTTGCCCCACGAAAAAAAAAAAAATTAAAATGGTTCATTTGCCCCACGAAAAAAAAAAAAATTAAAATGGTTCAGTTGCCCCACGAAAAAAAAAAAATTAAAATGGTTCATTTGCCCCACGAAAAAAAAAAAAATTAAAATGGTTCATTTGCCCCACGAAAAAAAAAAAAATTAAAATGGTTCATTTGGCCCACGAAAAAAAAAAAATTAAAATGGTTCATTTGGCCCACGAAAAAAAAAAAAATTAAAATGGTTCAGTTGCCCCACGAAAAAAAAAAAATTAAAATGGTTCATTTGCCCCACGAAAAAAAAAAAAATTAAAATGGTTCATTTGGCCCACGAAAAAAAAAAAAAAGTTTATAGTTCTTCAGCTATGGTTTGTTCATTTTTTTTTTTCATTTTTTTCAAATATATGTATTTTTTCTTTTGTATTCTTCGTCTTATATTGTCGTCTGCCACTCTTCCATTTTACGACTTTCAGTTTTGCTTCAGCCTCGATTTCGTCTCGGCAGCTCTCGAGTGCTTCCGCGACCTGCCCGATCGTTGCCGCCGAGCAGTCACAGAAATTAGGCGCTTCATCTGGAGTAGTACCAAAAAATGTAATGTGGGTTTATTATACTGAACTGAAGGATTTGCTGAAGGCATCTTCAGGACTGGATAAATATACGGCTGGACAGGAATGGCTTCCACAATATACCAGCACTGCTCAGGTATGAAACTTTGACCCTGTCGGTTACAGTGGGTCAGGCGGTGGGTGTGCCGCTGACAACAAAAAGAAGAGAGTTACTACTGCATTCCCAACCCAAGAGATGTAGGTCGAGGAATCAGTAACTAAGAATTAACTTTTGACTAAAATTCAAAATGTAAGAGAACAGATACTACACTTTGATCTTGGCTAAAAGGCCAAAATTGAAGAACGTTAATCCCTAAGAGTAGCACTATTCATTTTTGCAGTGGTTCTTTCTCAGCAGAAATTAACCAAACTCGTTATCTAGCTAACCCAATTCAAAACGAGTTGAACCGTTTGGGGACAGATTCAAACCAGCTCTACTTAACAACGCCAAAGTCATTTAAGAACATTTCCAGTTGGTTTGAAGAACAATGCCAAAAAAAAAAAAATCTGCACAGTTTACGGTTCTCCACTCACTGGAGCAGTGCACCTTCCAGTTATCAAGAATGGTCTTCCCCAAAGTCACAATGTTCAATTTGTCGGTGATCGCCACAGCAACTACAACTACCCATAGAAAGATTTTTCTTCAAGGTTTACTCCTCTAGATCCACTGTGCATATTAATCTTGTGTAGCATGTGGTTCTTCACCATGCACGGACGGTCAGTCACTATGGAGAGGTTGTACTTGGCAGATCACATAGTGCTGGGATGCATAGACCAGTCAAAGATACTACGACCATCACAGAAATGTACTACGAGAGATAACTATCTGTTTTTTTGATTTTCTTAAACTTTCCTAAATCTCTGTAACATGTTTACTGACCAAAGCATTAGCACTAAAAATTACATAGGGGCAGATAACTCTAGTTACTTGCTGTTTGGAAATATATATATATATATATATATATATATATATATATATGTATATATATATATATATGTAAAAATAAAAATGGAATAAAGGATAAGCAAATCAACAACTAGCAAAAATAAACTCAAAAACACATATTGAAAAGTTCTACCAAAATATTTCGATCGTTAAAATACAATCATCATCAATCGGTAGCAGAACTTTAATTAAAAACAGAAAAGTTTTCAAATTTATACAAAGAACGCAATTTGGATAAAAAAATAGTCATGTGTAATAAACAGTAGAAAGGGAGAAAGAAAGAAATGTTAAATGTTATTTTTGCTAGTTGTTGATTTGCTTATCCTTTATTCCATTTTTATTTTTACATTTTGTCCGAAACATTGTTTCGTTTATTCCTCATATATATATATATATATATATATTAGTATTTCATGTATCCACATAACATTTTATAAGGAGATATAATTTTTTATGTATCAATTTTCAGTATTTACTTCAACAGTGCTCGATACGTAAGTAGAGCTATGTAGTAAGCTATGAAAATATATATATATGGCAATTAAGCTACACAGAGGCTCCTGCGTGTCATCCCCGGGGGGAATCTTCAGGCTAAAGATTTTAGCCTGAAGATTCCCCCCGCGGAAGCCTCTGTGTAGCTTAATTGCCATATATATATTTTCATAGCTTACTATATACATATATATATATATATGTGTGTGTGTGTGTGTGTGATTATTTTTATTTATACAGACATGTACAAAATCTGTGACACTGGCATGTCGATGTTATCGATCTACAGCTGTTAGAAACTGAGATCTCATCAGGCAGAATTTAAATCCGATCCTTCCCTCAGATCATATTTAGGAAGAATGGAATGGGAACTAACAATAAATCCAGTAAGTTAGTCTATTCATTTTTTTTAAATTTTTATACTAAAATAAAATTATTCTGTATGAAAAATGATCCCACGCTCAAAATTAGAACTGGGCCAAATGAAGACAGGATACCCTGAATACACAGTCATTATTTAATTAATAATATTTATTAATAATTAATTTATTAATAATTAATTAATTCTTTTTAATTTATCAAATAATATCTATTGTAAATAATGCTATTTTTTTACTTTATTACCTCTGCCAAAGAGGTTATGTTTTTGGTTGAGTTTGTTTGTTACTAGCGTCCACATCGCTTGACCAATGGTCACCAAACTTGGTCAAAATATTGGTTATGGTCTACCTTAGAACTGATTTAATTTGGGGATATCTACGTCAAAGGCCAAGGTCACAGAAATGTGAAAGTCACACTTTTGGTCATAAGTTCGAGGTTTTGTTTATTGCAGAGACTCGCTACTTGACCGATATTGTAGCCAATTAAGTTCCGCATCTTATAAGACCTTGATCTCCTATTTTCGAAAGTTCTGTTATTGTCGAAATTCCGTCGCAATTTCAACTTCCGATTTTTCCAAATTTTATGTAAGAATCCAATGATCTTTGATAACAGTAACCACCATGCACAATTTAAGCCTGATCAGAAATAGTTTCTTAAATTATCAATGTTTCCGTGGCATAACTTCTGAAATACTTCATTCAATATGGAGAAGTAAGGCCTAGATAAAACTTTGGCCCATCCTTACGTTGTCAGCCGGTTGTATGCAGTTTTAAGACTGACTTGCATTCTTGTTACGTTTTCAACTAATGTTTTGTTTTTTTTTAACTTTTTTGCTTTTTTCTTCAACACACATTCTTTACTATCCTCTCCAATTTAAATAGAATTGCACTAAGTTTTTTACAACTCCATTTTATTAATATTAGGTTTATTATCTTGCATTTATGGTTTTTTATTATATAATATTTTTTTAACTTTTTTTCATATGTGACCCAAATGAGTCACTGGGTATTCAAGCATCCAATAACAGATAAAACATACAATTTGGATTATTAAGACTATTGCTTATGTCAATAGTCCATGTAATTCAAATGATTATTAAGACTATTGCTTATGTCAATAGTCCATGTAATTCAAATGATTATTAAGACTATTGCTTATGTCAATAGTCCATGTAATTCAAATGATTATTAAGACTATTGCTTATGTCAATAGTCCATGTAATTCAAATGATACAAATTCGCAATCCTGGTGTTTTATTATTATTTTTCTTCAACACAATTTTTATTAACGTCTGCAATTTAAATTTAATTGCACTGAATTTTTTTCAAACTTCATTTTAATTATTTTCGGTTTCATATTAGTAAACATTCTGTTTTTTTATTAAATAATTTTTTTTTTTTTTTTATATGTAGCCCAAATGGTTATTCAAGCATTCACTAAAATATAAAGCATACAATTGTTTTGCTTGCCATGTATTTCGTCTCAAATGTATTTCCTCAATTTATAAAGACACGATGCAATAACATTCATGTTTTTGTTAGCGTTCAGATTTTCATGTTGCAATGCAAAATATTAGCAAGAGATGGACTGGGGGGGACAGGGTATAAAACCTGATTAATATTTGATTACTATCACATTTTGAAAAAGCCTTTCTTCATAAGAATTCTTGACTTGGGAAATATGTACACTTGGCAAGAGTAAAGCAAGAATTGGCCTGAACCAACATGATCCCTATTCACTGAACCAACATGATCCCTATTCACTGAACCAACATGATCCCTATAACTGAACCAACATGATCCCTATCACTGAACCAACATGATCCCTATTCACTGAACCAACATGATCCCTATCACTGAACCAACAGGATCCCTATCACTGTACCAACATGATCCCTATCACTGAACCAACATGATCCCTATTCACTGAACCAACATGATCCCTATCACTGAACCAACATGATCCCTATTCACTGAACCAACATGATCCCTATCACTGAACCAACATGATCCCTATTCACTGAACCAACATGATCCCTATCACTGAACCAACATGATCCCTATTCACTGAACCAACATGATCCCTATTCACTGAACCAACATGATCCCTATCACTGAACCAACATGATCCCTATCACTGAACCAACATGATCCCTATCACTGAACCAACATGATCCCTATCACTGAACCAACATGATCCCTATCACTGAACCAACATGATCCCTATTCACTGAACCAACATGATCCCTATCACTGAACCAACAGGATCCCTATCACTGTACCAACATGATCCCTATCACTGTACCAACATGATCCCTATTCACTGAACCAACATGATCCCTATCACTGAACCAACATGATCCCTATCACTGAACCAACATGATCCCTATCACTGAACCAACATGATCCCTATCACTGAACCAACATGATCCCTATCACTGAACCAACATGATCCCTATCACTGTACCAACATGATCCCTATCACTGAACCAACATGATCCCTATAACTGAACCAACATGATCCCTATCACTGAACCAACATGATCCCTATCACTGTACCAACATGATCCCTATCACTGAACCAACATGATCCCTATTCACTGAACCAACATGATCCCTATTCACTGAACCAACATGATCCCTATTCACTGAACCAACATGATCCCTATCACTGAACCAACATGATCCCTATTCACTGAACCAACATGATCCCTATCACTGAACCAACATGATCCCTATCACTGCGTATCACCTTAGCAAGGTCCCCCATTTAAACACAGGTTACATCAATGCTACAATATTTGCTTATCCTATCTCTCATATATATATATATATATATATATATATATTGGCAGATTCTCTGCACAGACGGAGTTTTCCTCTGGTGTTTATTATTTTTGACAAAGGGAAGTTTCTTTTCCCAAAATATTAAATAAATGATTTTTATAAGCATCCGGACATCACACAAACAGTTAACATCACACTTGCTGTTATGTAAGATTTAAGAAAAAATAAATAGTAAATCACATTTCGAATTCGATTTATTATTTTTGTTCCTTCCAGCTTACATCTTACCCGGAAGTTGCATTGCCCACAGCCTTTTAAAAACATACTACTACTATTCCCAGCAATGCTTCAAGCAAACTACCATTCTCTATTATATATATATAAGTTATGAAAATATATTTTTGGCAATTAAGCTACACAGAGGCTTCCGCATTTCATCCCTGTAGGGAATCGTCAGGCTAAAATGTGGATACATGAAATATATATATATATATATATATATATATATATATATATATAAAGATAAATGAAAGAAGAGGGATAAATATGTACGAATATCCCTCTTCTTTCATCTATCTTTATAATTGCTCGATCTCGTATATTGAGCTTAAACTATTTCACTATAGTATCTATCCTCTAAAAGTATACTTTTAGTTTCATATTTTATATATATATATATATATATATATAGTCTCGGAAGTTTCTCAACCATTAAAACTATATTAAAAAAAAAATATATATATATATAAAAAAAAAACAAAAAAAAAAAAACTTATAGTCCCAAGTCTTCCAGTGGAAAATCACTCATGTAAGTCAATTTATTTTTTACAGTTATTATATTAGTTAGTCTCTAACACTATTTTAAGGGATCATCAGTTGTTTACCATGAAAAACTGTTTCGAAGTTTTCTGTTCATGGGAGTCAATCCCATAAACCTACTGTGTTTATGTAATAGTGCTCAATAAAAAGTAGAGCTATATTTTAGTATAAATTTTTATTTATACAAATATTTTGGCTACATATGTGCATACATGTTTCGGCTATAGCCTTTTTCAGCTTCATCACTGTTGGAGTGGCCTTGAATTAGGCTATAGCCAAACCATGTCTGCACATATGTATCCAAGATATTTGTGTAAATCAAAATGTATACTACTAATATAAAAATAAACTCCTCCAAATCAGAACTGAGCCGAATGAAGACAGGCGACCCTGAACACGCAAAAGGGCTCTATATTTTTTAGATAGAGCTTTACAACAACAATAAATAAAACAATAATAAATAAATAAAAATTTAGAATGAAACCACATTTTTATTTTATTTATCATTGTTATGTACAGGGTGCGTATATTGGGGGAAGAGTTATGCATACCCAAAAACGATACTTAGAAACAGATAGTAATGTCCTTTTACTAAAAAGAAAACGTTTTTGAGAAATTAATGAATAAATACTTTTGTATTTGCATTTATTAAAATCTCCTTTAGCTTAGAGAACGACTTTTATATAAAGTATGAATAGCTTTTATATAAAGTATGAATACCTTTATATAAAGTATGAATACCTTTATATAAAGTATGAATAGCTTTTATATAAAGTATGAATAGCTTTTATATAAAGTATGGATAGCTTTTATATAAAGTATGGATAGCTTTTATATAAAGTATGGATAGCTTTTATATAAAGTATGAATAGCTTTTATTTAAAGTATAAATAGCTTTTATTTAAAGTATGAATAGCTTTATATAAAGTATGAATAGCTTTTATATAAAGTATGAATAGCTTTTATATAAAACATGAATAGCTTTTATATAAAGTATGAATAGCTTTTATATAAAGTATGAATAGCTTTTATATAAAGTATGGATAGCTTTTATATAAAGTATGGATAGCTTTTATATAAAGTATGAATAGCTTTTATATAAAGTATGGATAACTTTTATATAAAGTATGGATAGCTTTTATATAAAGTATGGATAGCTTTATATAAAGTATGGATAGCTTTTATATAAAGTATGAATAGCTTTTATATAAAGTATGAATAGCTTTTATATAAAGTATGGATAGCTTTTATATAAAGTATGAATAGCTTTTATATAAAGTATGGATAGCTTTTATATAAAGTATGGATAGCTTTTATATAAAGTATGGATAGCTTTTATATAAAGTATGAATAGCTTTTATATAAAATATGAATAGCTTTTATATAAAATATGAATAGCTTTTATATAAAGTATGGATAGCTTTTATATAAAGTATGGATAGCTTTTATATAAAGTATGAATAGCTTTTATATAAAGTATGAATAGCTTTTATATAAAGTATGGATAGCTTTTATATAAAGTATGGATAGCTTTTATATAAAGTATGGATAGCTTTTATATAAAGTATGAATAGCTTTTATTTAAAGTATAAATAGCTTTTATTTAAAGTATGAATAGCTTTATATAAAGTATGAATAGCTTTTATATAAAGTATGAATAGCTTTTGTATAAAACATGAATAGCTTTTATATAAAGTATGAATAACTTTTATATAAAGTATGAATAGCTTTTATATAAAACATGAATAGCTTTTATATAAAGTATGGATAGCTTTTATATAAAGTATGAATAGCTTTTATTTAAAGTATAAATAGCTTTTATATAAAACATGAATAGCTTTTATATAAAGTATGAATAGCTTTTATATAAAGTATGAATAGCTTTTATATAAAATATGAATAGCTTTTATATAAAGTATGAATAGCTTTTATATAAAGTATGAATAGCTTTCATATGTGAAGATCTGCTGGTCTTTGATGTTGTACATTACTTTAACTATGGGGACTTTTCAAGGTCATTTAGCGTTATGTGGGTGCTCATTAACCTTTTTTCTCACCTATGCTCTATACATAGTAGTCCAAAAGATTGAGATCTGGAGAGCTAAAGGAACAAATGTTAAGAAGTCATGTGATCATGAAATTTTTTTAATGTGTTCTCGAGTCTATTAACTCTGAATAAGCGACTTTTTTCTTTGTTTTCTAACATAAAACTTGTATCTGATGTCGTTCTGGACAACATTTCAGATTGTTCTTTCTGACAGACAACTTCATGGATTTTCTAGGATTACCACCAATGGTGTGCTGTACTTGCCAAATAAATTCAGGTGTTCTAATGATATCAGTTTGTCTAGAAAGTCTCTTGCGTTTTGATAATGATGATATTTTTCCATCTTAAGCTTTTAACTCTTTGTAAACGAAAGATCAAATTACTTTAAAAAATGGTTTTATTTCTAAATTGCTACATTCAATTTTTATTGTCACAATAATTATGTACCTCTTCATTTTTTGTGTAATTATATTATAGAGGCTGTCATTGATAATTTTGAAATATAGAAAATATGAAGTCAAATGATATTCTGGCTGAGTCGTCCTCCTGGATAATCAATTCCTCTTACATAACATGCATAATATATTTGAGGACAGATTTATGCATGCTCAAAAATGACTCTTAGAAACATATAGTAATATCGTTTTACTAAAAAAAAATTGTAATTTTATTCAATAAAGCTTTTATGTGAGGTATAAATCGTTTACATGCTAGGATCAGGTGGTCCTTGTTTATACTGGGCATTACTCGCACTTGGGAGACTTTTAAGGATTATTTAGTATTATGAGAATGTTCATTAAATTTTTCTCAACTATGCTCCATACATAGTAGTCCAAAGGATAAAAATCTGGGGAGTTAGGAAGCCAAATTTTAGGGATCATGTGATCATGAATATTTTCCGTCGTCGCTTTCTGTAATCGTGAAAATTTTCCACCTTCCACTTCTGCATTCCGTGAACCGTGATTAAGCGATTTTCCGTTACCTTTTCTGACATAAAATGACCTTTATTCTTCTTCTAGGATCACCACCAATGGTGTGCTGTACCTGCCGAATAAATTCAGGTGTTCTAATTATAGGGTTGTAGTTTAGTAGAGTACTATGTATTCGAATATTACCTAATGTTTCTCATTTGTAATCTCATATTTCTAGTTACTATTCAGAGTCACCAATAAACTAGTCAGACATGGCGCCCTGACAAAGAGTAATTCGTGCCTTGGCCTTTTGGCTAAGATCAAAGTGTAGTATCTGTTCCGATGGATACTGCACCCCATAGACTGGTATTGTCTTGGCCTTTGGGGCTTGATTTACGCCGGTCTATAGGTCTGCCCTGTGCAGTTCTAGGAGGTCTACCCTCCCAGGCTTCGCCTCCCCTCTTTGGGGAGGAGTAAGTTTATTGCTTACTGCCTGAGGCGCCCCTACCAGGGAATGCCGACGGGGCTGCCCAGGCAATTTTTAATGGCCAGAGTGCTCACCTTCTTGGGTGTTGGCTTTTCAAACCCCACTTTCCCGACCCGACCTTGGGTCACATCTTACTTGTGGGAGTAAGATAAAACTGGCCTTGTGCCTAACTCCTGGAGAGGAGGTAAATAAATACTCATTTACTAATGCTATCATTGTGTCTAAAATGTCTCTTACGTCTTGATTATGGTGATTGATATCTTTCCCCATCTTAAGCCTTTAACTCTTAGCAAAATTTGTAAAACGAAACATCAAGCTACTTTTAAAAATAGTTCCATTTCTAAATTGCTATATTCAGTTTTTATAGTCACAATAACTGTCTGCCTCTTCATTTTTTGTGTAATTATATTACAGAGGCTGCCATTGATAATTCTAAAATATAGAAAATATAAAGTCAAAGATTGGGATTTGAAAAGCTAGAAGGCCAAATGTTAGGATTCATACGATCATAAAATTTCTTTGCCATCCATTTCTGTACCTTTTCTGATGTAAAATGACTTTTACACATCACATAAGGCTGAGCCAATGGACTCATGAAGAAGAACATGAAAATGTATTTAGCAAGTATACCTGGTGAACCAAGTGCAAGAGAAATCCAAACAACTGCACTCAAGGGAACAGTCAGAATCCTGAAAAGAGCTCTCGGTTGGAGTCTGTAAATAGCGGGTGATCGTATGGCATTTGGAAGAATGCCCCATCCCCAGCAAATGAATGAAAAGAAAAAGAAAAAAATGTCTATAGACATTTTGTATAGTTTCTTCTGAGTGTTCTTTTGCAATCAACTTTATGGACTTTATAGGAGTACCACCAATGGTGTGCTGTACTTGCCAAATAAATTCAGGTGTTCTAATGATATCAGTTTGTCTAGAAAGTCTCTTGCGTTTTCATAATGATGATATTTTTCCATCTTAAGCTTTTTAACTCTTTGAAAACTTTGTAAATGAAAGATCAAATGATTTTTTTTAAATGGTTTCTAAATTGCGATATTCTGCTTTTATAGTTACGATAACTGTCTGCCTTTTTATGTATCGTGTGAACATATTGGCTGTGATTGATAATTCTGAAATATAGAGAATATAAAGTCAAATAAAATTTCAGCTATAGTAAAAATAACGTATGTTCTCAAATACTTTATGCACCCTGTATATCTATCTATATAAAGTTAGGTATGTGTATATGTTTATATATTTGTATGTACAGGATTTACTCCTAAACTAATTAACTGATCATTTAGAATGTTTGAACACAGCAGCTAGGCGTAAGGGATCGTAATCTGGGCTCTATTTAGTTTAATGCAAAGGGATGTAAAAAAGGGATGGAAGCCCCTGGGAAAATTTCAGACACCTACGATTTGCGGAAATTTTAACAATAGGTATCAGACATCAATTAATAACTATTCCCTAAATTTCAGTTTTTTTGGAGTATTTTAAAGGGTTTTAGGGGGCATAATATGTGCACAACACCCATTCGGAAATTCAAATATTTCAGATTTGCATTGAATTTGATCCATAGTCATTTGATACAAATTAAGCAAGATTCCCTGAACTTCAATTTCTTCTTAAGACCTCTTAAGCTTAAGCCTTAAATTTTAGACATTTTCTAAAATCAAAATAGATTTTGATCAAAATTGGAATAAGGATTTTAGACATAAAGTTTAGTATCATTATATCTGGATTTTAATCTTCGTAAGGGGACATAAAAGTGGTGCAAAACTGTTTTGCTTTGTTTGTTTTACTGCATATCAACCACTTTGGGGGTTATTCAATGCTGAAACAATACCTATTGTAAACGATTCAGTGAACGAAGTTGCTATTTTCTTGATAACTTGAGAGGAGTGTTACTACCGCTCCTAATGATATCAAAGTATAAGTTAATGCCATAGATTCGAATGGATATGAACTTGACTTAGCTGATTCCATAGTCTGCGTTGGTATTCATTGAACCACTCGTGTCTTCCTATATATAAGGTAAAGCCTTCCGTTTGTGTTTATATGTACATACTTCAGGTGAAAACTTTGTAAATGAAAGATCAAATAATTTTTTGCTGTTACTGTTATAGATGACGCGCCTGATTTCCGTGACTTCGCGTCGACAATGATCGGGCAGGTCGCGGAAGTGTCCGAGCGCTGACGGAATGATATCATTTTTTCTTTCTTTTATCTTATAAAAACATTGACAAAATTTTACCCCCCCCCCCCAAAAAAAAAAACAAACATTATTTTCACAAAAAAAAAAAAAACTGATTTTAATCTATGTATTTTTTCTTTAAATTTATTCGTCTTATATTAGCGTCTGCCAGTCTTCCAGTCAGAGCTTGGCAGTTTGAATGCAGGGCTTGGCTATTGCTAAGAACAGGAGCCCTAACCATAACGGGAACTATAACCCTAAACCCTAACCCATTTTTCTTTCTTTTTTTTTATGTTAGCAAGAAAAAAAAAAAGAAAAACAGCGAAACAAATGAAAAACAAAACATTGACAAAATTTCCCCCCCCCCCCCCCCCCCCAAAAAAAAAAAATTTTTTTTCTTTCTACACATTTGATTGAAAATGGTTCATTTGACTCTCCACCCTACAGTTTGTTCGGTTTTCATCTTTTTATCTATGTATTTTTCTTTGAATTTATTCGTCTTATATTATCGTCTGCAAGTTTTCCATTAACGCCTGACGTTTTCGTCTCGGCAACTCTCGGGTGCTTCCATGATCTGCCCGATCGTTGCCGACGCGAAGTCACAAAAATCAGTCACGTCATCTATAACAGCATCCTAAAACCTAATACTTCTGAAATTTGAAAAACAGATTCTATACACACCAGCAGGTAGCATAGCTAACATATATTGATGAATAAGCATCAAATAACCATCATCATCATCATCATCTTCGGTTTAATGTCCGTTTTACATGCTGGCACATGTTGGACGACTTTAAGAAATTGACTTCCAAACTAACCGATCTCTGACGAGGTTTTTATATATCTATCTCTCTCTCTCTCTCTCTCTCTCTCTCTAATCCATCCTTACACTTCCTCACATGTTTTCCTTGGCCTTCCCATGCCAACTGACCCTGCCATCTCAACTGTTCTACATTTACTAACTTAAGCACCCTCATCCATTCTTTCAATGTGACCAAACCAACAACGTCTCCTGTTTTGCACACATCTTCCTATAATAATGTATTTGGAAATTAAAAGATGTAATCGTTTGTATTAACGAAAGAAATGTTCTATACTCGTCTTTTTATTTTAAAATTAAGAAAAAGTTTATCAAAAAACTTTTTAAATTATGAGGTCGCTCTATTTTTTAAAAAATGTAAATAATAAAAATAAATAAATAATTTGAATTTGAAAATTTAGATTACATTTATCGAATCAACGACAGAAAAGACTGAATCAGTAGTTTAAAAATTCAAGCAGATTTTCTTTCTTTTTTTTCTTCTTTGCAAGTTTTCCAAAAGATCTTCCGGTTCGGGTTGTTTTCCAAAAGATCTTCAGGTTAGAGTTGTTTTCCAAAAGATCTTCAGGTTAGAGTTGTTTTCCAAAAGATCTTCAGGTTAGAGTTGTTTTCCAAAAGATCTTCAGGTTAGAGTTGTTTTCCAAAAGATCTTCAGGTTAGAGTTGTTTTCCAAAAGATCTTCAGGTTAGAGTTGTTTTCCAAAAGATCTTCAGGTTAGAGTTGTTTTCCAAAAGATCTTCAGGTTAGAGTTGTTTTCCAAAAGATCTTCAGGTTAGAGTTGTTTTCCAAAAGATCTTCAGGTTAGAGTTGTTTTCCAAAAGATCTTCAGGTTAGAGTTGTTTTCCAAAAGATCTTCAGGTTAGAGTTGTTTTCCAAAAGATCTTCAGGTTAGAGTTGTTTTCCAAAAGATCTTCAGGTTAGAGTTGTTTTCCAAAAGATCTTCAGGTTAGAGTTGTTTTCCAAAAGATCTTCAGGTTAGAGTTGTTTTCCAAAAGATCTTCAGGTTAGAGTTGTTTTCCAAAAGATCTTCAGGTAAAGACACAACTAACGATTTATAAAAAGTGAATAGCTTCACATCGTGTCTTAGTCCCAAAATGCTATGAGCAGCTTATAACATCTCCTGGAAAAGACATCTCACGAACAAGTCACTGTACAGATCCTTGCCTCGTGTGTCAGCGGTTGTGAGGAGAAGACGACTAGCGCTACCAGGTTATGTCACCCGTCATGATGAATTTACAGGAAGACTCCTACTTTGGTCTCCGGATGCAAAAAGAAAAGCTGGTCATCCGTATGTCACACTGAAGGCGATATTCGAGGAGAAAACTGGTCTGTCAAGGAACGATTTGCAATTGGGAGCTCTGGAGTTTGGAATTTGTCAACGTTTCCCCAACGTCTACTGACAAAGAAGAATAGTGCAGAATTTGATCACAATAGATCCGATAGGAGTGAACTCGACATCGCCGATTTCATAATTTGCAACAGTATTCCTAATACTAATCCTGCACCACAACCCTCCCATAAAAAATATCCCTTATATTAATGCTGCACAACAACTCTTCTACAAAAAATATCCCTTATACTAATGCTGCACCAAAACCCTCCCATAAAAAATATCCCTTATACTAATGCTGCACCACAACCCTCCCATAAAAATATCCCTTATACTAATGCTGCACCACAACCCTCCCATAAAGAATATCCCTTATACTAATGCTGCACCACAACCCTCCAATAAAAAATATCCCTTATACTAATGCTGCACCACAACCCTCCCATAAAAATATCCCTTATACTAATCCTGCACCACAACCCTCCCATAAAAATATCCCTTATACTATTCCTGCACCACAACCCTCCAATAAAAAATATCCCTTATACTAATGCTGCATCAAAACCCTCCCATAAAAAATATCCCTTATACTAATGCTGCACCACAACCCTCCCATAAAAATATCCCTTATACTAATGCTGCACCACAACCCTCCCATAAAGAATATCCCTTATACTAATGCTGCACCACAACCCTCCAATAAAAAATATCCCTTATACTAATGCTGCACCACAACCCTCCCATAAAAATATCCCTTATACTAATCCTGCACCACAACCCTCCCATAAAAATATCCCTTATACTATTCCTGCACCACAACCCTCCAATAAAAAATATCCCTTATACTAATGCTGCACCAAAACCCTCCCATAAAAAATATCCCTTATACTAATGCTGCACCACAACCCTCCCATAAAAATATCCCTTATACTAATGCTGCACCACAACCCTCCCATAAAGAATATCCCTTATACTAATGCTGCACCACAACCCTCCAATAAAAAATATCCCTTATACTAATCCTGCACCACAACCCTCCAATAAAAAATATCCCTTATACTAATGCTGCACCACAACCCTCCCATAAAAATATCCCTTATACTAATGCTGCACCACAACCCTCCTACAAAAAATATCCCTTATACTAATGCTGCACCACAACCCTCCTACAAAAAATATCCCTTATACTAATTCTGCACCACAACCCTCCTACAAAAAATATCCCTTATACTAATGCTGCACCACAACCCTCCCATAAAGAATATCCCTTATACTAATCCTGCACCACAACCCTCCCATAAAAAATATCCCTTATACTAATTCTGCACACAACCATCCCATAAAAAAATCCCTTATACTAATGCTGCACCACAACCCTCCCATAAAAAAATCCCTTATACTAATGCTGCACCACAACCCTCCTATAAAAAATATAGATTTGACCATCAAGTTTTTTTTTTGTTTTTTTGACAAATGAGTCATCACTCATCAAGACTAAAAGCCACCCAAGGATGAGGGTCAATGAGATTGATGGATTCCCAGTTGAGTGATGAAGAATATTATGAGAGGTTTGAAAATAATGAATGAAATGAATAAAATCTGATTACCTATGAGAACGGTTTATGACAAATAGTTATTGACATTAGATTTGAAGATGACAATGTTATAGCCGTTAGGGAAGCGATCTTGTGGCAACGTGTTTCACAGATGGAAAGTTCTTGGAAAGAAACTTCGTTCATGGAAATTAAGTTTGATGTTAGGCACACACAGAAAAGAAATTTCTTTGAAATTGTGTTAAGACAAGTTCTTGCTGTGAATGTTTTAGAAGGATTGGCCAGAGATTAAAGCTCAGTCGAGCACCTTCCATGGAAATTACAATAGAGCAGAGAAAGACTAGTAACGTTTATTTCTGTGAGAAACGTGATAATATCATTGTCCACAGCTTCTATCTTCCCAGGCCAGCTCTGTTAATATGTGGCCAATTGTTGCTGCATCCGTACCAGTTGTGTTTGAGACTAGTGGTCAGTATCCTTGGTAAGTCTGGTTTCAGATATCCACATATCAGGAAGCTTGACATGAGTGCATATTTCAGTGTATTACTTTTAAACACAAATAAATCCTGTTATATTTTTATAAGTAATGTTTTTAGTTCTTTTTTGTTTATCTCTTTTCTATGTATTAGAACGATTACGAAACCGAGAATTCCGATAAGTGGTGACCCAAACATGATATTTGCTATGGAACGCTTTAAAAAAATTACTGACCCCCAACTAGATAAATTCTTTTCCATACCATCCAAAGTTCACGTTGGCATCATTCTGGCAACCTGGTGGCCGACTTGAATCATCAGACCCTTTTTTCTTTTGCGGAATGAGGTACGGTTCAGCTCGGTCCTAGGAGGTGCATCCTCCCAGACATTACCTTCTCCTTTTTGAGAAGCACCTCTACCAGGAAATGTTGACGGCTTCATTCTCAGCTATTTTTTGTACCCGACCTACGAAAATGGTGCTTTTTCAAATGTACATGGAGACAGTTGTTGGAAATCAATATATTATTCGATAATCTTAATTTCTACTCTCAGAGCAGAATAAGCTACAGAATGTTGACTTATGATTACCGATAAACCAAGAGTGTAAATGCGATTTGTGAATTCTATTCAGAAAGGACTTTTCATAATGTGATGTCATAATCAAACACAATTGCCAAGAAAAGGGATTTTACTTGGAAAGAGAAAAAAGTTTTGTTAAAAAAAAAAAATTAAAGTTTTCTTTTTAAATAGAAAGAAAAAACAGGTTTAATTTAGATTAACAAAAATGTTTCTTAAAAATAAAAATAAAAAGTTGGAAAAGATATTGTTAAACAAAAAAAAAGGAAAAAAGTTTTGTGTTTAAAAAAAAATGAATAAAAGCAAAAAAACAATATGGTTTCACATTTTAAACAAATTGTCTCATTTTTAGAGATGATTTATTTAAAGTGTTAAACAGTTTTTTTGTGTTTTTTGTTTTTTAACAAATAAAATGAAATAAGATTTTCAAAATAAAATTGTTGTTTTGTTTTTTTTTAATGAAAAAAAAAGAATGCAAGATATGAAAGGAAATGAAAAGGGTATAATTCATGAAGAAAATATGTGTTTTCTTTTAAAAAAAAGTAAGTATGATATACTGGAGAAAAGAATGTGGGGGGTAATGTTATTATCAAACAAAAAAGAAAAGAGAATACATTGACCATCAGTGAAGTGGACAATAATGGTGCAAGATTAGGTGAAGCTAACCTATCGAAAACTTACATTTGTTTACTTTTATCGACTTCTCGATGGCTGGAAAAGAGAAATTAGGTGGAATGTAAGAATGCCAAATAGTTTAAGAAATCAATGATACAAAAGGAAGAAATTTGAAAAAAATAAATAAAGAATTAATTAAAGAATTAAAAAATAAAGAATTCAAGAAAGAATCATGCTTTCACCAAATCTAAAAGGATAATCAGAGAATAACAATATTTAATTCAGCACAGCCCTTCCCCTGCTGACCCCAATCCTGTTGGGAGGTCCCTGGGAGAAATGATTCTTCTTGAGTTTCGTTTTTTGACACATTACTTTGAATATTATCAGAATAAACAAGCCGCGCGTGCGTGGTCCCCCTCTGTATGTGACTCGATGTGGCGAGTGTAAAATGCAATAAATTTGGGCAATTTGGAGCATTTTTGACCCCCCTTTGACCCCCTGGCGGCGCGAACCAGAATTTTTCTGAGGTCAAGGATGCTCATTTTATATCCAGAACAATTGCCTCTACATTTTGGCCAAGTTTCAGAAAAATTGAATGGATGGATCAAACGTTATGGGAGAAAAGGGTCATTTTTTGCAATTTTGGGGGCTTTTGACACCCTGGGGGCGCGAACCAGATTTTTTCCAAGGTCAGCAGTACTTATTTTCTATTAGGAACAATTGCCTCCATATTTTGGCCAAGTTTCAGAGAAATTGAATGGATGGATGAAAAGTTATAGGGCAAAAAATGTCATTTTTTGTCATTTCGGGGCCTTTTGACCCCCTGGGAGGCTAACCAGATTTTTTGTCAAAAATCGGAGAATGTCACTTTCTAACCTGACCAAAGTTACAACTTCATGCAAAATTTCAGAGAAATTCAATGGATGGTTGCGGAGAAAAATCCGGACGGAAATGCCTCAAAACATATGTCCCCCGATTATATAAAAATCGGGGGACCAATAAATTAATTAAATGCACAACAGTTGTGTGTAAAAATTTCAAAATTTTATAAAAATTTAACCAATTATTAGATTTTAACATTTCTAATTTTCTATACTTACTAATTTGGCATAATACCGAGCCCATTTAGTACAATGATAAGAATGTTCGCTAATGGGCCAGGTGACTAGGGTTCAATCCTCAGTCGAGTCATACCAAAAACTTAAATAATTGTACTTGATGCCTTCTTGTTAAACACTCAGCATTATAAAGTGAGGATCAAGGATAAGTGGTGTCATCCTAAGAAAAGAGTGGTGCCCTCTTTTACACTGTTGGGATTTTACCCGTTCAAACGAGGGATGAAACCTTTTGTCTGCAGTGTAGGAAAGACAAGGCTTAAAACGGGACAAGACGAGAAAGAAAAACAACAACAACGGTTTAGTTAATAAAGAGATTTTATATAACTAAAGAAAAAGGAACGAATAGAAAGAAAGGAGGAAGAATGATGGTTGCAAAATAAGGTAGTATTTGCGGATTTAACTTTGTTGTCTCATCTTCTTAACAGGGTCTCCTCGTTCGGTGTGGTCTTTTGATGAAAAGTGTTGTGGACCTGGGTAAGGCCGAATGAATGACACAGGAACACATGGTTTAAATGAACAAAGGTATATATTATATAATAGAAAGAAAGAGATACAAGGAGATGATGCTCTCAACCGCCATTGTCGGTTTGCCTGGGAAGAAGAGAACAAGTGTCACGTGCTTCCCGTATTTATAAGGTGGACGAGTCCATTAGTTCTCCGTAGGTAGGTACGCCACCATAACAAAAAGGTATAATTATCCCTTTGAATAAGGGACCTTTTCTTCGCTCAAGTGCGTAAAATACACGCAATATACATACATGCTTGTTGAATCAAGCATGGTATGTATAGACACAGAAGTAAGTGTCTTATCGGCAGGAACACCACAGAAAAGGAGAAGCGAACTGCTTCAGTTGACTGATGCTGGGAAAAAGAACGTTAGTTTTTTTAAAAAACGCTGATATCAATTCAGCAGTAGTGGGGAAAGGTGGCCTGTGATTGGTTGATTTTTATCCAATCACAGCACTCATAAAAAACTACTGTGTTATAATAATTTTCAATAACACTTCGGTGGAGCAACTAATGAAAAGGGAGCCTTCAGGTCGCCCTCGACTATGGTCGACCACTTTACTAATTATTTTGACTCTCACAACAAAAAATAAAGCTCATACACTATTCATTTCACATTATCCTATGTACTATACATCCTATGTACTATACATCCTATGTACTATACATCCTATGTACTATACATACCTTTTGATGTGCCGTAGTGCACCTGAGCACAGTATACAATGATTTAATTATCATATTATTAAATAAAAAACAAAATTGTTTCAAATAATTTTTTTTTTTTAATTCGGAGGTGGGAGAACAATAATCTTTAACTCAGTTTTACAAAATTATAGTTTTTAAAAAAATTATTATTTTCAAAGTTTTATAATTTCATTTAAAAACTGAAATCCATTACTAAAGATTGAGATAAATGGGGAACTCTTGTTAATAACGTCTGTTCCGCCCAAACTAAAGGGACAGAATATATCGGTAATTTTATTCATTCTCATATAAAATATATTCCCTTATTCATATATGCATATATAAATTACCTACAATCTCACAGAGTATATAATACTAGCTGTACCGACCCGGCGTTACCCGGGATCAATCACGTTCAAATTTCTTTTGTAAATATGGCAATGTTCGATAACGATGCCTTTTAGGTTATGTTCAGTATTTAAGTGAAAAAGTGAACCTGATTTTGATTTAATAAGAACGAAGCAAGAAGTAAGAAAATAGAATGAAGAAGTCAATAATCCATCGTTGGCTAAATTACACTTTTGCTTTTGTTTAGAAAGAAAATAAACTGATTGAGAAGAAGAGCAAGTAAGGAACGATAACTCTTCCTAAAAAAGAGTTTCTTTTAAAGTGACTGTGTGCAAATTTGCATAGACTAGAAAACTGACGGATCGGATGAAGTCAATTTTTCTTATAAATTGTAGCGAATTATGTTAGTCTATTGCAAATAACACATCAATCAATATAATTGATAAAACAGCAACTTTAAGGCAAAATTCGAATGAGTAGGATCTAAATTACACCTTTATGCAGAAAAGAATGAGAAAACATAACTCTGGTTAATGTAGTTTCTGAATAGATACTTATATCGATCCTGAACCAGTTTTCGTGAGGTTTGACTCGGAAGCATTCGGCTATCCTACGCAAACGCCCGAGAGATGACGAGCCGATTTGTACCAGACGACAATTTTGATAGGGTGCTGCGTCCTGTGATTTTAAGTTATATTTTCAAGAAATTTTCTAAAAGAAACAAAACAAGCAAAACATAGCGAAGTTACTGTTATCAAATAAATATTTTTTGTTATTTTGATACGTTGCTGCGTCCTATAATTTTTAGTTATAGTTGCAAGAAATTTTTTAAACAACAAAACAAATAAAACAAGCAAAACAGAGCGAAATTACTGTTATCAAATAAATATTTTTAACCCTAAACCCTAACAACAAGCAAAACATAAAAATCATAGGACGAAGCACCGTATCAAAATTGTCGTCTGGTACAAATCGGCTCGTCATCTCTCGGGCGTTTGCGTAGGATAGCCGAACGCTTCCGACAAGAAACTCACGGAAACTGGGTCAAGATCGATATAAGTACCTCAGAATATATCTGCTTATAGGGGACTGGGGGTCTATCTCTAAAATCCTTGTAGGAGTTTGTGACATATTCCCATTCTATGGACATCTGGCGCAAATGCAGATCCCACAATATTATTGTACCATCTGTGAACAGAACAGATACTACACTTTGATCACAGAACGAAAACCAAGAAAGTGTATTTTAATTTGTTTCATATTCGAAATAAGAGCAAAATCAGATAAAAAAAATTTCAATTACGTACAAACATGAAATTGCCTTAATATCAGGAACTAAATCTAACCGAACATCGTTTGCTGCTGACTTTGAGTCGAGTATTCTTCTGGTTTGTCATATTTTGTAATTCAGGCAGTTGTCTGCAATCTTTGACTTTAGCAAATAATTTTTTTTTTAATTTTTTTTATTCAACATATTACGTTAACACTTTGGTAATATCTATTAACAGGCTTTCCGTAGAATGAAGGAAGCTGTCTCCGCTGGAAAATGATAGCAGGAGGCTGCTTCCCCGCATACATTGCAAATCTTTTACATTAGCATAGATAGAAGCCATGTTAAAGGTCAACAAGTACGAGTTCACCATTGCTGTCATAAAATAATGAAACTCTACAACTGTGCGGTACTGATACGTAGGGCCGGCTGGTGCAGGAGTACTTGGTGTCCTAAGCAAGCCAATAAATGTGTGTTCACGAGTCAGTTTCAATAGATACTAATGCAGGAACATCAGGCTCTATTGTTCACCCAAAGTTTTTAAAAGCAAACAAAAAAGATTTATCGTGAAAAATACATAAATATGTTTTCATCGCATGCTTTTGTATCTATATTATAACTAGCTGAAGTACGCACCTATTCCGGGTTTCTCAACTTTTCTTTGAATTTTATAGCCAAGATTAGAAGTTAAGAACATCTATTTAATATTGGGTTCTTGTTGCTTAAAAGTACGAAAAAAAAAAATTTTTTGTCTTTTCCTGAGAGAGGGTTAATTAAGGGGCAGTAACTGTGAATTGTAATTTTGAGCCAGATTTTGTCTTTAATATCTAAGAACTTTGATTTTGTATTAAATTGCGATCATGGATCTGAACTTGTTCCAGTTTGAAGACGTACTTTATTTTACTTCCGAAAAAGCTAAACAGATCGATTTCTTGCAAGCTCATGGGCTTATTTCTGGCGAATAAACCTGCAGTTGTGGGCATAACATGCGACTTGTGCCATCAACAGTGAAAACAGATGGATTTCTTTGGCGTTGCACGCGTGGTTACTGTGCAAGTATAACGTCGATTAGACGTAACTCGCTGAATTTCGTTCAGTGATTTCATTCACTACAAAATTCAAATTTAAACAAAATAAATTCTTAAATTTTCCATTACTGTATTCTTTTACGTTCATTTATTAATAATTAATTTCCAGTTAATTGCTTTCGATGTAATAACAACAGTTGGATAGAGTTACTGCCCCTTAATTAACTCTCTCTTAGGAAAAGACAAAAAAAAAAATTTCGTACTTTTAAGCAACAAGAACCCACAAATTTCCAGGATAAAAACAAGTAGGGTATTTTATAGAATAATCAGTATGCTGAAAATGCTCAAAAAAAACAAATATACAACAAATAAAAGTAACTGTCGTCGATAAAAGTTAATTTAAAACTGACCTGTGATATTTGTTTGTATTTTTAAACCGTTCCAACTGCTATTTATTAGAAATCAATAGTTTTGTCACACGAACATTGCAAAAACAAAATGGCGCTTGCTCGTAAGGAAGTAAGCACAAGACGCCATTTTGTCTAGAAAAAAGTATGAGTAAAAAATGAACAAGAAATTTTTTTTTACATCTAATAAAACCCCATTTATAGTACGTAAAAATACAAATATCATAGGTAAGTAGACAAATATCTCTTCTCGACGTAGGTTAAACTAACTTGTTGCATATTTATTTTTATAACCCCGTTCTCGTTCGTTTTTTGGACCCCGTCCGCGACTGTACTGATCATTCTTAAAGATACCCAACAAGTAAACTACGAGAGGTTACAGGAGTTAAACAAAAATGTGTGCAGCAAATCAATTTTGATTGTGTTTGTTTTTTTAATATTGAAGATTTGTGCTTTCGGCAAATTCGTGTAACCCTTAAACAGCACGAAAACATACAATTCCTCTTCACAACACATTGCTCTGCTGCAGGCTGAAAGCATCAAATTAGTATTTACTTTATTTTCTAACAAGAATAATTATAACTCAGTGACGTTTTCTCTTTCAAGAAGGAATAACATTAGGTGAAAGGAAAAATCTGAGGCTGTTCAGAAACAAATAAACAAAGAACTGACCAAGAGGTTTGATGTGAAGCCAAACATTAAAATTTATGGTGCTTCTTGCTTAAAATGCCGAAAAAAAGATTTCTGTGTCTTTTAAAGTTGAAGAGGTAAATAAGGGGCAATAACTCTTATCAACTGTTGTTATTACATGTAACGTAATTTACTGCGACATTCAATTAATTAGTAATAAATGAACAACAAATTATACGTAAATGGGAAATTTATGATTTTGAAAATTTTTTAGTAATAAATGAACAACAAAGGGCGATCTTCTAGTTTGACGTCGTAAATTATCGAGGAAATTGTTGAGCTCGTTAGGCCACGCCCACGCCATATTTGGAGTGCCCATATATGAATTGAATGCTTGTTTACGTTATGATTTTTTTTTTTTTTTTTGATTTTTGGACACAATATATTTTAAACATTATTGTTACACCATTATTTAATTATTTTTACACCATTATTTAACAAAATAAATAGATTTTTATACGATATTTTAAACATTTATTTACAATGTTACACGATATATTGTTGTGATATACAATGCAACATTTTCTGGAAACACTGTGAAAATGGTTCTATGATCCACACGGATGAGTAGAGATCATATAGCGGAATCCGAGATTTGCCGGGTGCTTTTCAGCATTCAACAGTGAATCACTCGCAGTATTTTGTGGACCCTATATCCGGCACTCATACACAAAACATTGAGGGCTTGTGGTCACATGCGAAGAAGAAATGGGCACTCCAAATATGGCGTGGGCGTGGCCTAACGAGTTCAACAATTTCCTCGATAATTTACGACGTCAAACTAGAAGATCGCCCAACAAAGTATACATAAATGGAAAAATTAAGATTTTATTGAAAATTTACGCATTTATACTTGTGATTCACACGCAAATGATGGAATCCTTCGGCACCAAGGCGATTGTATGCTCGCCAACAATCAGACACAATGGTCGTTCCCGGTCTGATATATTGTTTGATTAAGGGAATCAAATCCATAATTCCAGTTGAAGATAATATCAGTCTTGTTAAAAATTAACGATAAATTTTGGCTCAAAATAACAATTCAGGATAAAGTCTGGCTCAAAAATAAAATTAAGAGTTATTGCCCCTTATTTACCTCTTCAACTTTAAAAGACACAGAAATCTTTTTTTCGGCATTTTAAGCAAGAAGCACCAAATTTATTTTTAAACTTGGGAGGATGACCGACTGACTGGAGGATAATAATAACAATTTGAAGTTACTCTAATCTTTTTTCTTTTTCTATGGATTGCTATAATATATATATATATATATATATATATATATATATATATATATATATATATATATATATAAACAGCGATAACTTAAAAGACAGACACAAAAGAAGAGAAAAAGAAATTAAAAAGAAAGGGAGAGAAGAGAAAGAAAGACGAAGAAAGAAAAAAAGAAAGAAAAAAGGAAAGAAATGAAAAGAGAAAAAGAAAGAAAAAGAAAGAGAAAAGCGATAAAATTAAAAAGACATATCAGAAGAAGAAGAGAAAAAGAAATTAAAAAGAAGGGAGAGAAGAGAAAGAAAAACGAAGAAAGAAGAGAAGAAAGAAAAGAATAGAGGAGAGAAAAGAGAGGAAAGAAAAGAAAAGAAATAGAAGAAAGAGAAAAAAGAAAGTAAAGAGAGAAAAAAAAAGACAAAAAAGAAAAGGGAGAAAAAAAGTAAAGAGAGAAAAAGAAAGAGAAAAAGGAAAGAAAGAAAAAGAAAGAGAAAAAAAAGAAATGGGAGAAAGAAAAAAAGAGGAAAGAGAGAGAAAAGAGAAAAAACAAAAAAGAAGAAAAGAGATAAAGGAAAGAAGAGTGTATAGAAAAGAATGAGAACACAATAATGAGAAAATGAAGCCAGAAAAGAACAAAAAAAAGGTAAAAGATTAAGTTATGAAAAAGATACAAATTTTAATAAAATACAAACTTTTGAAAAAATATATTGTGATGGTAACTAACTGAGACACAGAACTGTCCCGTTCGATGAAATCATTGGATGAGAACGCTTTAGAAAATTGAAGAAAAAAAAAAAAATATATATATATATAACTCCTCTTCCCCACACACAAGAATGCATTTCTTTTTCTTGGAGAATCATCCGCAAACAGATGTTTCGCCGTATCACGGTTCTTCAGTGTGGCTAAACGTGGCAAGTGTTTTCTTTCTAAGATTCGAAACCCGATCGCCTTGATCACTTGTAACGGTGATTAGCAATCATGATTTTTTTTAATTCTATTTTTACTTTTGTTAACGCCAAACAAGGCAAATTGTTATTGATGCATAATGGGCTACTTTAATAGGGATCAGATTTATGGGGGGGGGGGGCAACCTGAATGAAGAGTTGGGCGGCAAGATGTTTGTTCACATTACATTTAAATTTCTGCATGTTGGTACAGTCAGAGAAACAAAGAGCAGAAGGGAATTCCGGTCTGAGAAAATAAACTATTTGAATATAAAATCTTCCGGAATTTAGAAACCTCTATAGTGAAGAGGTGGGATTTTGCTGCTAGTCGGGTGGGTCGTGGGTATTTTCGTTGAGAGGTTACGAGTGCAATAAGTTCATTGGAGCACATTTTGTGGAAGTGCTTGTAAAACAACTCCAGGGATACAACACTGTGGTGATGCGACGGGGGCTGGAGCGTTGGCAGACAGTGCGGGACCTATTAGGTTAGAAGTTTTTTTTTGCACCCTGTCCAAGAGGGAGAGACTAGTGGTTGGTGCACTAGCCCGGATGTGGCAACAGTACTCCATGCACAGGCGAATGGTGGTTTTATAGATGTACATGATACTGGCAGATGTGAGTAGTTTTCTATCCCGGTAGAGGGAGCGGAGCCTACCTTCTTTGCAAGAGACCGAAACAGAAATTTTTGTTTTTGCTACCTTTTCGGCTAAAGATGGCTCGTTGTAAATGTTAGTGTAGTTTCAAATCTCACAACTATCGTCAGACGTTTAAATGATTAGAAGTCAAAGTCAAATTCAAAGTCAAATTCAAAGTCAAAGTACAAGTTAAAGTACAAGTCAAAGTACAAGTTAAATTCAAAGTTAAATTCAAAGTCAAATTCAAAGTCAAATTCAAAGTCAAAGTACAAGTCAAAGTACAAGTCAAAGTACAAGTCAAAGTACAAGTCAAAGTACAAGTCAAAGTACAAGTCAAAGTACAAGTTAAATTCAAAGTTAAATTCAAAGTTCAATTCAAAGTTCAATTCAAAGTTCAATTCAAAGTCAAATTCAAAGTCAAATTCAAAGTACAAGTCAAAGTACAAGTCAAAGTACAAGTTAAATTCAAAGTTCAATTCAAAGTCAAATTCAAAGTCAAATTCAAAGTACAAGTCTCAGTACAAGTCAAAGTACAAGTTAAATTCAAAGTTCAATTCAAAGTTCAATTCAAAGTTCAATTCAAAGTCAAATTCAAAGTCAAAGTCAAATTCAAGACAGGGTGATGAGTGGTATTATTTGTCGTCTTGTTTCTGTGCAGATGAATCTTTTTTGAATTTGCCTAACACTACATCAGGATAGTTTGTTTAACCCAAGTGATTTCAGCCCAACACACTCACCACCATTTTTGTGATAAGTTCGTCCTCTCAATTAATTCTACCTTCTCCTTTTAAACATTTTCTTCTTTTTTTTTACTAATGAGTCACCGTTTATAAAGACCCAGAGACCACTCGAGGATAAGGGTCTCTTTCTTTCTCCGTGTGTGTCTTTTTTTTTTTTCTAAGCAGTATGATTTGGAAATAAACTCCGCGAGAAAGAAAGATTAAAATAATCAAAGAGAGAGAGATATTGAAATGGGTCTATTACTCTGTTTTTCTCTCTATCGTTATTACTGTCTCTAAAAGAAAACTATAATTTATATATATATATATATATATATATATATATATATATATATATATAAGAGAGAGAGAGGGAGAGAGAGAGCAGTCAGTCACTCTCTCCCCTTTCTGAACTCTTGCTTATGCCTGGTCGGTATATCTTTCTTTCTAGTTAGTTTAATTTAAATTACTTCCCTTGAAAATTAATCAGCAAATATTTTAAGAAAGATTTTAGTAATTGATCCATTTTTTAGCAAATAACTTTGTTATTAATTACTGTTTATATAGACAAAACCATTGCATATATATGAGAAAGATAGGACAATAAAATTGCAAATGAATAACACTAAACATTAAATTATTAACTGTTTAAAAAATAGTTATGCAAATTAAGCATTCAAATAACGGTATTTAGGTCTTTCGTCTCTACTATATATACCGTATTTCAAAATATTATGCTGTATTATGGATTTGAATAACAGTACCCCGTTTTGATGGTAATATAGGGGTGATAGATGAAAAAAAAGCCTTTACGTTTATTTATTTAAATAAACAAGCATTGTTTAAAGAAATCAACCACTTGTAACGATAGATTGTTTTTTTTATTAACTTTATTGCCTAACCAACGTAGGGGTTATCACTTTTCAACCAAAGGAAGAGTCTATCAAGCATGTGTACGAAGTGTGATGCTGTATGGAAGTGAAACCTGGCCAGTGAGGGTTGAGGACATGCGTTGCATGGAAAGAAATGATATGGTGGATGTGTAATGCGAGTCTTAAAGACAGGCTTAGAACTGATGACCTCAGAGGAAGATTAACTCTGAACAGTATAGGGAGATGTGTACAGAACAGGAGACTTCATTTGGTTTGGTCAGGTTGAAATAATGGATTAGAGTTCTTGGGTTAGTAAATGTAGAACAGTTGAGATAGCATGGTTAGCTGGCAGGCAAGGCCAAGGAAAACATGTAAAGAAAATGATGATGATGGATTTGAGAGAAAGAGGGATGAATAAAGACCTGGGCAGAGATAGGTCAATTTTGAAGTCAATTTCTAAAAGTCGTCCAACACATGCTGGCATGTAAAATGGATGGTGGCGGTGGTGATTTTATTGCCTACAGCAAGAATTGTTAATTTAAAACCACAATGAAAAAAGGAATTGCTTTTAAATTTATTATTTATGCAACATTTTCCAAGTACCTACTTCGCATTTAGAAGAGTACCTCGAGAAATGCAAAAGAAATCCAGCAGAACTCAACCAAAAAAAGGAAGACAATTCTCTAAATCGAAGACACCTAATCTCCTATAATTGAAAGTATTGCAATGAGAGCAGTGGCTAACGTGCTCTTACCCATCTAGATTTGAAATTGAAAGTCTTTGGTATAACTTGACTGAGGATTGAACCTCGGTCTCTCTATTCATCAGTGAACACTCTAACCATTATGTAAAATGGGTCCGTATAAAACAACTTCAAAAATTAATGATTTATATATGCTATAATTGAAAGTATTGTAATGAAAGCAGTGGCTAACGTGCTCTTACCCATATAGATTTGAAATTGAAAGTCTTTGGTATAACTTGATTGAGGATTGAACCTCGGTCTCTCTATTCATCAGTGAACACTCTAACCATTATGTAAAATGGGTCCGTATAAAACAACGTCAAACATTAATGATTTATATATGCTAAATTAATGATTTATATATGCTATAATTGATAGTATTGTAATGAAAGCAGTGGCTAACGTGCTCTTACGCATATAGATTTTTTTTATCTGAACTCGTCCAGTGTGTATACAATGAAAGATGCACACGCTTTCCTACTCTTCCTCTCGGCCAGTAATCTGTATATACTGTCAATAAACATCTGTTAATAATAGCATCCTGTGTTTTCTTTCCGTGCCAATACCTACATCCCATTTACAATCGTATTAACCCATTTTTTATTGACATTCTTAACATTTTTCAGCAAAGATCTTTGATTAAAGCATGTAAGTCACTAAGTAAATATGGCTTAAAAAACATTTTACACAACAGCTTATTACATTCTTGCTTGTTCCCATGAAAGAAAGATACGCCCATTGAGAGAGCGCAGACCTCCACCAAAGCACGGCAGTGTAGTCAAGAGCCCAAATGCTCGACTGATTACAGAATTTTAAAAAAAAATCTAATTGACCTGATAAATCTTGCTTCACTAGTAATAATTGATATATGCTATAAATTATTTATAACATTTCGACTTTTCAAATTTTCATGAACATCCAATCGTTATAATGCGAAAGTTGCTGACAGATGCTAAGTAAATAAAAATGGATCAGTCATAGTCGAGGCTGATCAGAAGGCTCCTTTTTCATTGGCTACTACACGAGGATGTAGGGAAAGATGTAATCCCTTTTCCCTTTTCCCTGGACTTACTCCATTTACCCTTGATCTTCACCTGAGTGTTTCCTCATGCTGAGTGTTTAGCAAGAGAACACCAAGTACTTTTTTTTTAGTCCTTGGTATAACTTGACTAAGGATTGAACCTCGGTCTCTCTATTCATCAGTGAATACTATAACCATTATGTAAAATGGGTCCGTATAAAACAACGTAAAAAAATTTTAAAAATTAAAAAATCACTCCCGTTCGGAAAGTTCTGTCCATAACTTTCACAACAACCCAATAGTAGCTAAGTCCGTTCAGAACTTTCTGAAAGACCCAATAGCAGCTAAGTCCTTTCAGAACTTTCCGAACGACACAATTTTATTTTTTTTTATTCATACAGACATGTACAAATCTGCGACACTGGCATGTCGATGTTATTGATCAACAGTTGTTAGAAAATCAGATCTCATCAGGCGGAATGAAAATCTGATCCTTCTCTTAGGTCATATTTGGAAAGAATATATATAAAAGCTCTATTTGATATTGAGAACTCTTTATAAGCCCAGTTGAAATTCTTTGGATTTTTATGATGTGGATGTTTACCTTACCTGGATTACTATATATATATGTATATATAAACATAGATGAGAGAAGAGGGATAAACATGTACGGATGAAAAATTTATTTCAACTTCAATTGTTCAATGCAAGGTGTACTTGGTAAAAAAATATGTTTATTATTCTTTCCTTAAGCTAAGGCTTTTCAAAGATTAAAATCTTATCAGAGGATCCACATAGATAGATAAGTTGGCAGTGGAAAAGCCAAAATTCAAAATTTGAAAAAATATTAAGTAATGGAGAGTGAGAAAGTGTGTGTAAAAAGATAATGGGGTCTGTCCAGTTGGTAAATGTCCGTTGATGAGGTGTCCAGTGAAAGGAGATTTACAGATGGAAAAATATATATATATTGCCGGACTTCCAGTTAAAAACACTCCAGATTGAGTGGAGATTTCATTTTGGAAATGGGAGAATACTTCGAAAATTAAAAAAGAAAAATATGGCACCATACTCTAACATCCTGATTCGATACACTACGTAAGTAAATAAACATTTAATTCAAAATTATTAAATTCTTCAATATTGTTGATTGATCTATTTACTGTTTTCTCATATCAAATGGTGTTATCAACGAAACGGCATTGGCACCGCCTTCAGAACAAATGCAACTTCTTTTATTTCTAATTTGCTGTATAATTGAGTGTTTAACTCTATAGCCTTCATGCTGTTTATTAACTTGTAAATTGATGTCTATACCAAGTGCTGATGAAGAGAACTAATATTAATAAAGATATATCGTCTCAGAAACGATCGTACACAAACTGTTATGTTGGATTTTTGGAACGTAAATCAATGATCATGTAATAAAGTTTACACAAGATCTATGTTATATATATATATATATATTATTATTTCATGTATCTACATAAAATGTTATGAGATATTATTTTTTATGTATAAATTTTCAGTATTTACTTCAATAGTGCTCGATACGTGAGTAGAGCTAGGTAGTAAGTTATGAAAATATATTTACTGCCATAAATATATTTTCATAACTTACTAATATATATATATATATATATATATATATGCGTGTGTGTGTAAAAAAACAAAAACGGGAAAAACAAATTTTAAATACAGGAAAATATCATCAAAAAAAACGAGAGATTTTACCGGTTTCTTTCGTTTTTAGAAAAAAAGAGACGTTCGTTGATCCGAACGAATCCGGTAAAATCTCTCGTTTCTTTGATGATTTTTTCCTGTATTTTCCGTTTGTCTTTTTTTCATACATCTTGTCTTTCACGGCATTTCATTTTTATGATATATCGTGCATTTTACCCTCACACATATATATATATATATATATATATATTATATATATATATATATATTTATCATTCTGACGTTTCCTCTTAGAGGGTCAGACAATAAGGCCTTAAGGAAAATTTTAGCAATTTACTTTTTTTTTCCACCCGCCCGTTTCATTGATTTAAAAAAAATGTTTCCTCTGAAATTTATCCTACGATTTTGTTGTACGCGAAATTTACTTACATTATATATATATATATATATATATATATATATATTGTTTTCTTCAATTTCGAAATAATATTCTGAAAATAGATCTTTATAAAGTTATCTTTTTCAGCTTAAGTTAATTGCTTTGTGTACATGCCACTTGAGGTTCAGAGCAAACATTTCCTTCATTTTTATTTTAATGATCTCTAGAAAATTACTTTTCTGTCATCCTCTGTCTGTCTCCGAATAAATTTAGACATTTTTGCAATAGTTTTTACAAAAAAAAAAAAAGAAAGTACAAATTACACACATAAAAAAGTAACATTATTTAGTGAATCATAAAATTTTTCAAAGGAAAAAATAAAATAAAAATGTCCTTTTTTTTTAGTGCATGTTTTGATCCACATTTTAATCTCGCAAGTGAACCGCAAACAAAACGTCTGGAAATCGAAATTTTTCAACATAAACTTTTTCTTTTTTTAATCTAAGATACACATCACGACTACTACTACTACTACTACTAACACAGGACCGGCGGGACAGTTATAAAAGTGGGGGGGGGGCTCTCCTAAAAAGTGGGGGGGGCAGTTAAACACATGCATATATAACTTCATTATTGATGACCGTAAAGTGGGGGGCCAAGTCAAAAAGTGTGTGTGTGTGTGGGGGGGGGAGCCCCCCTTGCCCCCCCCCCCCCCGGTGCCGCCGTCCATGTAACAAATTCTTTTTTATTTGTTTATTTATGTAGACAAATAGAATCGATCTCTCTCTCTCTCTACAACTGTATTTTTAAACAGTCAAAACTACAATCTCGGCCTTTTGGCTGGGATCGAAGTGTAGTATCTGTTCCGATGGATACTACACCCTATAGACCAGTGTCATCTTGGCCTTCGGGTCTCGATACCGCCGGTTTGTGGGTTTGTCCTGAGCAGTTCTAGGAGGTCCACCCTCCCAGGCTTTGCCTCCCCTCTTTGGGGTGGAGTAAGTTTATCGCTAACGGGGAATGCCGACGGGGCTGCCCAGACATTTTTTTGTAGGCCAGAGTGCTCACCTTCTCGAGCGCTGGCTTCTCAAATCCCACTTTCCCGACCTTGTGTCACATCTTACCGCTGTGGGAGGAAGATAAATAAAAATTGATATCAGAATATGTTTAGTTACCTCATCTGCAGAAGATCAGACACAAGTTGTTAAGGTTTTTTTGGGGGGGTTTTTTTTTGGGGGGGGGGGCATAGAAATTCAACCCCGCCCGATTAATAAATAAAATGTTTCTAGTGTCATGTGCAGAAGTAGAGAACTCAGAATTTTCCTTATGGGAGGAAACAGATAAATAACCAAGATCATGCCTGGCTGTGTCGTTAGAATGTTAGCAAATTCGGCTGATCCTTGTTATGACCAGAGGTGAGGGGGAGTAATTGAGCCAATACATTGTACAAGGTCTTGATTGATAAAAACCCGGGGTTGGTCTCAGCCTTTTGGCTAGGATCAAAGTGTAGTATCTGTTCCGATGGATACTGCACGCCTGTCCTGTGCAGTTCTAGGAGGTCCACCCTCCCAGGCTTCGCCTCCCCTCTTTGGGGAGGAGTAAGTTTATTGCTTACTGTCTGAGGCGCCCCTACCGGGGAATGCCGACGGGGCTGCCCAGGCAATTTTTAAATGGCCAGAGTGCTCACCTCTCGAGCGCTGACTTTTAACCCCACTTGCTCGACCCCGATCCTGGGTCACATCTTACCTGTGGGAGTAAGATAAAACTGGCCTTGTGCCTAACTCCCTTGAGGAGTAAATATAGGATACTACACCTCATAGACCGGTATTGTCTGGCCCTTCGGGTCTTGATTTACGCCGGTCTATGGGTCTTATCTGTCCTGTGCAGTTCTAGGTGCACCCTCCCAGGCTTTGCCTTCTCACCCTTTGAGAAGGGGTTAGTTTATTGCTAATCGCCTGAGGCGCCCCTACCAGGGAATGCCGACAGGGCTGGCCAGGCAATTTTTAATGGCCAGAGCGCTCAAATTCTCGGGTGCTGGTTTTTCAATTCCCACTTTCCCGACCTTGTGTCACATCTTACCTTGTGGGAGGAAGATAAATTAAAACCTCTGTGGAATTAATTCTTATTTTGATTTTTTTTTTTTTTTTAAACGACAACACGCCTCCCTAAAAGTTCAAACCTTCCTCACCGTGTTAGGGGCGGTGGCCACGTGATAGTGTCAGAGTTATGCCATGGTGAACAGGTCTGGCGCCAAGTGGGATTAGGATTGCAACCCGGCTAAGAGGGCTCTGGTGAAAATACAGGAGGAGTCAGCATCAGGATCCGTCGTCCTCTGGTCGTCTTTGCATCTACATGTGACAATTTATTTACCTCTCCAGGAGGTTAGGCACAAGGCCAGTTTTATCTTACTCCCACAAGTAAAATGTGACCCAAGGTCGGGTCGGGAAAGTGGGACTTGAAAAGCCAACGCCCGAGAAGGTGAGCACTCTGGCCATTAAACATTGCCTGGGCAGCCCCGTCGGCATTCCCCGGTAAGGGCGCCTCAGGCAGTAAGCAATAAACTTACTCCTCCCCAAAGAGGGGAGGCAAAGCCTGGGAGGGTGGACCTCCTAGAACTGCACAGGACCGACCCATAGACCGGCGTAAATCAAGCCCCAAAGGCCAAGACAATACCAGTTTATGGGGTGTAGTATCCATCGGAACAGATACTACACTTTGCTCTTAGCCAAAAGGCCAGACACGAAGCAGGAGAGTACTCAAGTCATCTTTTCTCAGATTAAAAAAAAAAAACTATTAATATTTATAGTTGTTGTTGCTGTTTGTTTACTATTTATTTTAATTGAGATTAACCCAGTAAATGTTTATTTTAATTGAGATTAACCCAGTAAATGTTTATTTTAATTGAGATTAACCCAGTAAATGTTTATTTTAATTGAGATTAACCCAGTAAATGTTTATTTTAATTGAGATTAACCCAGTAAATGTTCATTTTAATTGAGATTAACCCAGTAAATGTTTATTTCAATTGAGATTAACCCAGTAAATGTTTATTTCAATTGAGATTAACCCAGTAAATGTTTATTTTAATTGAGATTAACCCAGTAAATGTTTATTTTAATTGAGATTAACCCAGTAAATGTTTATTTTAATTGAGATTAACCCAGTAAATGTTTATTTTAATTGAGATTAACCCAGTAAATGTTTATTTTAATTGAGATTAACCCAGTAAATGTTTCTTTTAATTGAGAATAACCCAGTAAATGTTTATTTTAATTGAGATTAACCCAGTAAATGTTTATTTTAATTGAGATTAACCCAGTAAATGTTTATTTTAATTGAGATTAACCCAGTAAATGTTTATTTTAATTGAGATTAACCCAGTAAATGTTTATTTTAATTGAGATTAACCCAGTAAATGTTTATTTTAATTGAGATTAACCCAGTAAATGTTTATTTTAATTGAGATTAACCCAGTAAATGTTCATTTTAATTGAGATTAACCCAGTAAATGTTTATTTTAATTGAGATTAACCCAGTAAATGTTTATTTTAATTGAGATTAACACAGTAAATGTTTATTTTAATTGAGATTAACCCAGTAAATGTTTATTTTAATTGAGATTAACCCAGTAAATGTTTATTTTAATTGAGATTAACCCAGTAAATGTTTATTTTAATTGAGATTAACCCAGTAAATATTTATTTTAATTGAGATTAACCCAGTAAATGTTTATTTTAATTGAGATTAACCCAGTAAATGTTTATTTTAATTGAGATTAACCCAGTAAATGTTTATTTTAATTGAGATTAACCCAGTAAATGTTTATTTTAATTGAGATTAACCCAGTAAATGTTTATTTTAATTGAGATTAACCCAGTAAATGTTTATTTTAATTGAGATTAACCCAGTAAATGTTTATTTTAATTGAGATTAACCCAGTAAATATTTCCACATAAATTAGTTGAACCTTATCTACAGTCACCAAAGTTTGTTTGTAAAACAAAACAAAAAAAGGGTTGGGCCATTGCTGAAGTGGCTGTGTCGTTTGTCATAAGAGATTTGTGTTGTGGTTTTTTTTGGGGGGGGCGGGGGGGGGATTCTTTTCTTTCTCTTTTTCAAATAATTGTTTATATATGTGTGTGTGTGTGTGTGTGTGTGTGTGTGTGTGTGTGTGTGTGTGTGTGTGTGTGTGTGTGTGTGCGTAAAATGAAAAAAGGAAAGCTAAAACTATGTAATTTATGTATTCATCAATTTTTCGTCTTTATTGAAAGACTTCACCAGGATGAAGAAAACAATGTAGAAAAATCATACAGAATATTAATTTTGATTTCTCAGAAAGTTACATACTTTACAAGTTAATTATAATCAAATATTGCAACAAATCTATAAAAAAAGTCCTTTAACCCATGGATTAAAAAAAAAAAAAATCTGGATAGCCGCCATGTTTGCTATTTAGATGTTAATTTACTTCCCATTTCTAGACAATGCATTTTGAAGCATTGGTACGCGCTTCGGCTACTGAGTCAAACATGACTTTTGTATCGGAGTTCAGACCGTGTGAGGGCAGAGATTGTCTCCTCCCATACTGACGATTGCAGGTTTGGCATGAAACACATGGGTATATGGGTTTATTTTGAAAATAATATTCATTTATAAATAATATAAAAAAAATTTTAAAAAATGACTCAATACTGGTCACCCCTGAAGAAGGAATTTTATTCCGTAATCGATAGGATTAATGTAAGAAAGAAAAAAAATAATAAATTAATCTTGTATTGCTAATTTGGCTTATATTTCAATTTTATTAACTTTCCATGCAATACTTTGAAACTTGAACGATAAACACACACATTACTTGACAGCGTGCCAACCCATTTCTCGTTCGACACCGGTTTTTTTAATCCTACCCGCCATTCATAACAGCACGGCGATGACGTCGTACCATCAAGGACGTTTATCAAATTAACAAAGAAATAAGTTTCTTTATTCTTGTTTTTTGATGAAAAAAAAAAAAAATGAAAAAAAAATGACTATATATATATATATATATATAAGAAATTAATAATAAAGCAAAAGTAAAGTTATATACTTTACAATTTAATTATAATCAAATATTGACACAAAGAGCAATTCATGAAAAAGTCCTTTAACCCATGGATTTTCAAAGAGTAATTTTATGAAAAAGTCCTTTAACTCAGAAAATCCAAGCTATATAACTTTGTATTTTGGTTGTCTAAGCGTTAACGAAACGGCCCGTCAAGAAATGATCTTTTTAAAAATTAATAAAGACATGGTTACTGGAATCTAATTTTCTATTATTATATATATTTCCATTCGGTTAATACGTTTTATTTCCTTCTTTCTTAACAACCCTATTCATTTTCCATTCTAGAATGAGCCTTGCAATTTACACCAAGCTTCATCCTATAGACACATATAAAATTTGGGCACTTCTGTAGTATATATGAAGCAGCAGATTTTCTGTCCTTCTACTGAAAATAAAGGGAGGTAATTCAACCGGAAGTGATTTTTTTTACAACATAAAAAAAAAATGCAAGACTGATTTGTTTTTGGGTAACAATTAACAATTTCTTTTTTTTATTATATGAAGTAAAAAAAAAATTAAATAAAAAACCCCAACCCTAACCCTAAACCCTAACCCTAAACCCTAAGAAATCAGGCGGTGTGCCTGTAAAAAATCTATTGTTTTTTGCGGCTGGTTCATTAAATTACCAATGTCTCGAAGATTAATCTCATTTAACTCCATTTTCTAAATACTAAATTCAACTTCCGGTGAATTCTGAATGAATGGTACTTGGAGAAAAAAAAACGGAACTCTTCAATTTCGATTTCTTAATCGGCAGCTGCTTCATATATACTACAGAAGTGCCAAAATTTGCCTACAACTACGTCCGCGAAGAATCAGAGGAAAACAAGGAAGACATAAAAAAAAAAACATGAAGTTTACGCCGAGAGTATTAATCGTTATTGCTAGACCAATGAGAACGCTTCCCGCTCGATTTCACTAAGTTCTGAACCCTCTCTTACGTATAAAAGAAATAACTCGTTGACCAAAAAGACGTCTTCAACCGACACCCAACGTTACGACTACAGGATGTTAGAGACGACATCTCAAGTTTCAAATAACAATAATGGCACCAAACTTATTTACGAATGCACACCCACACACTTTGGAACTCACACGGTAATGAATCATCAAAAATATCTAAATCACTGCGACGACGACGACGACGACGACGACGACGACGTAATAAAAACGAAAGTTGTAAATGAATACTTTTGTTGTTTCATTACTTTTGAGTGGGTGCCGTCGTAGATAGTAAAAAAAAGGGAATTAGCACTGCTAATGATGATCCCCAAAACAAATCACCATAACATGTACATCCCTTTTTCTTTTCTTAACATATTTCACCCCAAACAAGGCATGCCGCCACTGTAGTCGTAGAGGGTTACTGAGAATTTGGGTGTGGGTTTTGGGTGTCACCCCAAGTTGGGAGCAGTGTAGTGAGATGTCTGTTTACATTAGTTTTAAACCTCTGCATGTCGGTACTGTCGGGGAAACAGTGAGCAGGGAGGGAGTTCCAGAGGCCAGCAGCACGAGGAAAGAAGCTATTGGAGTAGAAGGCTCTCCAGCATCTTGGGGCCTCCACAGTGAATGGATGGGATTTAGCTGATTGTCAGGTAGGTCTAGTGAATTTACGTCGAGGGGGCACCAGAGTAGCCAGCTCATTGGAGCACAATCCATTGAAGTACTTGTAAAATAAGCACAAGGATGCAACATTGCCACAATGGGACAGGGGCTGGAGCTTGGTGGATAGTGAGGGAGCTATTAGGTTGGCGACTCTTTTTTGGACCTTGTCTAGGAGGGAGAGACTTTAATTACACTTTGATCCAGTAGTCTGCAAAAAATTAACCGGGGTGTGTGGGGGGGGGGGGGCGTATCATTAGGCTAAATCCAGTTTATTGGCTAACCAACTCCAATTGAGTGTAAAGTTTTTAATGTAAATGACTATTATTGTTGAACTGTTATGAATCTCGGCCTTCGTACAAATCAGTCCAATAGTGGCTTTGTTGCTCTCGGGCTGAGGTATGGTCCTATTCGTCCGAGGATGTCCACCTTCCCAGGCTTTACCTTCTCTCTGATAAGGAGTTTTTTTTTTTTTAACAAAGTTCACCCCAAACAAGGCAGCCCGTCACTGTAGACGTAAGGGGCTACTGAGAAAAAGGGTGAGAGTTTTTTTTGGGTTTTTTTTTTAGAGGGGGCCGGGTCAACCTAAATTGGGAGCTGTGCAGCAAGATGTCTGTTTACATTAGTTTTAAATTTCTGTATGTCAGTACCGTCAGGAAAACAGGGAGCAGGGAGGGAGTTCCAGAGTCCAGCAGCACGAGGAAAGAAGCTTTTGGAGTAGAAAGCTCTTTGGCATCTGGGGACCTCCACAATGAATGGATGGGATTTGGCAGATTGTCGAGTTGGTCTAGTGAAATTACGTCGAGGAGGCACCAGAGCAGCAAGTTCATCGGAACACAGTCCATTGAAGTACTTGTAAAACAGGCACAAAGAAGCAACATTGCGGCGATGGGACAGGGGCTGGAGCTTGGTGGATAGTGAGGGTCCTATTAGGTTGGCGACACTTTTTTGGACCTAGTCTAAGAGGGAGAGACTAGTGGATGATGCACCATCCCATATGTGGCAACAATACTCCATGCCTGAGGCACCCCTATCGGGGATGCCGACGGGCCTGCTCAGGCATTTTTTGTAGGCCAGAGTGCGGTAATTTCTCAAAACCATATCTGACCTTGTGTCTAACATCCTGGAAAGAAGGCAAATAATATGAATCTCGCTGTTTTAACTGGCTACTTTTTTTTTTTCAGGAGATGGACGTTTTTGACCAATACATGAAATAAGTACAAATTAAATATTTAATTAAACCTTCAAAATGTGACCCAAAGATGTTTTAATTAGAGAGGGGGGGGCAACGTAAAACAATGCTTTACAACCGTCAGGGCCTTTCTCTTCACTCTTCAGCGTTCCTCATTTTCGGGCGAACATCCATTCGGAGGGGGAATGGGTTTACCCCCCTTTTTCTCTTCCTTTCGGAGAGGGATGGGGTTTGTTCCCTCTTTTTCTCTTCCTTAGGGAGGGGGGGGGGTGGAGCATTGCTTGTTGTCTGAGGTGCCCTTTAACCGTGACGAAATGCATACAGGACTATTCATTTGCCGCCTCCCGCATAGTGGGACCGCCTCCCACCTTTCTATGCTAGCCTCTACGAGCCATATCTTTTTATTTATCAATCCTGGATCAACGGGCGGCAATGTATTGGTTATATATCCTTAAAAACGCTATCTGGTTCATGAGCAGGCGAACATTTTCCATTAAATTTATATGCGAAAGTGAACTCCTGGCTAAGATCAAAGTGTAGTATCTGTTCCGATGGATACTGCACCCCATAGACTGGTATTGTTATGGCCTTCGGGGCTTGATTTATGCCGGTCTATGGGTCTGTCCTGTGCAGTTCTAGGAGGTCCACCCTCACAGGCTTCGCCTCCCCTCTTTGAGGAGGAGTAAGTTTATTGCTTACTGCCTGAGGCGCCCCTACCGGGGAATGCCGACGGGGCTGCCCAGGCAATTTTTAAACCCCACTTTCCCGACCCGACCTTGGATCACATCTTACTTGTGGGAGTAAGATAAAAACTGGCCTTGTGCCTAACTCCTGGAGAGGAGTAAATCAATACTCTAAAATATTGATTTTTTTTAAATTTTATTTCTTTTCTTTTTTTTTTTTTTTTACTGCCAACGTTTTCAGGTTATTTACATGCACTGTCCTAAAACCGAAGAACTTTATAGGGGTGGGAGGAGGTGATACAGGGTTCCAACCTAACCCTAACATGTTTAGAACATTGATTAAGAAACTTCCTTAGTGCAAAAGGCGCAATGAGACGATTAAACACGCTTTGGCTAAAAGCGAATATTCCCTGGTAGGGGCGCCTCAGGCGATTAGCGATAAACTAACCCCTTCTCTAAGAGAAGGTAAAGCCTGGGAGGGTTGACCTCCTGGGACTGAACACAACCACATCTCAGCCCGAGAGCAACAAAGTCACTGTTGAACTGATTGGCGACAAGACAACGTATATTTCACCATTTGACTCACCTCATCTCACAAGTGGATACCTGTGTCCATTTTTTTTTTTTTTTTTGTAACTACACTGAACGTATAAAGGTTTCGTATTTGCTTTCCACTGATATAGAGTCAGTTTACAATGGGGGAATCCAGACCCCCCCCCTACCTCCCTCCAAAAAAGAGGAGCGCTGGACAGGTGCACAATTTGCCATGATGAGCCTCGTCATGCCTCAGACACTCGGCAATAAAACAACTGCCCCCCCTTCTAAAGGAGGAGTTTATGTCCGAGGGGATTGGCTCGTGCGACCGACCAGAACGGATACTACACTTGGAATAATTTATTCACAAATAAAAACAATATTTACAAATTAGCCACAAGGCCATCAACAATATGAGGAATGTAGGGTGTTATGATCTTCCTCTGTCCCTATTTACTCGCCTCCCCACGAGAGCAGAATTAGACACAAGGTCGTTTTTAATGTGGAGACAATCCAGCTCATAAAAAGGGGCACTATAGATTTGGGCAAAAGTAAAAATTGCCTCAATCTAGAAGGATTTCTCCTTCACTGAACGAGGACAAAAAAAAATAAAGTGTAGTATTAGAACAGATACTACACTTTGCTCATAACTAAATGTATTTCGACCCATTCATCCAAACAGTGTTCCTTTCATACTTTCATCATTTGTCCATCACTTTCACTTCATCAATCACCACAATACCACATTTACGGAGAAATTGACTTTTAACAGTCCCGTTACTCCCAGTGCGCGCGTATCGTTTCTGTCTTTTTATTATTATTTTGTTTTTCGTATTGCCACCCGGACTTAGGGTTAATGTTCGGATTAATGAAAGGCATGTTTTGGGATTTTTTTTTTTTTTTTCAATAATTTATTATCCCTGGCATTACTATTCACAGCGACAAGTGTCTTGCTCATAATGGCTTTGCAAACCTTCCTGTAAACCCTCCCTATGTACATCAGTAGGTGAATCATAGCCGAAATTTTGTTGATTCTCAGACAATATTGTTACACATTTCTGAATGGTGCACTGTCCAACATTTTGTAATAAATTTCGATCGCGAATGCTAACTTTACAATCAATTTCTAGGGACCGTTAAAAGTCAATTTCACCCACATTTATTCTATGGACTACTTTATTTAAAACTAGCTGGCTTTGCCGGCTCGCTATCGCTTCGCAAAGTTCACTACTTGAAATACATAAAGCATTAATTTTAAATAATAAACATTTCATTCATAACTGCGTTGTAAACACGAAACAAAATCTCTCTCAATTATTCATATAGATAGATAAACATTAACAGTTTGATAATTTCGATACAAATTTATTTTTTTAGATGTGGCTGTAAAGAAAGAAAAAGAAAGAAATTTGCTTTTTCACTTGCAATTCAGAAATACATCGCAACTTGCTGAAAATCAAGGCAGTCCCTCTAAAGCAGTGGTTCTTAACCTGTGGGGAATTCCCCACTGGTGGAGGATGGCAGATTTGTTAAGTGGGGAATGACCGGTCGGACAGAAGAACCACTGCTTCAAAATTTAATACATTACATCCAAATGTTGACTTACTTTGACCATGATAATTTTGCTGTGGCGGTGCTCACACTACTGGTTGCATTTCCCTCTACGTACCTGTGCGAGTCGGCGTTTTCGAGCATGGTTGAGATCAAAAACAAATCGCGAAACCGCCTGATTGACCTTGAATCTGATTTGCGCTGCGCTATTTTAAAGGTGGAACCGAACATTGAGGCACTTGTCAAGGCAAAACAAATGCAAAAGTCTCATTAACCTGTATGCGTCTAGTGCTAGTGTTACATTTTTTGTATGCTTTTCATAGGCCAAATATATTTAGAAAAAAACATAACAAATCTTTTCGTATGTATTTATTTCCATGTGATAACTGTGGTGGGAATGGAGAGCTGGTTCACTAAATAGTGGGGAATTGGAGAAAAAAAGGTTAAGAACCACTGCTCTAAAGAAAGGAACATTTGATCACAAATTCTAAAGATTTATCCAAGAAATAAAACAATATTGCGAAACAGAACTATTTGCTGTATTAAAATCAAAACAATGATTGAATTAAAAACCAATAACAATAATTAATTTTTGTTCAATTTAAACAAATATGCAAATTAGTTAACCTTACGACTGCTTTCGTATATATATAAGCAGTAGATAAAAAAGATGGTGTGTCTATTGTGTAAATTTGAATAAGCGTGTTTTGACTTTACCGTTAATGCGAGAAATGGGGCCAACTTTCATATTTATTCATACCTTCATCCGGTCACACCACAACACTCCATGCATGGGCGGATGGTGGCCTTGTAGAGATATAGGATACTGGCAAGTGTGAGAAGTTTTCTAGCACGGTAGACGAAGCCCACTTTTCCTTGCATTGCTTGGTGCTGATTAGATCAAATACTCAATTTCGATTGGTTCCCTATATCGGACTTTAGCCAATCAGAAATACTCTTTCCAGGAACCGAGCACCTGTTCATGAATCTTATTTAAAGGATTGCTTTCGTGCTGAAAATTGCCTAGCGAACGTTTTCCCTGCTGAACACCACAAACACTTCTTATTTGGTGTGCTAACAAAAAAACCTTCCATAGCCTCTGGCTACTCGCGTATCGACACATGATAATACAAACTCTGGCAATCTCACAAACTGACTCAATATTGCTGCCTGCGTGTGTAATACGGTTTTAATAACATTATCCTCTTATGGACTTATAATAACATTTTCTCCGTCTTGACTCAACGACTTTCTCCGTCAAAACACATGAACATTTAACCTCTTTCTATATTAGTAACCCCTTTATATTACTAACCCATTTCTCTATTACCCCTTTCTATTACAAACCCTTTCTCTATTACCCCTTTCTATTACAAACCCCTTTCTATATTACTAACCCATTTCTCTATTAATAACCCCTTTCTATTACAAACCCTTTCTCTATTACCCCTTTCTATTACAAACCCCTTTCTATATTACTAACCCATTTCTCTATTAATAACCCCTTTCTATTACAAACCCCTTTCTATTACAAACCCCTTTCTCTATTACTAACCCTTTCTCTATTAATAACCCTTTCTCTATTACAAACCCCTTTCTCTATTAAACGAATATACTTGGTTTAAATTTAGATTAGAATTTAAAATTTAACGACAAAAACAAAAGTAAAGATTCTAAAAAGTAAAAACAAAAAAAAGTTTAATGAAGGTAAATAGATGAATGATAAAAATAGATAAATAAAATATTAAATAAATAAATAAATTTTAAAAAAGTTTATTTTATTTTTTGAATCTGGTTTGAAATTCAAATTAACCGGTATTTTCTGCGAGACTGCATCCTACGGCTTCCTTCATGTGCACTCTTGAACTTGAGTTGAGCACGGTTCTGAAGAAAGGAAGAGTTCCCAAAATATTAAAAATATTATATCATACAGAGTTTCCACCAGACCATCTTGATAGAGGTATTACATAACATTGTAACATTGTGTAGATAGACAGATACATATGTGTTGTGAAAAAAAAAAAATAATAATAATAATAATAATAATAACAAATAAATAAATATATATATGTGTATGTATACATTGTTTTAAGGGTGAAACTATTTCATTTGTTCCACCATTATATGTCTTATTTGCTCCAACTTGTGTCTATCCGTCACACCTCTGAATTGTATTGCCTTTTAAGTATCACATTTCTTTATACTAATAAACAATGCTTCAAGCAAACTACATAAACCTCTTATATATATATATATATATATTAGTATTTCATGCATCCACATAAAATTTTATAAGGAGATATAATTTTTTATGTATCAATTTTCAGTATTTACTTCAACAGTGCTCGATACGTTAGAGCGAGGTAGTAAGCAATGAAAATATATATGGCAATCAAGCCTTTGTTCGCGGGAAGCCCAACGATTGGCTGAGGGAACAACAAAGAATCTGATTGGTTAACTAGCAAGCCATGTATATAAAAACACCTGACAAAAATAACTCCATGCATTTAGCCTGAAGATTCCCCCCGAGGATGAAACGCGGGAGCCTCTGTGTAGCTTGATTGCCATATATATTTTCATTGCTTACTATATATATATATATATATATATATATATATATATATATAATAGAGAATAGTAGTTTGCTTGAAGCATTGCTGGGAATAGTAGTAATATGTTAAGAAGGCTGAGGGCAATGCAGAGTGCCGGATAGGTTGTAAGCTGGAAAAAACAAAAATAATAAATCAAAGTGGGGGGACTTACTATTTATTTTTCTTTAAAATCTTAAATAACAGCAAGTGTGGTGTCGGCTGTTTGTGTGTTGCCCGGATGACTATTAAGAATCATTTATTTATATAAAAAACATAATTTTAGGAAATTTAAAATTTATTAATTTCTATTCTCTGCGGGACTTGTTTGTTCCAACCTTACTCTCTGGCATCCATTTTGGTGAATTCTCTACACAGACGGATTTTTCCTTTGACATTTATTCTTGACAAAGGGAAGATTTTCCCGAAATATTAAATGTATGAATTTTAATCATCATCCGGACAACACACACAGCCGACACCACACTTGCTGTTATGTAAGATTTTAAAGAAAAATAAATAGTAAGTCTCCCCTCTTCAATTTATTATTTTTGTTCCTTCCAGCTTACAACCTATCCGGCACTCTGCATTGCCCTCAGCCTTCTTAACATATTACTACTATCCCCAGCAATGCTTCAAGCTAACTACAATTCTCTACTATATATATAATATATTAAATTACCACTAATCTTCCTTACCACTGTACTAACTTACAGTGTTTCCAATCAGCGTTTATAGCTAACTGTCGATTTTTTCTTTCTTTCTTCTTCTTCCTCTTTCTTAACATTTCTTTCTTTTCTTCTCCCTTTCTACTGTTTATTACACGTGACTATTTCTTTCCCCAAATTGAGTTCTTTGTATAAATTTGAAAACTTTTCTGTTTTTAATTAAAGTTCTGCTACCGATTGATGATGATTGTATTTTAACAGTCGAAATATTTTGGTAGAACTATTCAATATGTGTTTTTGAGTTTATTTTTGCTAGTTGTTGATTCGCTTATCCTTTATTCCATTTTTATTTTTACATTTTGTCTGAAACATTGTTTCTATTATTCCTCATATATATATATATATATATATATATATATGGGAAGAGAAGGATGAAGGTAATCCGACGTGATGGGAAAATGAAAAAGGAAAACCAAAAAATGGATGTTTTTTATGTGTACATCAACGTTTCGTCTTTATTTATAAGACTTCATCAGGATGATAATATAGAGAAAAAATGTCAAGCAAGTACAGATACATGTAGGGTAGACATATTGGGAGGAAAAATAAAATAAAATAAAATAATATATATATATGATTTTTTTCCAAATTAATTAGCAATACTAATACTTATGTACAATATAATAGCGTTGACACACCTGTTCTCGTTAGTCAGTACTTAACGGATGACAATTTGGAAATACCAGATGCTGTATGTGGGAGGACGACGACACATGAGAATATAAGTTGTCAAACCAATAGTCTATTTGAAATAGAGGTTCTCAGGTTATCCTATATAATTTTCCCAATTACTTTCCTCTTCACGAGGGCAAAGTTAGATACAAAGTTGTTTTTTTTTTATGTGGGGGATATCGAACTCTCCCAAAATTGGCACTCTGGATGAGACACAAATAAAAATTACCCCGATCAACAAGGAATCCTCCTTCAACCGAGGACAGGACAAATACCATACCCCGAAGGCCAAGATATTGTCGATATTTCTCAATGTGAGAAAACATGAGATTGTAGCATACATGTAAAGAAAATTAATCTTTCCCTTGTTCGATGTGGGCTGGTTAGGGTAAGGGTTAGTTAAAACTACTGGCGAAATCAAACAGTTAAGTTTAATAAATTTAAAATAAATAAACCCTGATAAAAAAGTAAAACGATTCTGAAAATAAATAACAGTGCTTCTACAGAATTTGAACCGAACTAGGTTTTTCTTTAACCGTAAGCTTAATCTAACCCTAACTTAACGCTAACCTAAATTTTAGGTTTAGTTTGGCAAAAGTCGGTTTGGTTCGGTTCAAATTCTGTAGAAGCACCTAAATAACAAAATTTTAAAAATAGAAAGAAACAAAATAGAAGGAAAAAAAATTATTTATGCAATTATTTGTTTGATTAAATTCTGACACTTGTAAAAATAAAACATTTTCGATTGTAAAAATAAATGAATAATTTATTAGTCATGACTTGTCAGTAGTGTACTAGTGTAAACGAAGGAATTGCATACTCTTTCTGTGGAGCTTCGCCACACGATTGAGGACAGAAATTCTGCCCAAGGAGTTAGAGTTATTTCGGGTTGGTTGGTTGGTTGGTTTGGGTGTTTTGTTTTACGGCATATCAACCCTTTTCGGGTTACTTAATGTCGAATCCGGTCATTTAGGTGAAAGTTTTTATGCTTCAAGTTCTTCATATGTTCAAGTATCTATTTATAATGTTTGGTTGAGTGAAAGGGGGGATGGGGGAAAATTGATGTTTGGTTGAGTGAAATGGGGGAAGGAGGGCGAGGGAGGAAGGGAGAGAAAGGAGGAATAGAAATTGTTTTTCTTTGGGATTTTGCAGAACATGATTGAGTTTTGCAAAGAAAAAAATTAAAAAAACAAATATCAATGTTTGGTGCATTTTGAGTCAGGAAGTCAATAACTTCAGACAGCCTGATCTGGTAGCGCCAGTAAGTTCTATTTGACCCATAGATGGGGCCCTTAAAGGTACTACCACTCCGGGCCAGAGTGGACCTGGGAGCAATGGCAACTAAGGGGCAACTCTACATTCCCCACAGCTCCCAAGTGGGGGCCTCACCACTGGATGTCTTTAAAGGTCATACCCAGGACCGGGTCTTTTCGTTGTGTCAACACATGTGCTCTCTCTCTCAGCTTCACCACATGATTGAGAACAGAACTTCCGCCAAATGTGTCAGCACATGTGTGGATTAGCAGGTTATACTGAAGTATTTTATTTATCTATTTATTTTGCAGGGAGGGTTCACCGTCCTCTCAAATACAGTGCCTAATCTCTTTTTACTGCCCCCCCCCCCCCCTCTTCACAATGGCAAAGTTAGACACAAGGTCGGTTTTTACTATGGGTATAATCTTACTCTCCCCACCCCCCCAAAAAAAGAGACTCTAGACTGAAAATAAAAATAATTTGTATAGTCCCGGCACTCCCTCACGAATAAGGGCACGGCACGCAATCAATCCACCGAAAAATAGAAGGTAATACCTGGGAGGACGACCGAACAGATGTTACATTTTGAATTATTTATTTTCTAAAAGAATAGTAATACAATGTTAACAAATTAGACACAAGGCCCTAAAAAAAAGAGGGGCATGAGGGGGGGGGGGTCATCCCACTCTAACTCTGACCTCTTCCTCCAAGTACTGTTGCCTGTTCCTTCCTCTTTTTCATCATTTGTCCATCACTTCCACTTCATCGGTCACCACAATACCACATTTACTCCATGGGTTACCCGATTTAAGATATCCCTAATTGTTTGAACACTTTAATCTGAAGGCGGGATTTTTTTTTTTTTTTTTTAAAGTCAGTCACTGAGATTTCGAAGAAGCGACATTCCATCGTGTTGTCAACCAACAGGATAGAATTTTCGACAATAACATATTTAAAACCTTGCTCAAGGGTGACGGTTGAATAATTAAATCAACTAAGTTTTCTGTCTTTAATTTAAAGATTTTATTTATTCATACGAATTTTAATTTACAACTTAAACAGCGAGTGTGTGTGTGGGGGGGGGGTGGCACCTGCTAAAAAAAATACGAGACAATAACACAAGGGCGTTTTATTTTCCTAGCAACAACAATAACGCTGCAAATAGTTTCTCGTAATGTATTGCTTAGGTTTTTTTTTTTTTTTTTTTTTGCTATCTTGAAGATGTTAGCTCCTAAAGAAGTGTATTTATACATTTGAATTGTATTCAAATATATAAAAACCGTGAAAATTTTATTTATACACCTCTGATGATCGGATGTACTATGGAACTGCAGCAAAGTGTTAAAGATAATTTGCACGGTGGACTAATTTAACTGTCACCGCTACGAAAAACAGACAAAACTAGTCGTGAAAAAAATGGCCGCCTCTTTGAGAGCTAAAGTTTTCAAGATTATTTTTTATTGTGATATTTTCATTCAAAACAAATAATTATACAAAGTAACGCACACAAGCAATTTGGCATACACTAACAGTGATGATTAAAAAAGCAACAACAAAAAACGAATAGAGCACTCTTCGGCTGCTGATACTGTTTATATAAACAGTAAGAATTCCCCTTCATCGCTTGTGCCGACGGCGCAGTGTCGAATAAAAACGACCGGTTTCAATCTCAACCTGAAGGACTCGCTTATCTAGCCACACTAAATAGCCGTGATACAGCGAGTCCGTCTATAATTAAAAATCGAACATGGTTTCACCAGAATCAGGATATATAGCAGAATTAGAGTTTTATTCAATCCTCGGGCTAGGATCAGCGTGTAGGATCTGTTGTTTGGTTCTCAGGGAGCATTCTCCCCAGGGATTACCTAATCCGAAATGAGAGGATTCAACTAGACTACCGGCCAATGAGTGCCCTTTCCCTTGTGATATTCAAAAATGGTCACACCCCACATTAAATTCGATCTTCTGTCACACCCGGCCCTCGTGGTGAGGCAGGTAAATCGACGAATATATTGCACGAGTTAAGTTACAGATTCGACAATTACAGCAGAGTCTACTGCTCCCGAATAAAACAAATTAACAATAACAATAACAAAACAAAAAAATAGATAAATGTTTTGTTATTGGACGCGAAGTTCATTCATCAAGTCAGTCTCATATCATCGTATTTTCATAACAGAAAGATGGTTTACAAACATCTCATTTTGTCAGTATTAACAGTTCACTTTCTTTTTAATAATTAATTATATTATCTATATATTACCAGAACCGGCGGGACAGTTATAAAAGTGGGTGGGTGTGGGGGGGGGGCTCTCCTAAAAAGTGAGGGGGACCCAGTTAAACACATGCATATATAACTTCATTATTGATGACCGTAAAGTGGGGGTGGGGGCGAAGTCAAAAAGTGTGTGTGTGGGGGAGGGTTCAGCCCCTGCCCCCCCCCCACCCACCCGGTGCCGCCGTCCATGATTACTACGATAGCGTTTATGTGTCACGCTTACATCAAAAGCTCTGCGCATGCGTGCCGCACCTAGATTTGGAAAAGCATTCAAGTCACCTAATTTTCGTAATCTCTTCAAGTATTTCCCTTTGGCGCAACGGTTAGCGACATCGGCTCGACTGGTTTATAGTTCGATCCCAACCAACCTCTAAGATTTTTTTTCTGCATCGAAAGGGGGGGGGGAGACATATTAATACGATAGCGTGTGTTATTTTGTGTGTCACGCTTACATCAAAATCAACGACCTTCCGAATCTTTGTATTATTTACTCCTCTCCAGGAGTTAGGCACAAGGCCAATTTTATCCTACTCCCACAAGTAAGATGTGACCCAAGGTCGGGTCGGAAAGTGGGGCTTGAAAAGCCAGCGCCCGAGAGGTGAGCACTCTGACCATTAAAAATTGCCTGGACAGCCCCGTCGGCATTCCCCGGTAGGGGCACCTCAAGCAGTAAGCAATTAACTTACTCCTCCCCAAAGAGGGGAGGCAAAGCCTGGGAGGGTGGACCTCCTAGAACTGCACAGGACAATCCCATAGACCGGCGTAAATCAAGCCCGAAGGACAAGATCTTTGTATGCTACTCATGAATTGGAGCCAAATTTAATTTAATCTAAAGCATTTACAAAGTAAGGTTTAGTCGTCGAAATATTACCTTCACTAGAAATATTGTATATAAAGAAGTTTTGTAAATTGTTTCATTTATTGTTCATTTTTTTAAAACAAATATACAAATCAAATCTTATCATATTTTATTCAAACATGTATAGGTTAGGAACAAGATAATTTGTATTGAAAACATCATTTCGTGTAATTTACACGGGTCCCGCTAGTTATAATTAATAATATTAACTATTTATTAAATAAAAAAATATATAATTTATTTAAATACACTATTTGTTACGTCCTTGTTTGCGTGCCTCCCCACGAGGGCAGAGTATGACACATTGTCTCAGTCTAGAAGGATCTCTTCTTCACTGTACGAGGACAGAACACATACTATACTTTGATCCTCACAGTTCGAAATCGAATTGTTAAGTTACTGATCGATCACTGAATTTGTTGGTTTTTTTTGGTCCCCCGATTTATAAAATCGGGAGACCTATCTTTTGAGGCATTTCCGTCCGGATTTTTCTCCGCAACCATCCATTAAATTTCTCTGAAATTTTGCATGAAGTTGTAACTTTGGTCAGGTTAGAAAGTGACATTCTCCGATTTTTGAAAAAAAAATCTGATTATCCCCCCAGGGGGTCAAAAGGCCCCGAAATGGCAAAAAGTGACATTTTTTGCCCCATAACTTTTCATCCATCCATTCAATTTCTCTGAAACTTGGCCAAAATATGGAGGCAATTGTTCCTAATAGAAAATAAGTATCGCTGACCTTGGAAAAAATCTGGTTCGCACCCCCAGGGGGTCAAAAGCCCCCAAAATGGCAAAAAATTACCCTTTTCTCCCATAACGTTTGATCCATCCATTCAATTTTTCTGAAACTTGGCCAAAATGTAGAGGCAATTGTTCTGGATATAAAATGAGCATCCTTGACCTCAGAAAAATTCTGGTTTGCACCCTCAGGGGGCCAAAGGGGGGGGTCAAAAATGCCCCAAATTGCCCAAAATTATTGCATTTTACACTCGCCACATACAGAAGGGGACCACGCATGCGCGGCTTGTTGTTGTTATTGTCCGAGATTATAAAAAAAAATAAGTTAAAAAGAAAGAATGAACATTCCAACTGGAAGTTGATAAAAATAAAATGTCGCGGCAACAACAATTACTAGGGAGTGTCTTCTATTTAAAATAAATAAATAAATCACAGATTTTTGTTGTTGTTTTTTTTTTTGTAATTATTAGTCCATTTTGTTTTGATAGGTAATTCCTTGGCCTTTTTTTTTTGCTAGGAGCAAAGTGTAGTATCTGTTAGTGTTCTGATATTGCACTTCGTCTTTTCTGTCCTCGATCACTATCAGTGAAGGAGAAATCCTTCTAGACTGAGGCAATTTTAATCCAAATCAAGAGTTCCCCTTTTTGGGGAGCTGGATTTTCCCCACACTAAAAAACGACATTGTATCTAAGTAAATAGCGACAACAATCAAGTTACAGTGTGACGAGTGCTGACTTCTCAACTCCCACTTTCCGACCTTGTGTCACATTCTGCTCCGTGGGAAGTAGATAAATAGGGACTAACACAGGAAAGATCAAAGTGTAGTATCTGTTCCGATGGATACTACACCCCACAGACCGGTATCGTCTTGGCCTTTGAGTCTTGATTCCGCCGGTCTATGGGTCTGTCCTATGCAGTTCTAGGAGGTCCACCCTCCCAGGCTTTGCCTTCTCACCCTTTGAGAAGGGGTTAGTTTATTGCTAATCACCTGAGGCGCCCCTACCGGGGAATGCCGACGGGGCTGCTCAGGCATTTTTGACGGTCATAAGTGCTCTTCCTCTAGGGTACTGACTTATCAAATCCAACTTTCCGACCTTGTGTCACATTTTACTGCTGTGGGAGGTAGATAAATCGTATTTATACCGACTAACACAGGAGACGATTTAAGTTACACACATTAATACAAAATTATTTTGATGTATTGTAAAAAAAAAAAAAATAGCTGTATTTGTCCGGCGTTGCTCGTGTGAAGAGCTTGGGGAAAAATAATTCAAAATATAGTCACGTTCATATATATATATATATATATATATATATATATATATATATATGATTTAGAGTCGTCTTAGTTTCCCCTTATTTTATTTTTGATATCCATAAATATTCGATTAATAGTAAAAAAAAAAAAAAAATTTTAATTAATTTAATAATTCAATGTGTATTTATCAAAGTTACGTATAGGCGAGAAACACACATGATATATTGTGATAATTTTATTAATACGGAAGTCAGGATTATTTTATTTAATTATTTGTTTTTGTTTTTTGTTTTGTTTTTTAAATGCATTAACGCATAACGAAATCAACACCTCACCTGATGATGAGAGGTCGTCCTTTCTGCTAAATCACGGTATCGAATAGAAAGGAAGCAAAGGCTTTCTTTTCTTTTTTTTTAAATAAACTTTTAAACTATAAACGAAAAAAAAAATTGAAAAAACGCATTTTCCCATATAAACAAAGAATATCGGATAAAATAACTCGATGTAAACAAAGAAAATACTTCAGATGTATTCCCCACCGAAAATCAAATTTCTAAATATAACAAAAACAATCATCTCCCTTCCTCTTCTTCTTTACGGAAACGAATGTCTAAAAAAAAAAAAAAAAACACACACACACAGCATGTTTTTATATTCGATTAAATGAAAGAGAGAGGGAGGGGGGCGAGTGAGAGAGAAGCGATCGCCGTCGGGTGTCGATCGAAGAATTCTCGAGAAAAATAAGTGAAAGGTTTGCCAAATTTTGTACTTACGTGTCGGACATAACAGGTATAACCAGATGCCTAACTACGGCATAATCTGCGTAGAGTAAAGCCCCGTACGTGATCAGTAAACACACTATACCGCACGGGTCTGACCTAAACACGGCCATCTTGGCTTCCTCATCATTGTCGGCAGTCAACTGCTACGTCGAATCTGATTGGTTGAAATTATTTCAATAGATCTTTTGAAAAATGTTTCCTATAAAATGTCGATCGAACTTAAAAATAAATTAAGATAAAATGTTTGAATTACTTAGTCAGAATGAAAGTATATCCTGAATTTAAAAACGGGTCAGTATGTGTTGGTCCTGGGATGATTGCGAAGGTATTTTTCGAGTTAGCAGCCAACAGGTTCCAGTGGCCCGTTGCCAAGGGCGTGGTTACCAGTTGCTAAGCAAGAATTGATTGACAGCCACAACTCACATCTTTGGTAAGCTGCCTCTTTGAAATAAAAGGAATTAATTATTCTTACACGGTAAAAATATGAATCAGTTTTTTATTTACTATTGAATACCGGGTACCCCGATGGATCCATATTTAAACACGATATTATATACTAGTTTATGCTGAAAAATTACAGATTAATCTTTTTTTTAAATTACTTTTTATAGCTTTGTGGTGTACAAGAAATAATAATTAAATGAAAAATAAAATTCAAAATTCGGAACTCTGAATGCTGATTGGATAAGTAGGTCATGTGACATGTCAGCGACGTGAGCATATGAACTAAAATGACCTCCGCCCACATCATCATCATCATCATCATCATTAGGTTTTTTATCACTCCTGGAGGAGGAACCCCTCCCTGGTTTCTTTCCACATTGTTTTATCCCTAGCTAGGCGTGGTCAAGTAGAACCTAGTTGGCTATCGAGGCCGTCCCTCCACCGGGTTTTTTTTGGCCTTCCTCCAGGTCTTTTCCATTGCCTCTGGGCCCTGTCGGTATATCTCGAAAGGTGACCTGCCTATCTATTTTTTCCCGTTCGTATGGTGGCGATGATGTCATTTACTCCAGTTTGCTGTCTGATCCAGGTGTTTCTTTTTCTATCACATGAACTGATGCCGAGCATAATGCATTCCATTTTGCACTGTGTCACTTTTAGCTTTTCTATCGCTGCATTATTAAGTGCCCATGTTTCGCTATCATATGTCATAACAGGCATCATGTATTCATTGAACATTTTCTGTTTAATGTTCATAAGGTATGCCCACATATGCACTCAAATTACATAGTCAAAAGTTTAAAAGAAATATTTCGACTTTCTAATCAATTGGAATTCCTCCTGCCTCTGTGAAATAATATAACGAGCACTTTCTCTCTCTGTCTGTCTGTCTGTCTGTCTGTCCGTCCT
>OY744543.1:70430168-70437668 GCA_963556195.1 Sepiola atlantica | reverse complement strand
CTGAAGTAAAATGAAACGAGAGAAACCAAGCACTGTTCCTTTTATTCTTTTATCCTTTACCCACTACTTTCACTTCAACAGTCACCGCAATACCACATTTACTCTATGGCTTACCCTACTTAAAATATCCCCAATGGTTTAAAATCAATTTTATTTAGAAAAGATATTTTATAATTTCATTGGAAAACGATAGGGAGTGGGACAACAAGAAAAAACGAAGAAACCAAATAAAATTAGGGTCAGGTTAGTAAGACCCTTACAATCCTTTCTATGAGTAGAACGCACACTATTTTTCGGTTTGTTTAGAACCGGAAACAAGTAGGTCAATTTCTAAGTGGGAGTGGGATGTAACTGGGAAGAAAAGAAATAAGGATACTTAACAAAGGTGGGTTCCAAAGGGACCCAGAACCATGTGCACCATGCTCAGGCAAGGAACACGTACTCATACCTGACTCCCCTTTATACACAGAAGTTCACAACTTGTAACCACCTTTTGTTGAATTCTTTAGAATGTAATCTTTTTCTATCACAACTAATTTTAACCTGAAGCTGATGCTTGAAGAATAAAATCAGATCCGAAGGCCAGAAAGTGCACTCATAGAGTACTCCATCTCATAAGGGAAAGAAATTTCGTTTTGATAGATGTTGTGGTGAACACCACAATTAAGGTACTCTCTCTTACTCTCTCTCTCTTTTTCCCTCAGCGTCTTGAGAAGAACGCACCAAGAACTCTCGGCGATCCCCCCCCACCAGCTCGAACGAGCTGTGTGGAGGAGGGGGGGGGGAGAAAAAGGTAATCTTATTCACAATCTTTCAATTTGACGAACATTTCTTCACACATGATCAATTACAAATTAGCCACACAAAAGACATTCACATGCTCGCATATATACACTTACAAGTACGAACCTAAGAACTCTTTAAAATGTTTCAAATATTAAATAAATTGTTTTGTTAATAAAAATGTTATTCCTTTCCTTTTTTATTAACCATTATAAAAGGCCTATTCGTATATGTATATAGCTTCATCATTCCTTCGCTTTCTTTAAGGTAAGTTTAAATAATATTTTCTTCCTTTCTCTTGGTTGTCTTAAACTGTTTTATTTAATCCCCACGTGGTCCGATGGTGGAAGCCTAATGGTGTGATAACATGCAGTTATAAAGGCATCTATCACACTACCTATGGTTGGGGGATTCATTATCGCAAAACCATTTGTCTGACATCCTTCGCGACTGTGGTTAAAATCCAAAAACCCTTTGTTCTTCTTTTGTATCTCCCGCCATGAACACACTTCCACCTCGGCCATAATGTCTTACATGATGATGTTGTTTTCTTCAACGATGAAGGAAAAACTCCTCTCGAGAGGTGAATGGTAGAGCTCCTTGTTCATGGGGATTCTTCTGTCTAAGTGGATGGATCGTCATGGATAAACAGAGAAAGATATTCGCATAAAAAAATGTTTTTTTTATTATATCTCATACATTTGTTAGGGTTGCTTTTCCTAATGCATGGAGTCACTGATCAAGTGACGAAGAGGCAGTCAACCACTAGTTGATTTAGCCATATGGTCACCGATTTAAAAAGCATGACTCGCCAGTCCATTTCCAATTTTCTGCCATTTTGTGTGGGCCACTGAGAGGAAAATATGTTTGCCAAAATCCCGCTTTTATTTTATTTTTTCGGTTTAATCACCCAACTGACAACATTTGTTTGTCCACTTTTCCTATTTTGTACAGACTAGTTCTGGGACATGTAGTCATCTCCTCACCACGAGACCGGTTTCAATGGGGCACAATAAACGACTCTCTTTTCACTACCAATGCTCAGATCCTCACTTCTCCCCCATCGAAATGAATAGTTTTCTCCTCTTCTTTGATAAGCTTCTAGGACTGACTTTAACCCCGGACCTGAAATGGAAGGCTTACATCAAATATGTTGCTACGGTTGCTGGAGAAATGGTTGGATCATTCTACTGCTCCAGAAAGTACCTCACTCCGGAGACGCAATCTGTATAAGAAACAGATACGGCTTAAGATGGAGTATTGCTGTCATATCTGGGGGGGTGCTGCTGGGAGCACACTGTAACGCGGACCCCACACGCTCCTTCCTTCGTGATGGCATCAAATGTAAACATAGGTCGCAGTGCCGATATGAACAGATACCTCACTCTGATCCGGCATCACCGAACCACTGGTAACATAGGTGGTCCACTCGTGTTTCTATCTCGGTACTCACACGTCTGGTCCTCGGCGCAGGGCCTGATTTTCCTGATGCATATTAGTGCGCCCTAAAGGGGCAGATTGCGTCGGCTACAATCACTGTTTCACACACTTTCCTATCTTAACAGAATACAAAATCGACTCCGCAATCTAGGGTGAATGATTTCTTCTTGTCCCTACAGCCTCTTTCACACAGAAGAGATGTTGCTAGCCTCTCTCTACTGTATGGTCATGGTTGGTGTTCGACTGAGTTCCAATCCCTGTGCTCCTCCCCTGTAAAACATTCACAGCAAGAACTCGTCTAGCTACAATCACAGCAAAGAACTTTACTTTCTCGCTCTCTTTACCAAAAACCAAATTAAACTTCGACAAACACGAGTTCTGTCCTAACCCTAACCCTAACCCTAAACCCTAACCCTAACCCTAACCTTTACCCTAACCCTAACCATAACCCTAATCCGAACCCTTACCCTAACCCTAACCGTTACTCTAACCCTAACCTTTACCCTAACCCTAACCATAACCCTAATCCGAACCCTTACCCTAACCCTAACCCTTACCCGAACCCTAATCGTTACTCTAACCCTAACCCTAACCTTTACCCTAACCCTAACCCGAACCCTTACTCTAACCCTAACCCGAACCCTAACCCTAACCCGAACCCATCTTAAGTAATCTTCTCCCATCTGTGGAATAAAATACCATCAGGCTGCTTTCCAGCAGACTACAAACTTATCCAAAACCTTGATGCTAGCAAAGCAACTGGTCCTGACAACATCTCAATCATAATGATTATAAAAACTGCAACCTGAACTAGCTCTTATTCTTACAAAGCTGTTCAATCGCTGCTTAAAGGAGAAGTGTTTCCCTTGGAAAACCTCGTCAGTTTGTCCAATATTTAAAAATACTGGTGACCGGTCCTCTGCTTCTCAGTACAGACCAATCAGTCTCCTGTGTGTCATGAGTAAGTTGCTTGAATCTGTAATAAACCAAGAAGTGGTTAATCACCTTAGCAAAAACAGCATACTCAGCGATAAGCAATATGTCTTTCGCCCTGCAAAATCAACAGCTTATGTGCTGATTGTAATATCACACAGGATCAGTGAATCTATTGACGGGGGCTTCGTTTCGAGAGCAATAGCTCTTGACATATCAAAGGCTTTTGACAGGGTTTGGCATAAAGGTTTACTTCACAAGCTTGCTAGCTATGGAATATCTGGAAATGTACTCTCAACCATAAAATCCTTTCTCTCTGATAGGTTTATAAAAGTAGTCGTTGATGTACAGAAGTCTGAAGCACACAGTATCAACACCAACATGCCTCAGGGTTCCATTCTGGGCCCAACCCTCTTCCTGATCTTCATAAATCATCTCCCAAACCACATTCTAAGATCATTCGTCGACATTTATGCTGATGACACAACCATCTATGGAAACACATCGAAGAGCATTAATGATCAGGTTCTTTCTGGCTCTGTCTCTCTTTTTCGACCTGGAACAAGTGGTACAATGGGGGAAAAGGTGGCTGGTTACTTTTAATGCGTCAAAGACCAAGCTCCTCTTCTTTCACCATCCCCACTTTGAACGGCTCTCCCCTTGAGCAAGCCCACTGCTTTGATAAGTTCCTGGGACTGACTTTCTCTTCAGACTTGAAATGGAAGACTTACATCAAATCTGTTGCTAAGACCGTTTGAAAAAATGGTTGGATCATTCTACCGCTCCAGAAGGTATCTCACGCCTAACCCTAACCTCTACTGTACAAGAGTCAAATATGTCCTAAGATGGAGCACTGCTGCCACATATGGGGAGGTGCTGCTCAAATCAACCTTTCCTGCTTGACAGCATTCAAAACCGACTTCGAAATCTAGTTGGGGATGTCCTCTTCTCTTCCCTACAGTCACTCTCTTACAGAAGAGATGTTGCTAGTCTTTCTTTGCTCTACCGTTAATTTCATGGTCGGTGCTCGACTGAGCTCAAATCTATGGTCCCCCTTTGTAAAACATTCACAATAAGACCACGCCGAGCCACTACAACTGTCAATGATTTCCCTTTCTCCCTCTGCGTGCCCAAGACGAAACGAAACTTCCATGGGCAGAGTTTCTTTCCTGTCTGTGGAACACAGTGCCGCGAGCATGCTTCTCTACCGACTACAAGTCCAATGTAAACAAATTCTTGTTGAACCGTCAACGTAAATAATCAATTTCTGCCTTGCTACAACCATCGTGCTGGTGAACACGATGTTGTCTCGTCATCCACCAGTCAAACTCTTTAACTCTCATCCTCGAATGACCTTTGGGCCTTGATAAGCGGTGACCTTTTATGTAATATATATATATATATATATATATATATATATATATATATATATATATATATATATATATATATATATATATAAGTGCAGGTTAGTAGTCCGAGGCTGTAGCAATGCGATGTAGTTGCCGGAAGGTGGAAAGGGTGAACAGAAATAAACGATGAGAGAAAACGAATCTCAAAACGATTCATTAATAATTTCACGAAAAACTGATTAAATACCAGAATAGTAAATACTGACAGGTAAATAAAAAGTTCGGCAAAAGGTAATCTTAAATTTTCGAAAGAAAAACTTTCATTATCAAAAGACAACAATAAAAGACCGAGAGGGTCGAAAAAACGGAAAAAACCGGAATCAAACCATTGAAACACCGCAGCAGACTATTGGGAGTAGGAACGCAGAAAATGTCAAAATTTAACTAAGTAATTATTCAGCTAAAGTTAACATCTTATTAACATTTGTTTATTTATATACTAATTATTATAATTTTATTATATTTTATTTTATATGATTTATTAATTTTTTCTTTATTTATTCAATTCTAAATTTAAATTTACGTGTGGGCTGTTATTATTATAATATGTGCAGACAAAGGGGGATAACTTAGAAAAAATATGTTTAAAAATGAGATTTGAAATTTGAGAAGAAATTTAAATCAATTGTGGAATGAATTAATGTCATGAGGGTAGGAAGGAACCGATGGAACGGGAGGGGGAATAAGAAGAAACGTTGGAAAGGGGGAGGGGGGATTAAGGGATAAAAATACATACACACATATATATATATAAAGTGTAAATATCTAAATACATATTTATTTTATTTAAGGGTGTTTCAAGGGTATAATACTCCTAGAACTAAATTTATATAAATTTATTCTATTTATTTATTTATTAATTTTTTTTTTAATTTTCGTTTGTTATTATTATTTATTCATATATTTATTTATTCTTTTATTATTATAATTTCTTTTTTTATTTATTTTATTTATTTATTTTTTTTTTTTCTATTTTTTTTTTTCTATTTTAAATTTTTTTATCATTATTTTATTTTATTGAATTTCAAACTTTAGTTAAGGGATTACAAATGTATCCGCATACACATACACACACATGAGAATACATCCATATATACATACATGTATATATGCATACACATACACAAGGCCTAAATATATGTAAATAAAGTGTATATTATTCCATTCCTGTTTACATTTACATTTATGTCCATAATTATAATGTTTTATTTATAAATATGTAACATGTAAAAATTAAAAACAGGATAAGAGGCATTGAGGTGTGGGGTGGATGGTGCTGGCAAATAAAGAGGAGACAAAGGCAAGTAAGTTGGGGGTGGGAGTGTGAGGATGTAAGAATCAGAGGATGAAAGGGGAAGACAACTCAAATCTGTTATTCAGAGTTGAACGAAATTTAGAGATTAGAATAGTTTCCGAAATTCGAAGCTGACCTATATTGCGGACGGAGTTGAGGATGCAGACACTAATAGAGCGATGTGTTTTGCTACATGATATTAAGTGTTTGTGGAAGGAAGAAATGTGGGTGTTCAGATGCTCTTTAATGCGTTGGTGTAGAGGCCTAACGGTACTACCGATGTAGAACTTTTGACACTTAGCGCATTGTAGGTTGTATACTGTATAGATGCGGAGGCAGAGGCCAGAGTTGGGGATGGGGAAATTAGCTAGAGAGCAGGGGTCCGGGGTGTAGTGGTTTCTTTTGGATAAATGTTGTCGGAGAGAAGTGCCTGTGTGAGAGAGTTGTATGTTAAGGTTCTCACTACGTATGGCATTGCGGATAGCAGAAGTGATACGATCGCTAAAGAAGGGGAGTTTAAGGAAGCAAGTGTTGGTGAGTGTGTGGTGTCTACGTCTTTTGGTGTTGTTAAGGCTGGATAAAATTAGTTACGCACAAACCGAAATCACCCGCATACAGGACAAATGCTCATCTACTTCCGATAAAACAACACACCGAAGCCTTCCACCAAACCCTATTAACCAACAGTTTCCCCCTCACTACCATATCCAATGCAAGTGTTGGTGAGTGTGTAGTGTCTACGTCTTTTGGTGTTGTTACGGCTGGATATGGTAGTTAGGGGGAAACCGTTGGTTAATAGGGTTTGGTGGAATGCTTCGGTGTGTGTTGTTTTATCGGAAGTAGACGAGCATTTGTCCTGTATGCGGGTGATTTTGGTTTGTGCGTAACTAATTTTATCCAGCCTTAACAACACCAAAAGACGTAGACACCACACACTCACCAACACTTGCTTCCTTAAACTCCCCTTCTTTAGCGACCGTATCACTTCTGCTATCCGCAATGCAAGATTAATTTATTATTATCTTATTTTTTTTACTTTAATCTTATTAATTTCGGAATAATATTCCATCATCAGAATTGACCAGTATTGTGTCATTTAAAAAAACAAAAAAAAACAAACATTTTTTTGTTTTTTTATATAATGTCCTTGTTAATGGGTGTTATCCACGGAGATGTTGTTGGCGGTTATGAATTCAAGTTATGTGGTGGGGGTTTCAACCATATCTAGCCGACGGATGGGTGTATGTTAATCTAAGTTGTGCCTGCGTGTCAAGACTTATGTGTCTGAATTTACGTCCTGTCTGTGTGTATATATAAATGAGAGGTAAGAAATGTTTGTGCATGTTATGACGCGCATGTGTGTATATACATTTTATGTATGTATGTGTTTTATGTATGTATGTATGTATGTATGTATGTATGTATGTATGTATGTATGTATGTATGTATGTATGTATGTATGTGTATATATGAATGAAAAGTAAGAAATTTTTGTGTATATAGATTCTGTTTATGTTTCTCTCATTTTTAAAATTTTTATTTTCATTCATTTGCTGGGGACGGGGCATTCTTCCAAATGCTATACGATCACCCGCTATTTACAGACTCCAACCGAGAGCTCTTTTCAGGATTCTGGCT
>OY744543.1:70425168-70427668 GCA_963556195.1 Sepiola atlantica | reverse complement strand
CTACCTTCAGGTTCGAACCTACAACCCTGAGTCTTCTAACCCAACGTTATTAACCATATATATATATATATATATATATATATATATATATATATATATATATATATATATATATATGTGATTTTATGAAGGCTTACCAAAGCATTCCTTTCAAGACACCAATGATCACCATTAAAGATATTTTTTCTTACAAATACTATTTATTCAAATTAAATGTTTTTTCCTACACGTGTTTCACTACCAAGCAGTTACTTGCTTGGCAGATCATCAGGGAAATTAAATGTCTGGAATACTGGTTTCAACTGCCGACAAAACACAATGTGGCGATGTAATAGTTGAGGTCACTTAAGAAAAGAAGAGGAAAAAAATAAAAATAAAAATAAAAGTCAAACTTAAAAAGCAAGGAAGAACAACGATAAGAAAAGAAAGTCCTAGAAAAGTCTTAGAAAAGTAGCTTGTGCATTATTTCTAAGACTTTTCTAGGACTTTCTTTTCTTATCGTTGTTCTTCCTTGCTTTTTAAGTTTGACTTTTATTTTTATTTTTATTTTTTTCCTCTTCTTTTCTTAAGTGACCTCAACTATTACATCGCCACATTGTGTTTTGTCGGCAGTTGAAACCAGTATTCCAGACATTTAATTTCCCTGATGATCTGCCAAGCAAGTAACTGCTTGGTAGTGAAACACGTGTAGGAAAAAACATTTAATTTGAATAAATAGTATTTGTAAGAAAAAATATCTTTAATGGTGATCATTGGTGTCTTGAAAGGAATGCTTTGGTAAGCCTTCATAAAATCACATATAAATGCTCTGTACTCTGTAATCGAGTATCATCGAGCTTGTTTTTTATTGGAACAACCCCGGTCTTCACTGAATGATCTATTTTATAAGTGAAAAATCTAAATCTATATATATATATATATATATATATATATATATATATATATATATATATATATAAAGGTTCTCTCCAAATATGATCTGAGGTTAAGATCGGATTCTAACTCTTCCTGATGAGATCTCAGTTTATAGTAACTGTTGATCGATAACATCGACATGCCAGTGTCGCAGATTTTGTACATGTCTGTGTAAATAAAATTATCATATCTATAGCTCTATTTTGATATTGAGCACTTTTTATAAACCCGGTTAAAATTCTCTGGATTACCACCCTGTGGATATTTTTTACCTGGATTATTACCATTATTATATATATATATATATATATATATATATATATATATATATATATATATATATATATATATATATATATATATATAATAAAATTGATATGTAAGCCATTAACAATGCGAGATTAATTTATATATATTTTTTGTTAATGGCTTACAGATCAATTTTATTAACATATCCAACAATGCTTTAAATGGACGACCAACCAATATTACTTATATATATATAGATGAGGAATAAAAGAAACAATGTTTCAGACAAAATGTAAAAATAAAAATGGAATAAAGGATAAGCAAATCAACAACTAGCAAAAATAAACTCGAAAACACATATTGAAAAGTTCTACCAAAATATTTCGATTGTTAAAATAAAATCATCATCAATTGGTAGCAGACTTTAATTAAAAACAGAAAAGTTTTCAAATTTATACAAAGAACGCAATTTGGAAAAAATATATAGTCATATTATTACACGTGACTATATTTTTTTTCCCAAATTGCGTTCTTTGGCCACAATATATATATATATATATATATATATATATATATATATATATATATATATATATATATATATATATATAACGAGCACCTTCTCTGTCTGTCTGTCTGTCTGTCTGTATGTCTTTCTGTCTGTCTGTCCGTCGTGGAGAATTTTTGTAAACAGAAGAGAGAGGGGGGAGGCTCGAATAATTACCATTTAATTAATTAATCTTTTCAAGTCAGCGTTCATAATATGTGTATACCTTTAGAATTAGGAAACTATTAATCAATTAATTTATATTAGATAACATTAAATAATATTAGATAACATATAAACAAAGAAGAAAACAGTGATTTCAAGACGAGGCTGCGATTAGAACGGAAAACGAGTCAAGAATCTTACTTAAACTAATACTTTTTCAACTACCTTATATACTGTTATTAATATTGGTGTCTTTCAAGGTCTTATCGTGCCATCTACCTGAGCTCTTTATCAGTTCTTCCGATACATGAGAGATTTTCTGGCCACTCACTGCAAAGCAGATATCCTAATGTACTTTCCCCATTCCTGACTGATAAGGCGTTAGTACCGGTGGTGAATGCTATTTTATTAATTGTGGGTTGTAATTTTTTTTATGTGTAGGGCTTCGAAGATTTTTAGTCTGTTGGTGCAGTTGTTTTTATGTATGATCTACAAACAACAACAACAGCAACAATAGACTACCTCCTGAAGACGGTCGCGAGACCGAAAGCACTTGAGTAATGACCCAAGAAACAACATTAGGCGCCATGATCCATCAATTATTACCAGAAACCCGAAAAATCG
>OY744543.1:70395168-70422668 GCA_963556195.1 Sepiola atlantica | reverse complement strand
TTATTATTATTATTATTATTATTATTATTATAATGATTGCCATTATTATTATTATTATTATTATTATTATTATTATTATTATTATTATTATTATAATGATTGCCATTATTATTATTATTATTATTATTATTATTATTATTATTATTATTATTATTATTATTATTATTATAATGATTGCCATTATTATTATTATTATTATTATTATTATTATAATGATTGCCATTATTATTATTATTATTATTATAATGATTATCATTATTATTATTATTATTATTATTATTATTATTATTATTATACAGTAAGACACTTCATGTTCGTATGTACGTTATCACCTTTCACACACATTTTAAAAAAATATTTAGCTGACAATGACAATTATTTCTATGGAAGAAAAAGAGTAATTGTTTTTTGATAGTATTGGTAGTTGACAAACATTTATAATTTCAAAAGGAATATTGGCACTTCTGCATTTTTTATGAACACGCAGCCGATTAAGAAATCGAAATTGAAGAGTTCCGTTTAGTTTTCTCCAAGTCCCATTTATTCAGAATTCACCGGAAGTCGAATTTACCGGGAGTGGAAGTAGAATTTAGTAGAATGGAGTTAAATGATTTGAATCTTCGCGACATTGGTAATTTAATGAACCAGACGCAGAAAACAATTGATTTTTTACAGGCACATCGCCTGATTTCTTGCAGTCGGACATGCCGGTCATGTCAAAGACAGATGCAGATGGTAAGGCACAATGGAAGGGATGGATTTATTTGGAAATGCGCACGGAAAGAATGCCGCAAAACAGTATCCATTAGGAAAGAAAGTTTTTTTGCTAGGTCACGGCTTCGCTTAGATGACATTTTTAGTTTCATATACGTATGGGCAAATGAAATGGCTAACTATAAAGCTGTTAGAAGAGAGTGCAGAATACTTAGCGATCACTCAATTTGTGACTGGAGAATGTTCCTTAGGGAAATCTGTTCGGAGCACTTTCTGAAGCACCCGCAGATCCTTGGAGGAGAAGGTTGCTTCGTGGAGATAGACGAAAGTCTATTTTCACGAAGAAAGAACAATACGGGCCGTATCCGACGACAACTGTGGGTATTTGGTGGCTATGAAGCGGCCACTAAGTCTGGCTTCTTAGTAACAGTCCCTTACAGAAATGCCGAAACACTAATACCCATAATAAAGCAGTATGTGCGTCCCGGAACAACAGTAATCTCAGACTGTTGGCGTGCATACGACCAACTCGCTTCAGAAGGATTTCACCATTTGCGTGTAAATCACCGATATAATTTTGTGGATCCATCCACAGGTGCCACAACAAATCATGTGGAAAACATGTGGCAAAAGGCCAAAATGCGTAACAAAATAGAATGTGGCACCCACACGCAAATGGTGGAGTCTTACCTAATGGAATTTATGTGGCGGCAGAAGTTTTCTGCTAACCCCATGGAAGCCATTATAAGTCAAATTGCAGAACTTTATCCTGTTTAATAAATGAAAAAGGACAAAAAAAATACAGCCCCCCCCCAAATGAAAACTTTTCATTTAGATAAAAAAAATCTCAAACAAAACTTTTCTACTACAATATATTTAAAAAAAAAACAAAATCAATGTTGACCAAAAAATTCATTCCCCCCCACCCAAATCAAAACTTTACATTTTTATTTATAAAATTTTTAATTCATATAATAAAAAAAAGAAATTGTTAATTGTTTCTTGTTACCCAAAAACAAATCAGTCTTGCATTTTTTTTTTAAGTTGTAAATAAGTAACTTCCGGTTGAATTACTTCCCTTTATTTTCAGTAGAAGGACAGAAAATCTGCGTGTTCATACAAAATGCAGAAGTGCCGGAATATTATTATTATTATTAACAGAAAATTATACAGATTGATATAAAAATCACCATGCAATTTCCAGAAATTCCGCTAGTTATTATCATTTTTATTTGAATGTTTGTGGCGATTATTTGCAAATCCAGTTTGAAAACAATCTGACCAGTGTGGAGAAAATGATGTGCTACCAATGAATGATCCTATTGCTGCGGTTGATAATATTACTTTCAAACTTGCTAGCGATCTGCACAGGAAGCTTTCCCAAGGCTGTTTTTTTTTTTTTTGAGAGAGTACTGATCGCTCAGTTGCGTTTGATAAGCAAATGATGATCTTTTAGTTTTGTTCTCATGGACGACAATGCATTATTTGTATGGCTACGCATTGTCTGGTGTCTATTCAAAGAAACTGTTGCTACGAATACAGTTGTCATTTATTTGCTATTAACAAAGAGAGATAACAATGTCAATGGTTTCTGTATTAACAAGAACGGATCTGAATTCGGAAGATGCAGTCATTCAATCTGCGCGTTTAGCATTGAAAATCCTATTTATAACTTCTTTTTTTTTTTCTGCTTTTTTTTTTCTGCTTTTTTTTATAACTTCTTTTTTTTTATAACTTCTTTTTTTTTATAACTTCTTTTTTTTTATAACTTCTTTTTTTTTATAACTTCTTTTTTTTTATAACTTCTTTTTTATAACTTCTTTTTTATAACTTCTTTTTTTTTATAACTTCTTTTTTTTTATAACTTCTTTTTTTTTATAACTTCTTTTTTATAACTTCTTTTTTATAACTTCTTTTTTTTTATAACTTCTTTTTTTTTATAACTTCTTTTTTTTATAACTTCTTTTTTTTATAACTTCTTTTTTATAACTTCTTTTTTTTTATAACTTCTTTTTTTTTATAACTTCTTTTTTTTATAACTTCTTTTTTTTTATAACTTCTTTTTTATAACTTCTTTTTTATAACTTCTTTTTTATAACTTCTTTTTTTATATAACTTCTTTTTTTTATAACTTCTTTTTTTTTATAACTTCTTTTTTTTTATAACTTCTTTTTTATAACTTCTTTTTTATAACTTCTTTTTTTTTATAACTTCTTTTTTTTTATAACTTCTTTTTTTTTATAACTTCTTTTTTATAACTTCTTTTTTATAACTTCTTTTTTTTTATAACTTCTTTTTTATAACTTCTTTTTTATAACTTCTTTTATTTTATAACTTCTTTTTTATAACTTCTTTTTTATAACTTCTTTTATTTTATAACTTCTTTTTTATAACTTCTTTTTTTTTTATAACTTCTTTTTTTTTATAACTTCTTTTTTTTTATAACTTCTTTTTTATAACTTCTTTTTTATAACTTCTTTTTTTTTATAACTTCTTTTTTATAACTTCTTTTTTATAACTTCTTTTATTTTATAACTTCTTTTTTATAACTTCTTTTTTATAACTTCTTTTATTTTATAACTTCTTTTTTATAACTTCTTTTTTTTTATAACTTCTTTTTTTTTATAACTTCTTTTTTTTTATAACTTCTTTTTTTTTATAACTTCTTTTTTTTTATAACTTCTTTTTTTTTATAACTTCTTTTTGTTTTTCTGCTTTTTTTTTTTTAACATAGTTCACCCCAAACAATTCAGGTCACCACTGTAGACCTAAAGGACTACTGAGAATTAGGGAGTAGGTTTAGGAGGTCATTCTAAGTTGTGATGTCTGTTTACATAAGTTTTAAATTTCTACATGTCAGTAGAGTCGGGGAAACATGGACCAGGGAGGGAGTTCCAGAGACCGGCAGCACGAGGAAAGAAGCTATTGGAGTAGAAGACTCGCTTGCATCTGGGGACCTCCACAGTGAATGGATGGGACTTAGCTGATTGTCGGGTTTTCCTAGTGTATTTACGTTGTGGGGGCACCAGGGCAGCCAGTTCATCGGAGCACATTCTATTGAAGTACTTGTATAACAGGCACAAGGATGCAACATTGCATTCATGAGACAGGGGCTGGAGCTTGGTAGATAGTAAGGGACCTATTAAGTTTGTGACTCTTTTTTGGACCTTGTCTAAGAGGGAGAGACTAGTGGATGATGTACCAGCCCAGATGTGGCAGCAATACTCCATGCTTGGGTGGATGGTGGCTTTGTAGAGATACAGGATAATGTCAGGTGTGAGGAGTTTACTAGCTCGGTAGAGGGAGCCCACCTTCTTTGCAGCAGCCTTGGCAATGTCTTCAATGTATTTGTTCCCATTTATGTTACCTGTGAAGGTTAGGCTGAGGATGTTGGAGCCTCTTCTCTCACATGCGGCCGCTATATAAAATATGTTGTGTTATCGTATTATCAAAGTTTCACCTATGCCATAGGATGATTCAAGTCAAGTTAAGTCAATTTTTTTTTAATCACATAAAATCAAAATTATCCAATTTTAATTAAATCGTCAGAATATTCAATAAATTATATTTTATTATCTGTACCTATCCAGCATTGCCAGGGTGTCTACATTCATTTTGCATTTTTTTTCTCTCTCTTTAAATTGCACAACGGTTAACCTCTGTGGCCTTTTGACTAGGAGCAAAGTGTAGTATCTGTTCTGATACTACACTTTATCTTTTCTGTCCTCAGTCAGTGAAGGAGAAATCCTTCTAGACTATGGCAATTTTTGTTCCAATCCAGAGTTCCAGTTTTTAAGGAGCTGGGTTTTCCCCACATTAAAAACCGACCGTTGTGTCTAAGTAAATAGGAACTCTTTAATTTATAAATAATTAGCAAATATCTGCTCCTTCCGGTCGCATATTTTTGCGAGCCTGGGAGGAATGGTATCATGGTGAACGAACATATACTACATTGACCCACAAAGGAGGAGGTAATGACTGAGGGGATGGTATCATGCCGAACGAAAATATACTACACTATCCGCCCCTTCCCAAAAAAGGAGGAGTTAATGCCTGGGAGGATGATGATATCATGTCAACAGAACAGATACTATATTACCTCTTCCCCCTCAAAAAGGAGAAGGTAATCCTGGGGAGGGGGTGACATCATGAGGAACGAACATATACTATACCTCTCCCCATGGGAGGAATCATGAAAAATGAAAATATACTACACTACCACAAACGAGGAGGTAAAGCTTGGGAGGACTTATCCCCCACCTCCGAAGAGAAATAACCCATAAATATACTGAATCGACAGATGCATGGACACATTTACAAATGCTATTTCAAACTTGAACATGACAAACCGATGCCCAAAACCGCTCTAGAAATGCATGAACGTATCTAGAAATGCATGAACGTATCTAGAAATGCATGAACGTATCTAGAAATGCATGAATGTATCTAGAAATGCATGAACGTATCTAGGAATGCATGAACGTATCTAGAAATGCATGAACGTATCTAGAAATGCATGAACGTATCTAGGAATGCATGAACGTATCTAGAAATGCATGAACGTATCTAGGAATGCATGAACGTATCTAGGAATGCATGAACGTATCTAGAAATGCATGAACGTATCTAGGAATGCATGAACGTATCTAGAAATGCATGAACGTATCTAGGAATGCATGAACGTATCTAGAAATGCATGAACGTATCTAGGAATGCATGAACGTATCTAGAAATGCATGAACGTATCTAGGAATGCATGAACGTATCTAGAAATGCTATTTCAAATTTATGCACGACAGATATATCGACTAAGAAATGTGTGGAAAAATCTAAAAATTATTTTCAAACTTAAGATTGACAGACTTGTAGCATGGGAGCGGCAGCATCGACGTGCAATAGCCAGTTGTGGAATGCACCACAACTCCCAGCTAACAAGGAATTAATAATTGGAAAAAGCAATGCATGATAATACAACAGATTAAACATGCATGAACAGCGGTTGTAAGAATAACAACAATTTATTGAGTGAAAGAGAAGAGAAGAGATGTGTTTGGAAAGTGTTGTTAGCAGGTGCGCATATAGTTTATTAAAGGAAACATGTTAGATGTGTTGGAAAGTGATCATAGACTTGCTTCACGTGAGGATAAGTTTGTTGGCAGAAACATGTGTGTACATCTTAGCAGAAGTTTATTTTATCATCTATTGACAAATACAACATTTCTGTAGCATCATTCATTCGACCCATTAGATACGAGAAAATAAACACGTCCCCTTTTTTTCTCTAACCCAGCTAAATAATTGTGCGTTATGACGGTGAACGCTTCACGCTTATCCCAATGTTTGTAATGTCCATAGGGCGAAGTTATACAATAACGCAATCAATGCGTATCGTAATAATGACGACTAGCAGGACCCGTGTAAATTACACGAAATGATGTTTTCAATACTAACTATTTTGTTCCTAACCTATGAAAGCGGTTTCGTGTCCGTCCGTCCGTCCGTCCGTCCGTCCGTCCGTCCGTCAGACTTTTTTCTCGATTTGATCGATCGACTAATTTCGATTTCGACGACTAAACCTTACTTTGTAAATGTTTTAGATTAAATTAAATTTGGCTCTAATTCATGAGTAGCATACCAAGATTCGGAAGGTCGTTGCTTTTGATGTAAGCGTGACACACAAAAGAACACACACGCTATCGTATTAATACATGTCTTCCTGGTCGTCCTTTCCCTACCTTCCTTCCCCCCTTCGATGTAGAAAAAAAAATCTTAGAGATTAGTTGGGATCGAACTATAAACCAGTCAGGCCGACTTCAAAATCCTACGTCGCTAACCGTTGCACCAAAGGAAAACACGCGAAAATATTACGACAATTAGGTACCTTAAGCCTAACCTAAAGCTTAACCCTACCTAACCCTAACCATAACCCTAACCGTACCTAACCCTAACCTTAAACCTACCTAACCCTAACCTTAAGCTTAACCCTACCTAACCTACTCATAACCCTAACCCTACCTAACCCTAACCCTACCTAACCCTAACCATAACCATAACCGTACCTAACCCTAACCTTAACCCTTACCCTAACTCTAACCTTAAGCTTAACCCTACCTAACCCTAACCATAACCCTAACCTTACCTAACCCTAACCCTAACCCTAACCTCCCCCCACTATATTAGGTTACTACTTTGTCGTGAAAATTTTAATTTGTTTTTTTTAATTTTAATTTCTTGTTCGTAATAAAGATAGCAGTTCCTCAATTCTCTTTCATTCCTAAAAGTGTTTTTTATGCAGGTCGCTTCAGACAAGGTATGAAACCACTTAATGTAAGAAACTAAAAAGAATAAAGATGATTAACCTCAAGACAGGAGTTTTGAAAAGAGCAAGGCCATAAGCAGGAGGAAAACAGTCAGCAAGAAGCGAGTCTCACAAGCCAGCAGCCACTGGAACAGGAAGAAGCCACTGGAACAGGAAGATGTACCATAACGAGGCATTCGAACAATGCACCGATGAAGACCACTAGACCAGCGAGTCAAACGAGCTGGAGCAAAGGAATAATAAAAAAGGGAGAGGAAAGTAGAATCATTTCAAGGCAAATCAAGCCTGAAAGAGACCCCACCACCAGCGTTCAATCTCCTGGGCTTCAAAGAGACTAACCAAAAAGTAAGGAAGAGGTTACAAAGCTGGCTACTAAAAAAAAGTCTACCCCTAATTTGTTCAGTCTACCCCTAAACAATTAAAATAAAGTTGTTTTAATTTGTAAGTTTATCAAACTTTTGCAGAATGTGTAAGTCTGTCGATTTTTCAAAAAATTCTAAATTGTTACCACTCCAATAATAGTAGGTGTCAACTTTTGTTTTGTGTACAACCAAGCAAGTGGGCTGTGTATGCAATTCTTACTCTCTGGTCAGTTCACCTGTGCCACTGAATGAGTTTAAAGCATACTCTAACACCCGTTCATGCCGTCCGCCAAACAAGGTGACAAGCTTTTTCATTGCGGACAAATAGACTTTCACAGTTTCTCCTAGTCATAAAGTATTGCTCATAGTCAACGAGTCAAACGAACTGGAACAAAGGAATAATAAAAAAAAAGGGAAAATCATTTTAAGGCAAACCAAGCCTGAAAGAGACCCCACCACCAGCGTTCAATCCCCTAGACTTCAAAGAGGCTAATTTTAGCTGGATCTTCTTCCCTTCTCTTTATTGCTAAACTGTTGATATACAGCGAATACACCACTGGTCAATCGTAAAGGAATCATGTGCTCGACTCATTTCACTTCATACAGATGACAAATTAATTCGATTTTTACAATCGATGTCAACAAGGGAGTAAAGCCATCAAACTCTTGGGTGAACTTTAGGTCGAATTTTTCCATTCAGATAGCCGAAATAGCTTGTGGTAAAATAACAACAAAACAGGGTCTCTATAGGCAGAATGATGTATGCACTCGTTTCACTCTCTGTTCAGCTCGCTTGCACAGCATCACGTGAACGTTTTGGACATTCTGATAACAAAGGAGCGACCCCTGTGACACCAATAAACATAAAAGACTCAGGGGTTGTTTTTTTTAAAGAGTTTTCTGTTCTCTTGGTCTTTCTGAGGGTTAGGGTTAGGGTTAAAATAAAAGAATATAAAAAAATATTTTTGACTGCAATTCACCTTCCAACTGATTTTCGTGCAACCCACTTTCTCTCTGCATTTTCTCTCTCCAATCCAAATCGCTTCTCTCTGCTTCCCAGCTGTCCTCTTCATTTATATCAGCTGATCTCCACATATGCAAATCAGACACCACCATAAAAACCTGCACTCATGAAGAGAAGCCCTTCTTTACCCTGCAGACACGACATGCGGTGAGTGTTCCTCTTTATTGTCACAGATAACAAAAGAGCGACTGCTGTGACACCAATAAGCATAAAGACTCAGGGTTTGTTTGTTTTTTAAAAGAGTTTTCCGTTCTCTTGGTCTTCCCGGGGTTATAGCGTCTAGTCTACTATTTCAATCATGCATAGGGTGGAAACAACCGGATTCCTATCTTTCCCAAGTAAAGGTAACACAATAACTCGATCAGGATTCAAAAAAACGGAATGGCGAGCCTGTAATATGCGATCTTGTTGAAAATAACACCCAAGATGAGAACAGTAGTCCGAATATTCCAAATAATACAAGTTATCAATCCTCATCTAAAAAAAATCCCAAACAGAGTTTTAGTACTATATAAATATAGATATAGATAGATAAAACAAATACTGACCTAACGGGTCACGTGTGGTCTCGTACTTTATAAAGGTGGATTTATTTTAGTAAATTTTCTCCTGCTAAGATCTTCTTTCAACTCATATTCATCAGAGGAGTACTGCTAATTCTAAACATACTCCTTAACTCAGCTGTATTATAATAATAACTAGAAAATATATGCTCCCTCCGGTCGCATATTTTTTGCTAGGCTGCCGCATCAGAAATGAACGCTCACCCGTAAACCGATGGAGCCCTAGTCATATTTTTTGGGTGGTTTGATATTGATTTTCTTTCTTTCCGACCAAGAATATATTTAGTTAAAAATAAAGAAAAAAAAATTTCGACTCCACCCCAATTTTTTTTTTACCCTCCCCATAAATAGAAATATTTTTAGTTAAAAAAAAAAAAATTTTTTTGCGCCCACCAAATTTTTTTTTACCCTCCCCCATAAATAGAAATATTTTTAGTTAAGAAAAGAAAAAAAAGAAAAAATTTTTGGACCCCCCCCCCCCAATTTTTTTTTATCCTCCCCCATACATATAAATATTTTTAATTAAAAAGAAGAAACAAAAAAAAAAAAATTTGTTTTGTTAATATTTGCTTGATATGATGTGAAGAGTTTATAATTTACTTTGAAGGATAAATGAATTGAACATGGCTGTCACCATCCGCTCTCTCTCTCTCTCCCTCTCTCTCTCTCTCTCTCTCTTCACCCTTTCTCTCTTTTTCTCTCTCTCTCCCTCTTCACCATGTTCCCTCTCTCTTCACCCCTTTCTCCCTCTCTCTCTCTTCATTTCTTTCTCCGTCTCTCTCTTCACTCCTTTCTCCCTCTCTCTCTTCACCCCTTTCTCCCTCTCTCTCTTCACTCCTTTCTCCCTCTCTCTCTCTTCACTCCTTTCTCCCTCTCTCTCTTCATTCCTTTCTACCTCTCTCTCTCTTCACCCTTTCTCCCTCTCTCTCTTCACTCCTTTCTCCCTCTCTCTCTTCACCCCTTTCTCCCTATCTCTCTTCACTCCTTTCTCCCTCTCTCTCTCTTCACTCCTTTCTCCCTCTCTCTCTCTTCACCCCTTTCTCCCTCTCTCGCTTCACCCCTTTCTCCCTCTCTCTCTTTACCCCATTCTCCCTCTCTCTCTTCACTCTTTTCTTCCTCTCTCTCTTCACCCCTTTCTCCCTCTCTCTCTTCACCCCTTTCTCCCTCTCTCTCTTTACCCCCTTCTCCCTCTCTCTTCGGAGACAATGTACTACAATTGAACTCCTTTTTAAGATTTTTTTAAGACTCTGTAGCCATTAGCATTTATTCATCAAAATTTCTTGCCAATTAATGGCGACAGATGGTGCGACTCATCGGCAACGAGTGCAGACCCCGCTTTAGCAGGATAAACGCAGTAGGAAAAAAAAAAGATTTTCTTGGCAAATTAGTGACCATGAACCTCATTAAAATTCTTTAAGTGATTAAAAAATGAAGATTATCGGATTAACTTTTGGGGATCAAGAAGCTTATCTAAATCGTCACGAGAAAGATTATCTACGGATGAAGATAAACTACACTACCAGGAGGTTGCACCTCCCCAACTTATTTGAAACTCAGCATCTCTGACCCACTTACAAAAAAAACAGTGCACCACTAAAACTGCGGATCTTGTTTGATTGCTTAGGGTTAGGGTTACTGAATGACGACATCATCGTTTTGTGATGTTATCCATGAAAACAGAGGTGGGGATAACTGTGCACAGTGGATGACGTCACTATAGGATGACGTCCTCCTCCCCACCCTCTCCCGGTTTAAAAGCACCCTGGCTCCAGTAGAAAACACTCAATCGCCTGAGAGCGGGAATAGAGCGATCAAAAGTTGCTATGACTAGATGGGGCTACAAAACTGAGCCAACCATCTGCGAATGTGGAGGGGTGAACCATACGATGCAACACTGTTTAACCCTATTGTTGATTGCAATATGAGATGTAGATATCATACCAAAGTAGATTCATGGTAACAAGACAAAGCGGCACCATTAATTGTCATCATGGGCCTTAGTATGTCCATCATTATATCTCATCCAAACCAGGATCCATTAAAACTAATTGCTAAATGGTGACCCTCAGTTGTCGTCGTCGTCATCATCATCATCATCATCATCATCAGCAGCAGCAGCATCATCATCATCATCGTAACCACCTTAAAGCAACTATCATCGTGCTTCTCAACTACTTACCATTGATGGACACTGGGAGGTGACGGTGGTTAAGTGGATATCGACACGGACTGAATGTTATCGGCTTGCCAAAATGTAAGGGCAGATAACTCTGCTTCCCCAAAATGCTCTTTTAATCAAGGGAAAAGAGTTACTACCCTTTAAAAACAATTTTTTTTCTAGATGGAGTCTGTTCCATCTAACAGCCAGTGAAGAAGAAATCCTTTTGGACTGAGGCAATTTTTCATTTTGTTCCAACCCAGAGTGCCCCTTTGTGGGGAGTTGGATTTTCTCTACATTAAAAACCGACTTTGTATGCAACACTATTCTCATGGTTAAGCAAGAAAATAGGAATATACACCATATTAGGTAGACATTTGTAGTATGTCGTGGCATGTATGCTGAATTCGAATTAGAATACTGTATGTGTGTGTGGTTGCAATTCAGAATAAAGCATTGAAGACACATTACATAAGGAAATGCAACTTTTCGACTTTGTACAAGCCTATGAGGCCACAATAAAGTTTTAAAACGGAAAAAGGATGCAGGCCGCTAGAAAATTAAATTTTCTTGCGTTTCGTAAAAATTATTTGTTGTATTTTTGTTTTTTTTCACCCATTTTTGCATTGTTTACTATACTAAACTTTCGCCCAAACTTTAATACGACAAGCCTACAAAAATGATTTTTTAAACTTCAATGTGACGGACGGATTGGGCTTCGCATAGAAATATGTAAACGCATATAAAACGAAAATAAAGATCCTCTTCCAATAACAAACATTCAGATTCAACGGCTGTAGGTTCATCAATCAATACGAAATATCTCCTGTCGAAATAGTAAGACTTTTTTTTCTTTTGTATGGCATATTAAATAAAGACAATTTCCCTCGATTTCCTTAACGTTGATAGCTTTATGAACAAAAGGTAGATAAAAAAAACTTATTTTGTTTGTCAGAGAAAGCAAATATTGTTTCGTGTTGTTAAAAAGAAATTGATTTTTTGAGCACGCACTCTTTAAAACTAAACAAAAAATAAGAGGGCTTTTTCTCTTAAATATTAAATCATGTATGTATAAAGCCGGGATTCATTGACCATAAAAAAAAAAATTTAAAAAAGGTGGCGAGAGAAAAGGGGGAAGGAATGTATCACTTCAATTCAAAGTGAATGAAAAACAAGGAATTATAAAAATCTAAGTTTGCACTTCCGCAGCACAACCCATTCAAGACAGCCACCATTGTTGCGAATTACAGTCAAATACTAGCAAATATTTCAATAAAAAAAACCTTAGAAAAGTGTTCAGAAAAAAAAGAGCTGCTATACTTGTTCTGTCTAGCCTAGAATAAGTCATTTAGAGTTATCTCCCTTTCCCGGCCCCCAATTCGTTAGGGACTTTTTTATCTCGACACCGGCCGACAGCTGCTGCCGGTGCTCTGTTTCTGAATGCTCGCTGCCGCTGTGTAACGGAGAAAACCGCATGGTGGAAGTTCTATCTCCCCACAGATTCTGACATTTTGGCCATCTTCGGTAAGAGACATTATCCCTTCTCCTTCCTCAAACAGAATCGAATATCGTGCCCGTTATTTCCTTCGAACATTTCTCTAAATTAAATGAACTTTAATCTCTTTTCTCATCCCACGTGCATATCCCCACGTCGATCGCTCATGATGTTTCTTGTTTCGCAGTATCCTTCATCTCTTAAAATACCTCCTATTAACAGTTTTTTAGATTTTAGTAGACTCCTCGTTCCTGTTCGTCGTCATTTATTGTATTCACATTTCTGAACAATGTTTTTATTTCTTTTCAGTTTTGTACCTTTTTGATGGATAATAAAACCTGCAGTTAAAATATTCGACGACTCAGAGTCTTGTTTATCAAAAGGAGTTATGCTAGCTGTCTTGAGGGTTAAAGCCGGCCCTAAGGCAGCATAATACTGACAACTTAGGCTAGTAAAATAAAAAAATAAAATAAAATTTAAAAGGAATTATTAAAACTGACGAAAATGAGACACAATGATCTTTGGTGTGAGTCGTAACCTTATAACAAGTGACAGCGGTTTATAATTGAGTGATACAGAACGTTCTGAGCGTTTTTGAAGGATGGGAAAAATATTTTGCATTCTAGCAATTCTCAAGAACTCTTCAACTTCTACTTTTCTTGTTTGCTTCTGCAAGTTCCATCGCCAATATCTTTTCGTTTTTCTGCAATATTTGTGATAAACTATGCGTGTTAGAGCGCGACATAGTGGTAGGCAGTGAACCACAAAGACGAGGAAGAAAAGACAAGAATCAATGAGGAAAAATTAATACGCATGCACGAGGCACAAACTTTTATTGCGAACAAAATGTAAAACAGTTGAATCTCTTTTGCCGCCTAATTTGGCACTATTTACATGTCACGTGGTAGTTCTTGTAGCGTAGTGATTTCATCACGTAGCATTAAGATTAGAATCACTGACCTCGTCACTACTTGGTCAGGTGGAACTATATTCCGTTGATTAAACTTAACAATTTGTTTTCTACAATTTGTTGTTCAACTCTAAAGGTCTTCCAGAGCAATTTCGAATCTTCTCAGCTGAAATCTTTGCATTTTAAGTTTGAAAACCATCGCTGAAAAAGATTCAAATTATTGATTCACATAGAGTATATCGGGTATCTTTTACAATAATCCGCAGAGTGAAAACGCTATAAAAGCAAATATACAACAAATAAAAGTAACTGTAGCCGATAAAAGTTATTTTCCAACTTATCTGTGACATTTGTTTGTATTTTTAAGCCGTTTCAACTGCTAATTATTAGAAATCAATATTTTTGTCACACGAACATTGAACAAGCGATGGGGGTGGGTATCGTAATGAGGTAAGGCGGGGCGGCCATTTTGGTTTAGTAAAAATATGTGCCAAAAAAAAAACAAGAAATTTTTTTTTACATCTAATAAAAACCCATTTATAGTACGTAAAAATACAAACAAATTTCATAGGTAAGTAGGAAAATATCTATTCTCGATGTAGGTCACCATCACTTGTTGCATATTTATTTTTTTTACCCCGTTCTCGTTCGTTTTTTGGACCCCGTTGGCGACTCTGCGGATTATTGTAAAAGATACCCAGTATCTCCACCATGCATTTCAAAAATGCTTTTCCATGTTTCTTGTGTCCGGAGAGTTCTAAACATTTTTGAAGGATAAAAAAAGAATAAAAATTTATTTGCATCTCAATAACTCCAAATAAGCATGGATTTTTCAGTAAGCTTCAATTTTTGCATTCAAGTCAAAGACCTTGCCAGTTCTTTGCTGATTTTCTTTTATAATCAGATCTTTTTTTAAATCTAATTTTTTCTTTTATCAGATTATTTTAAACTAATCATATTTTTAACCTGATTATTAAACTGATTTTTTTAAATAATCATATTTAAAAATCTGATTATTTTTAAAAATCAGTTTTTTTTTTTAATCTGATTAATTTTTAATCTGTTTTTTTTTTTATCTGATTAATTTTTTTAAAATCTGATTATTTTCTTAATCTGATTAATTTTTAAATCTAATTATTTTTTAATTAGATTATATTTGAATAAGATAATTTCTTAACTAATTATATTTTTAATCTCATTATTTTTTAAATTATATTACGTTTTTAAAGCTGTTTATTTATTTCTCTGGTTCTTTTTTATACACTTTGATAAAAACTAAAATAAAAAACATGGTGTTCCCTAACATATTCTAAAATCTTTACCCTCCACCCCCACCCCCCAAAAAAAATTTTTTTTACTCTCACCCTACTCTGAGAAATATTTAAAGTCAAAAAAAAAAAAAATTTCACCCCACCCCCCAAAATTTTTTTACTCTCCCCCTACCCTGAGAAATATTTTAAGTTGAAAAAAAAAAATATGTTATGCATAAAAGTCAAATTAAAAACTTAATAGTACCCAAAAACTTTTTAATATTTGACAAAAATTAACTCATACGAAAACATTCATGGTACACAAAACAATAAAATAAAAATATGGCTCCACACTGCACATTCGAATTGAAACCTAAAACTGTTTTATTGCACTGGAAATATATCAAACAACTTTAAAGAACAAAAAAGAAAACACAGAGTCGTTTTAGATTTTAATTATAACAATAAATGTTATCAACAATATTTCAACAAATTTATTGGTAATTCAATGTTTGATCAGAGAATGATGAAAAGTATCTTTCTTTGTGGAATTATTCATTCTATCCTCAGAGTAACAGTCTTGTGTGAAGGCAATATAAAAACTCACAAGAAAATTAGAGAAGAAATCCTTTTTTTATATTTCACAACATTTGTATTAATTAAAAATGCTATTAATTGAAAAGGAAAGATCAAGTTGAATGACATACATTTTGGCAAATGTTGATTTACTTCAATCTAAGTTTGTTAGCATTTGGAAACGAAAGGTTTTTTAGATCAAAGGGACATCTTATTTAATGAAATATGCTCAAATAAATGTGCATATATATATATATATATATATATATATATATATATATATATATATATATATATATATATAGGTCTCCTGTTTTTGTTTTACTCTTAGATAATTAACCCCCCCCCCCTTTTTTTTTTTTTTTTTTTACTTATATTTTTTCATTTATTAATTTTCCAACGAATGTTAATCTGCAATATCTTGGATTTAGTTAGTTGGTCTGGGAATTTAAACTGCATTTTACATTTTTTTTTTTTTAATTTTTTTAATTTATTTTTTTTTTTTTTAATTTTTTATTTTTTAAATGACTCAAAGCTTCTTTAGACTATATATATATATATATATATATATATATATATATATATATATATATATATATATATATATATATATATTGATATATTGATTTTTCACTGAGAAGATAGTTTATTCAGTAAAGACCGGAATCAGTCCAATAAAAATAAGCTCGATGATACTCGATTACAGGGTACAGAGCATTTATATGTGATTTTTTAAAGGTTTGCCAAAACATTTCGTTAAAGATATCATTCATCACAACAAAAAACTTTTTTCCTTTCATAGTTTATTTATTTTTCAGATTTTTCAAAGTTAAAGAATTTTTTCCCTACACGTGTTTCTCTACTCAATCAGGTTCTTGCTTGGCAGTTCATCAGGGGAAATATATACCTGGAATAAGGACCCCAACAACTGACAATATCTGATGTGGTGTTGCCTTAATTGAGGCCATTTAAGAAGAAAAAGGAAAAACATATTAAGAAAGTAATTCAAGAAATTTTCACAGTATGGTTGCTACTATGAATACCCACAAGAAATTAATCCCAATGCAGTCCGATTCCTTTTCAGATTTGCATTAAATTTGATCCATAGTCATGAGACACCAATTAAGCAAGATTTCCTGAATTTCAATTTGTTCTTAAGACTCCTTAAGTTTAAGCCTTAAATTTTAGACATTTTCTAGAATCAAAATCATGTAATAGATCTTGATCAAAATTGGAATAAGGATTCTAGACATAAGGTTTAGTAACATTATATGTTTGTTTTAATCTTCGTAAAGAAAAGTTAAAAGTGGGGCAAAACTTTTCTGTTTGGGGAATTAATTTTACCTTCTTCTAGTATATATATATATATTTATATATATATATATATATATATATATATATATATATATATAGTAATAAAAATAAGAACTAAAAAAAAAAGTTACAAAAAAATGTTTTTTTTTTAAGTTTAAAAAAAAAAAAGTTTTTAAAAAAATCAAAAAAAAAAAGTCAAGATGAAGAAAAAAAAATGTTTTGATTTTTTATTTTGATTTTAATAAAAATATCTGCATCTAACACATGGTTTTTATGAAGGCATTTTGCCTCTTTCTTTATGCTTATTTATATATATATATATATATATATATATATATATATATATATATATATATATATATATCACAATTCAATACTTAGGCTTTTTGTATTTGTACAGGTCGCAGTACGGGTGCCAATTTCTGTTGCTGTGCTCTCAGAGGTAAAGCTACGCATGTATTTAACTTGCCCATTGTCTCGGCTTTCTGCCTCCTTTTCAGCTCTTGTTGGATGAGGAACATCTGGGCACGACACATCTTTACTTTTGGCTTCTTGTACGTTGTTTGGTAGCATGTGGTCATCTCCTCTTCAACAGAACCCTGCTTGATGCTGAGACCATCTGAGGGCCTGTAACTGGTCACACCCTCATATTTCTTGGGTGTGTATGTTGTCCCTGTGGTTGTCTTGGCCACAAACTTTTCCTGAAAAATCATAATTAAAAAGAAGAAAAAAAAGGCTTTCGATATGTTAAGTTGCTTAATCTCCGTATTAATACAATTATGAGACAACTTCAAATGTGATTGTGTTATATTATGAGGGGCCCTGTATTCTGAAAACGTGTAAAGTTAGCTAATATGGATTATGAACTGCATGTAAGAAATAGGATGGAGTGCAAAATAGGTGCATATATAATTTGGGACAAACAAAAATGTTTCCACAGTGATTCATTCTGAGAATCATAACACACTGGATGTGAGTTGGCCGAGATGAAACACTCGGATCAAAAAGGTTAGACACAAAGCGATATTGAGTTCTGTTATGACATTGGTTGAAGGGTCAAAGGGCTCTGACGTCACAGATTCTTAGTGAGAAATTAGCTTTCGACAGTTCACCATGGAGGCGCGAGATGGACATGCGTCCATTAACTGAGCTCTGCAATGCGTAGAGTCTGGGTGACATCGCCAAATATGGGCTAAGACGCAGAGCAAGATCCCAAGGGCGGAACAAGAATATAGCCGATTGCATCCGTCACATTCCACAAACAGTATGAAAGTAAAAGAGGGTATGAATGAAGGAACCGACGAGTGGAAATCTCTCCGATTGAAGTGTGAAATAAAAGGATAGAATCTCTCTCAAAAGTCTTGCCTTCGAGCGTTTTTGTCTCTTGTCACAAGACAGATACTCCACCACGATCACGAGCCAGCAACAAAGTTGGGTGTGCAAGCAAACCCACGACCAACAGTGAGGCAGAAATCTGTAAGGTAACTTTTAATATTGATTTAAAACGTAAGAACGATTTGAAACATATTAAGGACATTATAAGTTTAAAGCCAGTTTAAAGGCTTAGAAACTATTGTTAAAATGTGGAGATAATACTCTGTTAATTATTCTGCATTTAAATGAACGCTAAATTTTCTGAGAGGCCCGGCCGACGTTTCTAACTTTCGCAGTGAGTTTCGTGTTGTTTCGATTTTTGGTGGTGCCTCGAGAAACGTTGACCCCGGGCCTTCGTCATTACGAACTTTAAAAATATATAGAATAAGAAGTGTAAAGTATCGTTACAATATGATATAAGTAAAAAAAAACACCATAATGTTACAATTGCTATTACGAACTTTAAAAATATATAGAATAAGAAGTGTAAAGTATCGTTACAATATGATATAAGTAAAAAAAAACACCATAATGTTACAATTGCTATTACGAACTTTAAAAATATATAGAATAAGAAGTGTAAAGTATCGTTACAATATGATATAAGTAAAAAAAAACACCATAATGTTACAATTGCTATTACGAACTTTAAAAATATATAGAATAAGAAGTGTAAAGTATCGTTACAATATGATATAAGTAAAAAAAAACACCATAATGTTACAATTGCTATTACGAACTTTAAAAATATATAGAATAAGAAGTGTAAAGTATCGTTACAATATGATATAAGTAAAAAAAAACACCATAATGTTACAATTGCTATTACGAACTTTAAAAATATATAGAATAAGAAGTGTAAAGTATCGTTACAATATGATATAAGTAAAAAAAAACACCATAATGTTACAATTGCTATTACGAACTTTAAAAATATATAGAATAAGAAGTGTAAAGTATCGTTACAATATGATATAAGTAAAAAAAAACACCATAATGTTACAATTGCTATTACGAACTTTAAAAATATATAGAATAAGAAGTGTAAAGTATCGTTACAATATGATATAAGTAAAAAAAAACACCATAATGTTACAATTGCTATTACGAACTTTAAAAATATATAGAATAAGAAGTGTAAAGTATCGTTACAATATGATATAAGTAAAAAAAAAACACCATAATGTTACAATTGCTATTACGAACTTTAAAAATATATAGAATAAGAAGTGTAAAGTATCGTTACAATATGATATAAGTAAAAAAAAAAAAGAACACCATAGGGTTACAATTGCATGTATTTCTCGCCGTCAACATAACTTTGATACTTACACAGTGAATTATTTTTTTTATTTATCATTAATCGAAAATTTATTGAAATAAAAAATGCAATAAAATGAAATTTAAAAAAAATAATTTTATTACTAAATTAAATCCACCAGACTGCATTTCGTTTTTTTTTTCATAAAGAAAATGGCTTTATAGAGATAGAGGATACTGACAGGTGTGAGAAGTTTTCTAGCTCGGTAGAGGGAGGTTACCTTCTTTGTGGCAATTGTTGCTTATATCAATAAAACAGAAAATTGTACATGTTTTCTTATCTTTTTGTTTTTTGCTGGAGATGGGGTATCCTACAAAATGCCAGAGATTCACCTGCTATTTCAGAGACTCCAACCGAGAGATCTTTTAAAGATTCTAACCATCTCTTTAAGTGCAATTGTTTGGATCTCTCTTGCACTTGGTTCACCAGGCATTTTCGTCACATAATTTTTTTAATTTCCATGAGCCCGGTTGCTCCTATGATTACTGGAATACTGGAGATGTTCCTAAGATTCCAGTTTCTTTCCATATCGTACATAAGACCTTAAATATTTAGTTATCTTCTCCCTATCAATCCTGTTCAAACCAGCATCATTAGAGACACTGACTTCAACTAGGGTTGCTACTCTCTCCTTCCTGTCCCATATCACTATATCAGGTTTAACAGGTGACTCACACTCTGTACTTCTATGTGACAGAACCCGCACTTGTTGTCGTTACTGAGACCACTGATCTTCCTAAAAGCATTGGTCATCAAGCCTTGAGCTTGGCCAGCCATTATCATCCTCTCCTGATCATAGTGAAGCCAGTCTACATGTTAGATAATGGCCCTATGGGAATGGACATGTCTGTTGGAGATCGGGTTTGACTTGCGCGATTTGTAGCGGAGTCACCTCGTGCAAGTTGGTGCGATGTGTTCTCACGATTTGCGGGGACAGTTTACGAGACCTCGAGGTCAGGGGGTTAGGTCACACCTGCGTGTTGATCACGAGATTTCGTGACGTCACAGTTTTTCCGCTGGGAAAACTGGAGTTGAGATTTCAGTTTGGACTTGGAAGCCGAAGAGTCAACACGCTTTAGCCATGTAGCGATTACACGCTAGGGGATTTCGGATCCCCCAAAAATGAGAGCAAAACGATGTCCCCCTCTTCCTTCCCTTACAAGTGATTAGGTGATTAATTTAGAAAATTAACTAGCATAAGCCTCTCTCTCTGCTACAACGAACTTGCCCCATATCGACAAGCAGTATAGTAATAAATGGCTCTAAATTAAAAAGGAGAAGCCTTGTTATATTTTATTGTGCGTAAGGTTTGATTTCAGCTTGCGAGGAGACCACCGGTATGATGGAAGAAACGAGCGAAGTTGACGCAGATGATAGCAGCAGCGACCCAAGGCGACAGACAACAATGGAGGAAGAAAGAGCCACGGTTAGTACAAATAGTTGCATACAACGGCGAGACAATGGCAGTAAAGAAGGAACACGGTTAGTACAAATAGTTGCATACAACGGCGAAACAATGGCAGTAAAGAAGGAACACGGTTAGTACAAATAGTTGCATACAACGGCGAGACAATGGCAGTAAAGAAGGAACACGGTTAGTACAAATAGTTGCATACAACGGCGAAACAATGGCAGTAAAGAAGGAACACGGTTAGTACAAATAGTTGCATACAACGGCGAGACAATGGCAGTAAAGAAGGAACACGGTTAGTACAAATAGTTGCATACAACGGCGAGACAATGGCAGTAAAGAAGGAACACGGTTAGTACAAATAGTTGCATACAACGGCGAGACAATGGCAGTAAAGAAGGAACACGGTTAGTACAAATAGTTGCATACAACGGCAAAACAATGGCAGTAAAGAAGGAACACAGTTAGTACAAATAGTTGCATACAACGGCGAGACAATGGCAGTAAAGAAGGAACACGGTTAGTACAAATAGTTGCATACAACGGCGAGACAATGGCAGTAAAGAAGGAACACGGTTAGTACAAATAGTTGCATACAACGGCGAGACAATGGCAGTAAAGAAGGAACACGGTTAGTACAAATAGTTGCATACAATGGCGAAACAATGGCAGTAAAGAAGGAACACGGTTAGTACAAATAGTTGCATACAACGGCGAGACAATGGCAGTAAAGAAGGAACACGGTTAGTACAAATAGTTGCATACAACGGCGAGACAATGGCAGTAAAGAAGGAACACAGTTAGTACAAATAGTTGCATACAACGGCGAAACAATGGCAGTAAAGAAGGAACACGGTTAGTACAAATAGTTGCATACAACGGCGAGACAATGGCAGTAAAGAAGGAACACGGTTAGTACAAATAGTTGCATACAACGGCGAGACAATGGCAGTAAAGAAGGAACACGGTTAGTACAAATAGTTGCATACAATGGCGAAACAATGGCAGTAAAGAAGGAACACGGTTAGTACAAATAGTTGCATACAACGGCGAGACAATGGCAGTAAAGAAGGAACACGGTTAGTACAAATAGTTGCATACAACGGCGAGACAATGGCAGTAAAGAAGGAACACGGTTAGTACAAATAGTTACATACAACGGCGAGACAATGGCAGTAAAGAAGGAACACGGTTAGTACAAATAGTTGCATACAACGGCGAGACAATGGCAGTAAAGAAGGAACACGGTTAGTACAAATAGTTGCATACAACGGCGAGACAATGGCAGTAAAGAAGGAACACGGTTAGTACAAATAGTTGCATACAACGGCGAGACAATGGCAGTAAAGAAGGAACACGGTTAGTACAAATAGTTGCATACAACGGCGAGACAATGGCAGTAAAGAAGGAACACGGTTAGTACAAATAGTTGCATACAACGGCGAGACAATGGCAGTAAAGAAGGAACACGGTTAGTACAAATAGTTGCATACAACGGCGAGACAATGGCAGTAAAGAAGGAACACGGTTAGTACAAATAGTTGCATACAACGGCGAGACAATGGCAGTAAAGAAGGAACACGGTTAGTACAAATAGTTACATACAACGGCGAGACAATGGCAGTAAAGAAGGAACACGGTTAGTACAAATAGTTGCATACAACGGCGAGACAATGGCAGTAAAGAAGGAACACGGTTAGTACAAATAGTTGCATACAACGGCGAGACAATGGCAGTAAAGAAGGAACACGGTTAGTACAAATAGTTGCATACAATGGCGAGACAATGGCAGTAAAGAAGGAACACGGTTAGTACAAATAGTTGCATACAACGGCGAGACAATGGCAGTAAAGAAGGAACACGGTTAGTACAAATAGTTGCATACAACGGCGAAACAATGGCAGTAAAGAAGGAACACGGTTAGTACAAATAGTTGCATACAACGGCGAAACAATGGCAGTAAAGAAGGAACACGGTTAGTACAAATAGTTGCATACAACGGCGAGACAATGGCAGTAAAGAAGGAACACGGTTAGTACAAATAGTTGCATACAACAGCGAAACAATGGCAGTAAAGAAGGAACACGGTTAGTACAAATAGTTGCATACAACGGCGAAACAATGGCAGTAAAGAAGGAACACGGTTAGTACAAATAGTTACATACAACGGCGAAACAATGGCAGTAAAGAAGGAACACGGTTAGTACAAATAGTTGCATACAACGGCGAGACAATGGCAGTAAAGAAGGAACACGGTTAGTACAAATAGTTGCATACAACGGCGAGACAATGGCAGTAAAGAAGGAACACGGTTAGTACAAATAGTTGCATACAACGGCGAAACAATGGCAGTAAAGAAGGAACACGGTTAGTACAAATAGTTGCATACAACGGCGAAACAATGGCAGTAAAGAAGGAACACGGTTAGTACAAATAGTTGCATACAACGGCGAAACAATGGCAGTAAAGAAGGAACACGGTTAGTACAAATAGTTGCATACAACGGCGAAACAATGGCAGTAAAGAAGGAACACGGTTAGTACAAATAGTTGCATACAACGGGGAAACAATGGCAGTAAAGAAGGAACACGGTTAGTACAAATAGTTGCATACAACGGCGAGACAATGGCAGTAAAGAAGGAACACGGTTAGTACAAATAGTTGCATACAACGGCGAGACAATGGCAGTAAAGAAGGAACACGGTTAGTACAAATAGTTGCATACAACGGGGAAACAATGGCAGTAAAGAAGGAACACGGTTAGTACAAATAGTTGCATACAACGGCGAGACAATGGCAGTAAAGAAGGAACACGGTTAGTACAAATAGTTGCATACAACGGCGAGACAATGGCAGTAAAGAAGGAACACGGTTAGTACAAATAGTTGCATACAACGGGGAAACAATGGCAGTAAAGAAGGAACACGGTTAGTACAAATAGTTGCATACAACGGCGAGACAATGGCAGTAAAGAAGGAACACGGTTAGTACAAATAGTTGCATACAACGGCGAGACAATGGCAGTAAAGAAGGAACACGGTTAGTACAAATAGTTGCATACAACGGCGAGACAATGGCAGTAAAGAAGGAACACGGTTAGTACAAATAGTTGCATACAACGGCGAGACAATGGCAGTAAAGAAGGAACACGGTTAGTACAAATAGTTGCATACAACGGCGAGACAATGGCAGTAAAGAAGGAACACGGTTAGTACAAATAGTTGCATACAACGGCGAAACAATGGCAGTAAAGAAGGAACACGGTTAGTACAAATAGTTGCATACAACGGCTAAACAATGGCAGTAAAGAAGGAACACGGTTAGTACAAATAGTTTCCCTGCAACTGGGAACTGCGAATAGAAGCGACACATCCTTCAGTTTCGGGATCAACAGACGAGAGTTCTACGACGTCCAGAGATTCCGACATTCTACGAACTTATCATAAAATGTTAATACAACATACAGAGCCTTCCTTATCTATATATTCCTAAGATAGTTTTTCCAGAAAATATTTAGTTGTTAGTTGACCCATTCTTTCAGTTTTCTGCAATGGAAGGTCTTGGTGTATTTCTGGCGCCTCTTTTGGGCTATTTCCGTGACATGCTTATTTGGTGCTTCTGTTTCATTTGTGAGATAATCTTGTCTAAAATGTTTGGCCAGTTTTGTGCTGGAGGGTCTTTTACTGGCTCTTGTTTTTTGATGTTGATGTACCATCATAAGTTTAGGGTTCTGGGAGCTCATCAGATATTGGCCAGTGCTCGCAATAGTGGCTCAATGTTGATGGTTAATTTACTTTGTTTTGTATCTCGTATGTTAATGTCCTTTTGTGACCAGTCTATAATGCCAAAGCTGTATGTTATCACTGGCATGGAAAGTTGGTTAATGGCAGTTATTTTGTTTTTGTTTGTAAGCTGTATTTTTCAGATTTTCCTTACACGGTGTACATATTCTCTGCCAATTTTTTCTCTCATCTTGGTATGTTGAATTGGATCATTCTCTTCAATGCCAAGGTATTTGTACTGTTCCTGTGCTTTTAGGTCTTTCTCTTGGATTTGATAAAAAGCCATCGCTACTTTATTCTCCGTCTTTCTTGTAAAATCTGTTATACCCATGCTCGAATGAGGAAGAAATGCTGGCATACCTAAATAACGAGCGATTCTATGTTTTTATTTTCAATAATATTTTTTTTTACAAAAAATAATTATTCACATATGCATAATAAATATAAGCAAATGTTTTTGTTTTTTGATTTCAAAATTTCAACAGCTACCTGCAGGAGTGCCCCTGGCGTGCCGAGTTTAAACAAATAACTTCGGCCATATCATATATGCAGGCCGACAGCTGTTTGTTTTCCGCATGGATCTTCTTTCCAGTTCTGAGGGAGCACTTGGCACATTTGTCCAGGCCAAACTTCATTCCAATATCTTTAGAGAAGGTGTGTATTGATTTACTCCTCTCCAGGAGTTAGGCACAAGGCCAGTTTTTATCTTACTCCCACAAGTAAGATGTGACCCAAGGTCGGGTCAGGAAAGTGGGGTTTAAAAATTGCCTGGGCAGCCCCGTCGGCATTCCCCGGTAGGGGCGCCTCAGGCAGTAAGCAATAAACTTACTTCTCCCCAAAGAGGGGAGGCAAAGCCTGGGAGGGTGGACCTCCTAGAACTGCACAGGACAGGCGTGCAGTATCCATCGGAACAGATACTACACTTTGATCTTAGCCAAAAGGCCAAGAAGGTTTTATTTACTCCTCCCCAGGAGTTAGGCACAAGGCCAGTTTTATCTTACTCCCACAAGTAAGATGTGACCCAAGATCGGGTCGGAAAGTGGGGGTTGAAAAGCCACCGCTCGAGAGGTTATTTAGGCAGTGTGTGTAGAACCTGCAAGAGCTGACTTAAGTCATTGTCTGAGCTGGCATACAGCTTGAGGTCATCCATGAAGCGCAGGTGGTTGACTCTTTTGTTTGTGTCTTGTTGGTGGCCCTGGTTTAGGTTGTAGGCATTCCAGCATTTATTCAGTAGCTAACTTAGCGGATCTATCGCCAAGCAAAAGACTAAAGGAAATAAGCTGTCTCATCTTGGTGTATTGAATTGAATCATTTTCTTCAATGTTACAAATGTTTTTTTTCTGTAGTGTGTCTTGAACTTGTCTACTAAAAACAACTAACCAGAGATGAACAATCCATGAACAAAGTTATTAACCAACAACAACGCCAACAAAAAGCACTAGTTTTTACCCCACCCAATAGACCGGTATTGTCCGGGCCTTCGGGTCTTGATTTACGCCGGTCTATCGGTTGTCTGTCCTGTGCAGTTCTAGGAGGTGCACCCTCCCAGGCTTTGCCTTCTCACCCTTTGAGAAGGGGTTAGTTTATTGCTAATCGGGGAATGCCGACGGGGCTGCCCAGGCAATTTTTAAATGACCAGAGCGTTCAAATTCTCGAGTGCTGGTTTTTTCAAATCCCACTTTCCCGACCTTGTGTCACATCTTACCTTGTGGGAGGAAGATAAATAAAAGCACTAGCAGAACTGTTCAACAAGTTATGTCACCACTCTTACTAATAAAGGACTACACTAGACATCAAATCAGCTGAAAAATTCTTTAACTTTTGTACCGTTGAAAGTTGATGAGGACACCGCTTGCACCCTGACTTCAACGGAACGGCAAACAGAGCCCACAAAAAACAAATAGCGCCTAAAACTTTATACACAAATAGCAGAAACAACATTTTACCTGGAACTAAAACACACGCCCACCATAAAAACACTTTCTGTCTAACTTCTGTCTAAATATCATCAAATCCAACACAATAAATTCTCCCAAACGGTAAATTCTTCTTCTTTTCCTTGAACTTAAAAAAAAAACGACGACTCAAAATAACTCGATTTGTTATAAGGAATGTTTTCATATCACTGATCGTGCAAAACGAATTATTTGCATAACCCGGCACGTCTCACCATCGCTGTTTTGGATGTTTAAAATAGAGACATCGTCTCAATTGGCGTTGGTGTCTGTTATCACTGGGGCAGTGTTCGAATAATCTCGTTTTCCCTGAGGAAAACTCACACGTCTTTTTTTACGGGGTCGTTCACCTTCACGTTCATTACAAATTTAAATTGTAATAAAACCAATAAAAAATACTCATTTTAATCAGTAATCTCCCCTGAATCATTACTAGCCAATGAGAGAATGCACTCATCTATTTCCAGGAATCAAAAATATATAATTCCACTTCACGTTGGAAATATAGAACAGGATATCTATCCCTTTTCTGTCCGGGCGTCAGAAGCCCTCAGACATGATCCAAACTGCTGACCATCTTTGCATGGTTTCACAACTCTGATGCTGTTCCCATCAGAAGTCTTTCACAGCCACATTCCTAATCAGATTACTTATTTCCTGGTAGAAACCGTATAGCCCCAGACATCATCAAAAAAGTATAATTCTTATACATTGTCCATGCATATCTCTCTATTTGTTTGCCCTGGCAACATATGTATTTCGATTGCATTGGGACATTTAGGTAGCTTTACATTTAGTAATTACACCTGCGTTTTTCAACCCTTTTATGAACCATGTTTAGTATATCCTTCTTATGTTTGTTTTTGATAAATTATCACCGTTTCTTAATTATTTTACTTTGTTTATTCTGACCCTCGTGTGTGTACTCAAGAAAACTGCTGTGACCTTGAAGGGGTAATAATAAATAAGACA
>OY744543.1:70345168-70390168 GCA_963556195.1 Sepiola atlantica | reverse complement strand
AATTCTGTTTTTAACATAATCAGTGCAACAATGATTTTTACAGATTTTTTTTTGCGTTTTATTTTTTTGGTACTGATTAGGGTTGGGTTAGGGTTAGTTTAAAGTTAGGTTAGAGTTAGGTTAGGTTAGGGTTAGGTCTGCAGCTATAAAATTCATTTTCGGTTTAATTACTTTGCTTCAATTATCGCCTGCCTGCCAGGAATGTTAAGAGTTACTCACTTTAAAGCTAAATTTGTCGTCTGTTTCTCGGGCGTTCTAATTAGCTAAGCGCTTCAGCATCTTTCGGCTGTTTACGTAAACGGCCGGAAGATGCCAAACAAAAAGTCGGTTGTGTATAGTTCAAAAGCTATACCAGCACCAACACTTTTTTTATTATTTAAAAAAAGAGCCTATATTGTATCGATTTATTTTATCAAAAATCTGCGTGAAACGGCTCTTTGCACATCGGACATTTTATTATACAATTTTCACCGAGTAAATATCTGTCTTGTTCTCTGTGTTCTCTATTTAGTATTGCTACAAAGTATCAGGTTGGTGCAAAAGCAATGGCGTTTTCTCACATATTTTATATTTATATATGTTTTCTGATATACGGTACAAATCACGTTGACACACCGGTTCCCGTTAGATCACTGAAGTTAAGCAACGTCGAGCCTGGCCAGTATTAAATGGGTGACCATTTGGGACTGCCAGGTGCTGTATGTGCTCTCTGTTTATCTCGGCATTGTTTCCAGTCGTCTTGAACTGCTTGCCATTGGAATCAAGCAGTGCCGACTCAGGAGAGGTGTTGTTAGGGATTGCGCAACCCTTGCTTCATAATTACACGCGCAGCCAGCCCCTTATAGGGGTATCCATAGTCTATCTAGACTGAACGGAGGACCTAAATATGTTTTCTGAATTAATTTATTGATAAATAAAGCGTTGTTATAGGTCATTTTAAAGCGCGTTTTTCGCTCTATCGAATCGTCTTATTCGTTTCCATTTGGCAAAAACGTGTTGATTCTAATGGTTCTCATTTTGATTAATAAAGTTTGGTATAAAAGAAGTTATGGTATTTTGAAGTTGAACGTCAAAAAACGCAATTGTTTTTGCACCAACCCAATATGTACGGTTGAGCGCAGGATTTGTGATCTACAAAGACCTATCGATTTACAATCCTCCTTCAACACTATTGGCCAGCACAGAAAGTACCATGCTAATGAGTCGCAATTGCTATTAACTGTAATTCTATGCTCACTGAAACCATCCAACTGTCCAAGGGGGATAATTCATCGACTAATCTTGGAACATTAGTAAGAACAGAAACACATGTACGATAAAATCGATTTGCCAGATGAAGCACTCGCAGACATAAGAATTCAAAGAAATTGCTGAGGAAATAAAGATAGAGGAATGAAGCCCACCATCTGTGAAGAGATTGTTTCGAGTTTTATGGTTGGTTGAACGTATATCTCTGCCTCCTTCTTGAAAGACTGCCTCATCGGATGCTGCCTTGTATCATGGCCCTTATAAATGGATCGTTGTTCTGTTTCAAAACTTCTCCTAGGCACAAAAAATGAACATATTATGAAATATTAAAATATTTGTTTATTAAAAAAAATTAATAAGCTCAGTTAGTCGAGTACTTTGAAAAAAATTAAATAGAGATTCAAATTTAGCCACGTTGCGAGTTCTCTCCCCTTTTGGGTAGATATGAACACTGTCTGTTTCTCTTTTTTTTTTTATAAATAAAGATATAAAACTGATTTTTCTCGCATTTGAAATGTGATTGTCACAATGGCCTCGCAGTAAGAAGCTTGGATTCGAGATATTCGGATCCGGGGATTGAATCGTTCGACCAGCGGTACAGTTTCATCATCCATACTGATGAGTGTTAATGAACACGAAACACATATGTCTATGGATATTAAAAGAATATTTATTTATTAAAAATAAAAAATAATATATATATATATATATATATATATATATTTATTTATTTTGGTACAGAAAAATTAGTACAACATTCGTACCGTCGGTTTCAAGCACAGAAGGACTTAGCCATCCGGCTCTCTTCAGCTTCTGTTGTCATCTGTTTCGGAAATGTGAAGTCACGTGTCACTCTCATTTGGACGCGTTATTTGCTTAGAGTGTTATGTATGTTTGTTTAAATTTAGTGTAAGGAAGGTTTAATAAAGTTTGAAAAAAAGGGGAAGGGTGAAAAGTAACAGTTGAGATTAAAACCGGAGAAAATTTAAAGAGATATAAGAAAATAAAAAAATATTTCTATATAAATCCCGTAAGCCAATATTATGAGTATCGTATATTTGGCCGTTACTGTTTTGGGATTTAATGATGTGTCTTCTAAAGGAATTAGGGAGAGAAAATGGGTTTATGGATTATACTCATGAAGAGATAAAAAGGTTAAAAGGAACAACATTTATTAAATTCAAGTTTAAATCCTGGATTAAAGGACTTTGAATCAATCCCAAAGGAATTTAAATAAAGATATCATCCGGGCGGTCTAAGGGCAGTCACTCTGCAGGGTTTTTGAATGATTTGTATTCGGGATCTAACATTATTAACTAAGGTATACTGAATGCTTATGGAGGTGATAAAATTGGTATGCTGATTAAAACTGGTTTAGAGATAAGAGTAAGAATTGTGTCGGCAAGATTGGATCTGTTTGGGAGATATGGGAGATTAGTATTATGACCGAGAAATGGTGGGGACTTATGGGAGTAATAATAATGTGAAATAGGGGTGTTACCCTCTTAATGACTGGAGAAATATTTTTGGAAAAGTTATAATCATTGCTCTTGAAAGTAGTGTAGATATGGGTTGATTAAGGTATTCGTATTTTTTTTTTTTATTTATATTTATGAGGGGTGATAGTTGGAAAATTTTCCGGAGTGGAAGTCGGTATTTAATGTTGCAATTATGGGGTTATGTATTTGGCAGAGGGGGTGTGTAGCTAGGCTTTTATGTGTATCGGTAAGTCCAGTTTATGAGTAGTGCTTGTCTCCTGTGGATGCATCCCTTAAAGATATCATCTCGAATATTCAAACAGACTGTATTTGGGTCAATGATGGCCCTTAATATATGGTATTTTTCAGCGTCACACAGTAGTATGCTATCTACCCAACATTTAAGACTGCTGTTAAAATGAAACTAAAAAACTCCCGAGCAAAATTAGTTTTTAATCAAATTTAATTTTTTTTTTTAATGTAGTTTCTTAGTTACAATGTAGTTATCTTTATTTTTTTAAATTATACTTGTTAATGAATTTAATTTCTTTAATAAAATTTTGTTTTTTTAATGAAATTTAGTTTCCTTATTAAAATTTAGTAATTGTCAATAAAAATGTATTTCTTTAATAATTTTAAAAAAATTGAATTCCTTCATTACAATGCTATTATGTTTAATAAAATTTTATTTCTTTAATGCAATTTAGTTACTTTTCAAAAAATAGTAATTTTTATTAAAATCTTTTTACATTTCTGCCATCAATTTTAAAATAATTCCATCTATGACCGGAGCAGGCATTAAAATAGTACAAAATATATTTTTTTTAAAAACATTCTCTATTTTTAGCAGCAAACAAATTCCATGGATGTGCTCTGATGAGTCGCAGGCATTTGCTTCTAACCTATAAAGTTATTGTTTTGTTTTTTTACAGAAAATTAATTCATAACAATGATTCTTAATATGGGAGCCACAGAACCCAAAGAATTTATAATGCAATTTATTCAGTTTTTGACATGAAGTCGCTAAAAAGAACGAAAGATGATTGACGCAAAGACAGGAGATTTTTATTGACTTTAATCTTGAAAAGACTGAGGCTATAGATAGACAGAAAACAGTCAACAGTTCCATAAGTCTGCTCTTCTTGGAAATAAGCTACTGGAATAGGAAGATGTATTATAACGCGGTACCTAAACAGTAAATTAATGAAGACCACTGGACCGATGAGTCAAACAAGCTGGAACAAAGGAAGCAGGGAATAAATAAGACAATTCTGAAGAACACATGCCATAATAGTATTTATAGAAGAGACTGAATCTAGCAACATCACGTCTGTGAGAGAAAGGGTGCAGAGAAAAAGAAAAGAGGAACTGACTTTTTTATTAAAAGAAAAAAAAAACTGACTTTTTTATTAAAAGAAAAAAAACTGACTTTTTTATTAAAAGAAAAAAAAACTGACTTTTTTATTAAAAGAAAAACAAACTGACTTTTTTATTAAAAGAAAAAAAAACTGACTTTTTTATTAAAAGAAAAACAAACTGACTTTTTTATTAAAAGAAAAAAAAACTGACTTTTTTATTAAAAGAAAAACAAACTGACTTTTTTATTAAAAGAAAAAAAAACTGACTTTTTTATTAAAAGAAAAAAAAACTGACTTTTTTATTAAAAGGCCAAAGATTAAGACTCCTTACCTGTCATTATGCGCAAGTTTCACTGATGACCGGGGTGGCTCTATGATGGAGGCAGGTGCTGGTTGTCTTCCCTTAAATCCAGGGTAATCCTGCTGGAACTGAGTCTGGCTGGTAAATTTATGTGGGGTGGCCACTTTTAATTCTACCTTGCGTTCCATCTTGGCCGGACGATGGTCACCTGTGTACTGCTTAAATGTGCTTTGATGAGTCGTCTGCATTTGCATCTCACCTGTGAAATTGTTTGCGTTTTTTTTTAAAGAAAATGAATTCATGACAATAGCAGTAACTCTTCCAACTTTCTTCTAAATCTGACTAAAAATAATCAAATGTTGAGTATAAAAATCGAAAAAAAATCGACTTAATTCAAAATTTTGTTTTTTAACAACACAGACCAATATGTGGCAGAAATCATTAACTGGAAAGATTTGTGTATGTGGCTTTTGTTGCCGAAGCTATCGAGCACTCATATAAGGGGGTGACTGACTTTAATTTGTATAGAAGAAGAAGAAGAAGAAGAAGAAGAAGAAGAAGAAGAAGAAGAAGAAGAAGAAGAAGAAGAAGAAGAAGAAGAAGAAGAAATAAAAAAGAAAGAAGAAGAAGAAGAAATAAAAAAGAAAGAAGAAGAAGAAGAAGAAGAAGAAATAAAAAAGAAAGAAGAAGAAGAAGAAGAAGAAGAAGAAGAAATAAAAAAGAAAGAAGAAGAAGAAGAAGAAATAAAAAAGAAAGAAGAAGAAGAAATAAAAAAGAAAGAAGAAGAAGAAGAAGAAGAAGAAAGAAAAAAGAAGAAAGAAAAAAGAAGAAAAAAGAAAGAAGAAGAAGAAGAAGAAGAAGAAGAAGAAGAAGAAGAAGAAGAAGAAGAAGAAGAAGAAGAAAAAAGAAAGAAATAAAAAAGAAAGAAGAAGAAGTTGTAATCGTCTTTTTGGAACATACTTTGCATTACCTGTGAATACCTTTTTATACACATGAAAACCAGATAACCGGGGTGTTTGATCTCATTATAGCGTACTGCTTCACTTCATGCCAGCTGGGTGCAAATGCTCACCTAATCTCGTTACCATTGAGAACCTGATCCTGATTACAGGCAGGATTATTTGGGAACTTCCCATGCCTAGGAAAATGATCTCAACGAAGCAATCACGTGATAACAGTTTGTCAGGAAAGAGGTAAGATGATTACTTGGTTGTCAATTGATGAGAATCGATAAAAGGTATTGTTTCAACACTGACATAGATTAGGTGGTTTAGGGTTAGGGTTAGCAGCACTATATCTATGCTAACATGATATATGTGTATCCGTCTGTCTGCCCGTCCGTCTCTCTATCTGCTAACTACTTTTAGGTTATTAGACCTAGGAATGTGAAATTTGGCTTGAATGATTCTCAATGTAAGAAGATTGTGGAAAGAGGGATCCGATTTATATATTTTTTTTTAAGGAGGTATTAACACTTTGGTGCTAGACCCTTTGAAAATCATTCCCCCGGGAACAGTGACATATCCGTTGTTTTGGGGATGAAATAGTGTGCAACCAAAGTTTAGCCAAACCAAACAAAATTGTAAGATGTGATATGACACTTCAGAAAAGAATATCATGTTATATATATATATATATATATATATATATATATATATATATATATATATATATATATATATATAGTCTCGGAAGTATCTCAACCATTAAAACTATATAAGGAAAAAAAAAATAAAAATAAAGTTTAAGTCCGAAGTCGTTTATATATATATATATATATATATGGTACGTCAATGAAAATTAGTGAGACCTGCAAATGGAAGCAAATCGGTATTTTCAGTTGTTCAAAACAAGGAGTAGTTTAGTTAATAAAAACATTTATTTTTCATCTCTTTCTTTCCTTAAACCAGGCTTTTCAAAGATTAAAATCTTATCATCAGAGGAAAAATTATGATTGATAAGTTGACAGGGTAGGACTGTCAAAGTTCCAAATTTGAAAAAAGTTTTCTTTTAAAAATTAGAAATTAAAGAAATCCAAAAAAAAAAAAACTTCTTTAAAAAAAAATATATATATATATATATATATATATATATATATATATATATATATATATATATATATATATATATATATATACTAGCAAAAATATGTGACCAGTATTATTGTTAAATAGTAAAGGGTACGTCAGTAGTGTACATCTGATGATTTGGGTTCACTGGGCGGCGTTTATTAATCAGTAATTACCGACCTCTCTCTTTCTCTGTCTCCCCTAACCCGGCTCACTGGTTAGTGATTTAGAACAGATGATCCAGGCAAATAAACCTTTTCCAGTTTTTAACCGTTGTCTCGACTTGTTTGCAGGCAGTGTTTCCTCAGTTTGGCAGGATCACTGTAAGGGACGTGTGCAGGAACGAGCCGTGTGTTTTATTTGATTGTGATTTTTGAGACATTAAACCTCACCTCGGAGGGGAGGTATATGCAACAGTATATCAATATTGCAAGTATATCACTCCCCTCCCCTCCAACACTACCCAAAAAAAGGAGAATGTAATCCCTGGGTGGATGGTATGATGACGACAGAGCAGATAATACACTACTTTCTCTCCCAAAAGAGGAGGTGATAAGGCTTGGGAGGATGATATCATGACGAACAAACATATACTACACTACCCCCCAAAAAGAATGTAATGCCTGGGAGGATAGTATCATGACGAATATATACCACCATCACTATCCCTTTAGAAAGGTGGCGGTAATGCCTGGGAGAGTGGTCTCATGACATCAGAACAGATATTACACTACTTCCTTCGCCCCAAAAAGGAGGAGATAATGTGTGGGAGGATGGTATCATGTTAATGAAACATATACTACACTAACCAATCACCCCCGAATTAAACATTGAAAGTTCATTAATCTGAAAAAGTATAGTAAACTAGTTAAAATTAATTACTATACGTGTTTTTAAAAAATCAAAAAAACATATTATCAAGTCTCGATGATATAGTTCAAAGCTGCAGTTAAAATTAAGCTCAATGATCAAGAGTTTATATATATATCAGAGCTCTCATATAATAATAGCGCAAATTCCAAAAACATATTAATTATGATTTAAAATAGTTGAAACATGTTCCGGGAATAAATAGTCAACCATGTCACTTTCCATGTACGCACGTTTCGGAAAACACATTTTTATTAGTAAAATTACATTTAAGTAAAGATACAGAATGTTACGAAATATTTCTGTTTACGAAAAGAAGGCAATAGCGATGGATTCCAAAATTTTCAAATGAGAAATAGAACCCCCCTATGCAATACCTTGAACCATTCTTTATTTTTTTATATGTACTGGCACAGCAAGCATTATCAGCTAAATGTTGGCCAATGGAAGATTCCAAAGCCGAAATAAGAGGTGTGACACAAGAAACCAGGTCTACCCTGTCTAATGGTTTATTCGGGTCTTCAAATCTAATATAGTCGCCCAATATAACCAGCATTGTACTCGCAATTGAATTGAAAAGCAGATCTTGTGCCAAAAAGCAAACGCATCATACTCATCATCATGATCATCATGATCATCATCATCATCATCATCATCATCATCATCTATTTGAAACTGACGGTATTGATGTTGTTCTGATCTGTAATACACACACACACATATATCAGGACCGGCGGGACAGTTATAAAAGTGGGGGGAGGGGCTCTCCTAAAAAGTGGGGGGGGGGCCGGTTAAACACATACATATATAACTTCATTATTGATGACCGTAAAGTGGGGGGGCCAAGTCAAAAAGTGGGGGGGCTTGGCCCCCCCCCCTGCCCCCCGGTGCCGCCGTCTATATATATATATATATATAAAGTGGTGTACTAAAAGCGAACTTTTAGGAAAAGTGAAACCTATTGTGAAGAGTATATAGCTCAATATCCAGGATAGAGCAGGTAGAATGAAGAAGAATGAAAAGGAATTAGAGAAGCATTCGGGCAGAATTTTGCCCTGTGTTTCTTCCCCCTACAACTTTTATTTTATTTTTTCAAATTTTAAATCTTGGCCTTTGCCAACTTATCTATCCCAGCGACTTCCTCTGATGATAAGATTTTGATCTTTGAAAAGCCTGGCTTAAGGAAAATTTAACTTGAATAAATTGCCTTTTTTGCGGAATATACCTTGCTCTGAGCAATTGAATTGAATTATGATTTGACTTTTGCTTCTCTAATTCCTTTCCATTCTTCTTCATTATATATATATATATATGTATGTGTGTGTGTGTGTGTGTATATTACAGATCAGAACAACATCGGTACTGTCAGTTTCAAATCCAAACAAAGGGGACCTATAGTGTGTCAACGTGATTGTGCCGTTATTATATATATATATATATATATATATATATATATATATAAAAGTTTAAAATAGGCAATTAAATTTCAGACAAAATGGAATGGTTAATATATGGAATTAGTGGAACTTTTTTCTTTCCTTAATCCATGGATTTTCAAAGATATGCTCTTATCAGCGGAGGAAATTCGAATAAAAGAATATAAATAATTTAAAAAAAACTTTCTATGCTTCTTCAATGGTGATGATTTTCTTTGCATATTTTTACCTTTTTAAATTGTTTATATTAAAAAATATAAACAATTTAAAAAGGTTATATTTTTATATTTTCAAATGTTGACATTACAGTACATTTTACTGACTTATCGGTCAAATTTCCTCTGATGATAAGATCATATCTTTGAAAATCCATGGAGTAAGGAAAGAAAAAAAGTTTTTTATACAACTTTGTTTGAATAATTGATCTATTTAAATATAACAGTATTCCTCACTTTTGGGGGCCTGTCAAACCCTAATCTAGCCAAGAATACTAATCATATAAAGTTAGTAGGTTAAACTTATATAAAGTTAGAACAACCCTTTACAGGGCTATACTAAAAACCGCCTTTTTTGGTGGCAGGTTAAGGGTTAGGGTTAGGGTTTAGGGGTTTAGGTTAGGGTAAGGGTTAGGGTTAGGGTTTAGGGGTTTAGGTTAGGGTTATGGTTAGGGTTTAGGGGTTTAGGTTAGGGTTTAGGTTAGGGTTAGGGTTTAGGGGTTTAGGTTAGGGTTAGGGTTAGGGTTAGGGTTTAGGGGTTTAGGTTAGGGTTGGGGTTAGGATTTAGGGGTTTAGGTTAGGGTAAGGGTTAGGGTTTAGGGGTTTAGGTTAAGGTTTAGGTTAGGGTAAGGGTTAGGGTTAGGGTTAGGGTTTAGGGGTTTAGGTTAGGGTTAGGGTTAGGGTTTAGGGGTTTAGGTTAGGGTTAGGGTTAGGGTTTAGGGGTTTAGGTTAGGGTTAGGGTTAGGGTTTAGGGGTTTAGGTTAGGGTTTAGGTTAGGGTTAGGGTTAGGGTTAGGGTTTAGGGGTTTAGGTTAGGGTTAGGGTTAGGGTTAAGGTTAAGGTTAAGGTTAGCTATAATTAAGTTATTACTTTATTATTGCAACCTCCCGACTTACTGTAGTCTAGAGGCACCACTGTCTCCCCAATTAGTGTATATTAAACATGATATTTTAGATATGAGAAAAAAACAAAAATGTTACCTTCCGGCTGGATATATGGGTCCGACATTTTGACTGGGTAAACACGGGGTGCAGACTTGGGTTGGTAAGAGAATCTGGTGGTTGATTCTGGAAATGGTTGCTTATTGGGGAAAATTATGGAAGCTAAAAAAAAAGAATCGAAATTGGGTAAAAAAAACAAAAATATGGAAGCTTAAAAAATATATTTATTCTAAAAAAAAACAAAAATCGAAATTTGGTAAAAAAAAAAAAAAATTTGGAAGCTTAAAAAATATATTTATTCTAAAAAAAACAAAAATCGAAATTTGGTAAAAAAAACAAAAATTTGGAAGCTTAAAAAATATATTTATTCTAAAAAAAACAAAAATCGAAATTTGGTAAAAAAAACAAAAATTTGGAAGCTTAAAAAATATATTTATTCTAAAAAAAACAAAAATCGAAATTTGGTAAAAAAAACAAAAATTTGGAAGCTTAAAAAATATATTTATTCTAAAAAAAAACAAAAATCGAAATTTGGTAAAAAAAAAAAAAAAATTTGGAAGCTTAAAAAATATATTTATTCTAAAAAAAACAAAAATCGAAATTTGGTAAAAAAAACAAAAATTTGGAAGCTTAAAAAATATATTTATTCTAAAAAAAACAAAAATCGAAATTTGGTAAAAAAAACAAAAATTTGGAAGCTTAAAAAATATATTTATTCTAAAAAAAACAAAAATCGAAATTTGGTAAAAAAAACAAAAATTTGGAAGCTTAAAAAATATATTTATTCTAAAAAAAAACAAAAATCGAAATTTGGTAAAAAAAAAAAAAAAATTTGGAAGCTTAAAAAATATATTTATTCTAAAAAAAACAAAAATCGAAATTTGGTAAAAAAAACAAAAATTTGGAAGCTTAAAAAATATATTTATTCTAAAAAAAAAACTAAAAAAACTTTTATTGACCCCTTAACCTCTTATTGACCCCTTAACCTTTTACCTGACACGATTCAATCGTGTTTAAGTTAGAAGTTGATACTTTGACATTTTAAGATTTGTGTGTGAGAATAGAAATGCTGAAAAGGTTATGTTTATATCGTCAGCCGTTTTTGAGATGAAGGCATGTTCCCATATGGGAATGTCGCTAAGTTATGAGCAAAACATTGCATATTTTGCCTATATTTTGATTCTTCATATTTTCTTTGTATATATATATGTATATAGAGATATAGATATATGAAAAGGTGTAACGGATAACCACAGACTGGACCAAATTGAGACATATAAAAATATGAAATGAGTTTTGCAGTTTGCACCTTTTATTAAGATAATCTTTTTTATCTCATGATATATATATATATATATATATAATGTTTACATTGAGATACAACTTACATTCAGTCAGTGTCGCATGATGGCGTAGGGGTTAACATCGCCGACTGTCAGCTTGTTTCGATCCCGGCTTGAGGCACTAACTGGTCTAGCCGCACTGATGAGCTGTGAAACAGCGAAACAGTCTGTATGTGGATGACTATATATATATATATATATATATATATATATATATATATATATATATATATATGAGATAAGAAGGATGAAGGTAATCCGACGTAATGGGAAATGAAAAGGGAAAAACCAAAAAGGATGTGTTTTTTTTTAATATATATTCATCAACGTTTCGTCCTTTTGTGTAAAACTTCCTCAGAATGATAATTTTAAGAAAAATGTCATGCAAGTACGTGAGAATATTTGGTTGACATGATGGGTTGATGAGAAAAAGTAGTAGCCACTACTGGGTTCTCAGGACCGAGGTCCAGGCTTAGTGAAGTCAGTAGCATGGAATGAAATTAATGAGGATGGTTCTGAGTGAAAAAGTGGAGGGGTGGGGGTGAACGGAAATAATGTGGATGGCAGTGAGTGAAGAAGTGGAGGGTGGGGAAAGAGGAGGGGAGGGGGGAGGCTCTGTGATTTTGGTGTGTGGGTAATGTCATGGTTTTAGAAAAGATTTGAAAAAATGAAAATGTGTGTGTGTGAGAGGGGGGGTGTTGTGTTGGGTGTGTATGCGGAGACTTATATAACTTTTTTTTCTCTTCGCTCTCAGTTATACTCACATACAAGTCTCCGCATACACACCCAACACAACCCCCCCACACACTCACACACACACACATTTTCATTCACCACGAATCCAAACCTTCTAACTTACACATTCCACACATTCTTGACATAGCCAGCTGGTCAAACACTACTACTCTCCAAAAATGTCACACCTAACCACAACAAAATCTCCCCTCTCCCCTCACCCATTTCACCCTTTCGACAATTTCTCTCACACTCTTACCCACCCACCCACCCCTCCTACTTTAAAACCACCTTCATCATTTCATCATTCTTGTTGTTTGAATAAGTTCGTTTTTACGTCAAATATATACTAGTTTTATATCTCCACTTCATCTCTAAGCAGGGCCTAGCATCATCACCAAGATGCATACTAGCACGTAACCAGGGTACCCGATCCCCATGGGCCCGGATACTTTGTCATATATATATATATATATATATATATATATATATATATATATATATACTAGCTGTCCATACTCGGCGTTGCCTGGTAGTGTATTACTTGCAATTTGTTCTGCTTTCATTTTTTTTAACTATGCCGGGTTTTTTCTTCAAAATATTACTTTTTGGTTCCAACCAATTTTTTAAGGTTGCAGCCATTTGAAAAATGTATTTTCTGGAAGGAATTAAATCGAATTACATTTTAATCTTCTTAACAACATTCCAAACCCGATCGCTTGGATAGCAGTCAACAATCTTACCCGTATGCCATCATGCTCACGAGAAAGTAAGAGAAATAATTTTTTGTTATATTTGTTTACGTTACCGATTGATTTGAGAGCTCAATTCTTATTATGAAGAGCAATGCTTTATGCTAAGTCACAACCATTACCTCCTTTACAAGAGAGCTTAATTCACAAGTGGGGAGCGAATGGTGAGTGACTTTATGTTTTAAATGTTCACGTGTCACTTTGACCATAATGAATTAAATATCGCGTTGCTCGTTTGTTTGACACTCGTGTTTGCATAGGTAATACCATTAACCATTACCTATTTAGCAGGTGTGCTGATACAACATCATATCAATACCTACTCACACTTGCCAACAGGCTCGTTGCAGATATAAAACAAGTTGCCATTTGACACATTTTCGTTGAATATTATATTAAATAGGCATTTTGTTGGAATTTGTCATATTTGAAAAAAAAAAGATTTAAAGGGTTAAATAAACGGTTAATTTAGTCCACGGGGCTGGGAATAAAAAAAGAAACACAAAATGTGAAAAATGAAACTTGTACAGGATTCAAATCAGTGTCTTCGAAAGAGGGGTCAGGTAATGCAGGTGACGTCTTTGACCGATTGACTAATGAGCCGAACAGTAAGAGAAAGCTGACTTTGTAAGTGGTTCCTCTATCAAAGACATAGGTCCGTATCCTGTAAGAGTCTCAGTTTTTACTTTGTGGTTTTCTTTAATTATTCCAAGACCCATAGACTAAATTATTTAATGGTATTTCCTACGCAAGCACGAGTGTCAAACAAAGCAATGTGATACTGAATATAATGTTGGAAATATATATATATATATATATATATATATATATATATATTGTTTCATTTTACTTCAGTCGAAGTTCTCAGAAATCAAGAGAGGCGGGGCAAGCGGGTTGTTGTCAAAAATGTTCGCCGCTCGAGCGGAACTTTGCATAACCGCTAGTGACAACAATCTCGTGACTCCAAATCTTTTTCGCTAATAGCTTTTGTTTTTTTTGCCTTTGGAATTCCCTCCCTGCTCCCTATTTCCCCGACCGTACCAACATGCGGAAATTTAAATGTAATGCGAACAAGCAGCTTGCTGACACCTCTCCACCCAGGTCGCCCTCTATAAATCTGGAACCTATCACTGTAGCCCCTTATGCTTCAATGAATATATACCTTGTTTGGGGTGAACAAAAGTAAAAAAAATAAAAAAATGAAAAATAAAAATGTACTAAAAACAATCATGATCATACTCGGAAAGCTAGAACATATACAAAAGTTGTCTTACCTGCACAACTTGGCAATTCACCAAATGGAGCTGGCCGATCAGTCAAATGTGCCGGCCATTTCTTGTAATGTTCCTTTGCCGTTGTGTTGTCTTCAAATTTACCAGTGAGTTTCAGAGTGGCGTCATTCTTTGGCAGAGGGACGGGTACAGCTGGAAGACCCTTTTTGGCACTGAATTCCTGCTTATAAGACGTTGCACTCAAGAATGGTTTACTCGGTGGCTCATAGTGTTCTTCCTGCAAGAAAATCACATTTTGAAAACCTATTTCTTTTAAGTGAAATAAATTTTTTATTTAAATTAAAACATATATACCGGATGAATCCAAAGTAACCCCCTATTATTAACCCCCTATTATTAAATGCTCTTAATTTATTACCTAACCCTATTATTAAATGCTCTTAATTTATTACCTAACCCTATTATTAAATGCTCTTAATTTATTACCTAACCATAACCCTATTATTAAATGCTGTTAATTTATTACCTAACCATAACCCTATTATTAAATGCTGTTAATTTATTACCTAACCATAACCCTATTATTAAATGCTGTTAATTTATTACCTAACCATAACCCTATTATTAAATGCTGTTAATTTATTACCTAACCATAACCCTATTATTAAATGCTGTTAATTTATTACCTAACCATAACCCTATTATTAAATGCTGTTAATTTATTACCTAACCATAACCCTATTATTAAATGCTGTTAATTTATTAACTAACCATAACCCTATTATTAAATGCTCCTAATTTATTACCTAACCCTATTATTAAATGCTCTTAATTTATTACCTAACCCTAACCCCCTATTATTAAATGATAAACCTTAACCCTAATTTATTACTCTTACAAGAAATGAATCTGATGAGAAAGTGTATAGCATAGGGTTTTATTTAGAATTCAATATGGGTGCCAGCATTCGCCACCAGCTTCTCAAGCCGCCTGGAAACCGCATCACTTGATTTCACAAGTAACTCATTTTTTCGTTCCTTTGGGTATTTTTTAATAATAAATCATGACTTATCAAGGCCAAAATAACACTCGAGGATAAGAGTTAATAAGATGGACAGACTGACACTCGAAAACAGCAATTCTTCCCCCTTTGTCAGAAACATTGCTCATGGAATGTGAGGACTTTCTGTTTTGGGAGTCAGCTGTTGTTTTCAGTGGGTAGTATTCATTGTATTCAAATAGTAAAAAAATGAGTTACTCGTGAAATCACGTGATACGGTTTCCAGACGACTTAAGAAGCTGGTGGCTAATGCTGGCGCCTATATTAAATTCTAAATAAAACCCTATGCTATACGCTTTCTTATCATATTCATTTCTTGTAAGAATTACAGGGTGATTCATAAGTCACTTAGCTATTTAAAATGATTACCATATGAAGCCCAAACATACGATAAACTTTTGATAATTGTTATCTTACTCTCTAATTACTGCTATTTGTTATTTTAAATTTGTTCGTTTATATATTTGTTTCTATATATATTTAACACCATAATCAATCAAATATGCTACAAAGAGTCGTAAATTCCTTGCAAAAAAGAATGGAGCTATGCATGCAGAACGAAGGTGGAAATTTTGAAAATTTGCTGTAATTTTAAACTCCCATAAATGAATTTGTTGAATAAACTTTCTGTTTTGTATTACCGTATTTTTTAACTTTAGAATTTCAAAAATAAATAGCTAAGTGACTTATGAATCACCCTGTATATTTCAGTAATAAATTATGTATACTTGAACTATTATCAAGTGTACTTTCCAATCACCCTGCGTATATTAAAGCTGTTATCTCTCTCTCTCTCTCTCTCTCTCTCTCTCTCTCTCTCTCATATATATATATATATATATATATATATATATATATATATATATATATATATATGGAAAATGTAAAAGGAAAAACGAAAATTATTTATGTGTTTATCAACGTTTCGTCTTTATTTCAAGACTTTTTCAAGATAACTGATTTGAAGAAATAACATACAAGTACAATATTTGAAAATATGTGGTGCGTTTTCAAATATTATCTACTTAAAGGTGAAACAAAAAGAGAGTTGTCGGCCCCTTACACTATTGGAGCTCTTCTAAAATGAAAACAAATAAATTTCGGCCCCCTCCCTAATCTGCAGAAGTGTCCAATTTTTTGTAGGTTCATTTTTAAAATGTGTCTTTCCTGTCTGTAACGAGCGTATTTACTTACCATATATATTGGTTTGCGTCGTTCAATCTCACCATAGTTTTTATACTCCGACCTCTGATGTGTCTCAAAAGACATGTTCGGTGGATTCGGGTTTCTGGGGGACATTGGAGGCCGTTTGCTGGATCTTGGCCGCGGATCGGCAACTGCTTTGAACGTCGATGCATAGTTAGTCTCGGGAAGTTTTTCCAGACTTTTTTGTGCTGGAAGATAACTTACTCTGGGTCGTAGTCGTTTTCTCTTGTGGTGCCTAGAAACATACGAGGGAGAAAATACCAATATTATGCTAGATAGAAAAGGGGGGGGGGTGAAAGATACAATGTTTTGATTGGTCGAACAAGATCACGTGTTATGTTAGAGAGCAGAATTTTCTTGAAACAGTCAGTTAAGTTTAGACAGTTGGTGAGAGGCAACGCTGACCTGCAGATAGCTGCATTTTTTTTTTTTTTTTGCTAATTAATCCCCGCCAGTTATCAACGCCAAACACCACTCGAAGATAAGAGTTAATGAGATGGATAGATTGACAGTTGAATAATGATGAATACTATGAGAGGATTGAAAATCTCCACATACCACCAATTAAAAACAACAGCCGACTCAGCAAACAGCAATTCTTCCCCCTTTGTCAGAAACAACTACCCATGGAATGTGAAGACTAGAGGAAAAATAAGTTGAAATAAAATTATAAACTAAAAAATGAGCTGGTAACGGTTCTTTTGTATTTCCTTTTTTTTATATTTGTTTTCTTTTCTCTGATTTTCTTTTGTTTTCTTTACAATGAAGCTTGCCAGAAAACGGCAATTCTTCCCACTTTGTCAGAAACAACTGCTTCCCACCGCTGTTGTATATTTCCGTTGTACTTAAAAGTGAAATATATTCTTACACTTTCTGTTCATATTCATTTCTTGCATAGGGTTTTATTTAGAATTCAATATGAGCACGAGCATTTGTCAGCAACCCTTCAGGTTGTATGGGAACCGCATCAACTGATTTCACAATGAACTCTTTATTTTTTTACCAATTATTTACTACTTATCAAGGCTAAAGAAAACACTAGAGGATACGGGTTAATGATATGGTTAGAGTCACAGTGTAATGATGATGAATATCATGAGAGGATTGAAAATCTCCACATACCATCTACTGAAAGAAACAGCCGACCCGGAAAACAGCAATTCTTCCCCCTTTGTCAGAAACAACTAGCCATGGAATGTGAAGACTAGAGTAAAAATAAGCTGAGATAAAATTATAAAATAAAAAATGAGCTGGTAACGGTTCTTTTGTATTTCCTTTTTTTTATATTTGTTTTCTTTTCTCTGATTTTCTTTTCTTTTACTGTTATGCTTAAAAGAATAACAAACATTAATGCATAAAAATATGATGGTATATTTTAAGTGTTTGGTTGCAGTGAACGAGTAGGGTGAGAGAAAGTGGAGAAAGTACGGAAATTAATGGAAGTAGATCTCTCGAATTCGCTAGCCAGCAGCATCTGTTCAATGTCAATTTGGGCCAGTTAAAATAACATTTTTTGTCACCCACGCATCCACAACTGATACACAATCAATGTAACCACGCCTCCTGCTTTGATTTTCCTTTCTTTCTTTAGATTGAAGCTTGCCACCGCTGTTGTATATTACTGTTATGCTTAAAAGAATGACAACAAACATTGATGCATAAACAGATACTACACTTTGATCCTCGCCAAAAGGTCAAGAAAAAAGGGCTTTGTCCGTTGGTCTGTCGTGTTTGAAATCGCACTTTCGTCTCAAAACGAACAGATTAAATTGAAAACCATTTCTTGTTTTGTATTTTAGTTGGTTTTTATTTTTTATTTTTTATTTTTTTACTAATGACTCACCGCTTATCAAGGCTAAAAATCACTCGAGGATAAGGGTTAATGAGATGGATAGATTGACAGTTGAATGATGGAGAATACTATGAGAGGATTGATAATCTCCATATACCAGCCACTCAAAACAACAGCCGATCCAGAAAGTCATAATTGTTTTTCACTTTGTGAGAAACATCGCTCATGGAATGCGAGGACTAACAGATAAAATAGGAGAAAACGAGAGTTACGAAGCTGTCGAAAGTAAACGCAAGGTTTACTTTCCACTTTCTACTTTCATCAACATGGATGGCCATTGTCTTCCATGGAGCTCATCTGTCCTTTCACAGCTCTTGTTTTTAGTGTTATTCCGTGTTCACAAACTCAGCTCATCAGACAAGCCATGGCTTGCTCGATGGAGGTGTCAGTTTAGTCACCGACAGGTAGTACAAGAACTAGTTTACGTGGTACTAGTTGATACTAATAGCAGATAGGAAGACCTGCCTAGCTGTATACTGTTTCGGTGCACTTGTAGCCACTCGAATAAGGAAACGATAATGAAAGTAGAAACTTATGAAGCCACCAAAAATTTGGCCGGTGACGCTTTGTAGATTTGATAACTAAATATTTTAAATATTCTATGTCATTCGTGTTCATTAGTTCATCGATGCGATCCAGTCACTACGAAGAATGAAATCCAAGATGGCGATCCAGACGTGGTTCACACCTAGCGTAGCATAAGGAATTTATTTGATCCTCACAAATTGTCTGTCATTTTCTTCATCGACCGAAACAGCTGTTCGTCTCTTTCGTTGACATGTAGTAGTTGGCTCATTAGATAGTGACGTCTTCAGCAGTGGTCGTAGTAGCAGTTGTAGAGATGTTGTTTTTTCTTCTTTATTCTTTTGGTGGCTGGGATAATAGAAATAATTAAAAAGAAAAACAAATAACATGGACTCCCTGGTGCTGCGGATAAAGTGCCAAGTAATAATCAGTTCTAAGCGATAGTGTTCTGGAGGTTGAAGGTTCAATCCTACGTACAGGCGATACTAAGAACCTAGTTAAGAACCACTTAAGACTTCTACTCTGTCATGGCTGAGAGAACGAGAGCAATCTATCCCAATAGAATTTCTTTGAACCTCACAAATTATCTGTTATCTTCTTCATCGACCGAAACAGCTGTTCGTCTTTTTCGTTGACATGTAGTAGTTGGCTCATTAGATAGTGACGTCTTCAGCAGTGGTTGTAACAGCAGTTGTAGAGATGTTGTTCTTTTTCTTCTTTATTCTCTTGGTGGCTGGAATAATAGAAATAATTAAAAAGAACAACAAATAACATGGGCTCCCTGGTGCCGCGGATAAAGTGCCAAGTAATAATCAGTGTTCTGGAGGTTGAAGGTTCAATCCTCAGTACGGGCGATACTAAAAACATGGTTAAGAAATACTTGAGACTTCTACTCAGTCATGGCTGACAGAACGAGAACAAACTACCTCCATGGATTAAATAAAAGGTTCAGTTCAGAATTCCATACAGATTCCTGAGTTCGGCACGATGCGCTTGAAGAAGGTAAGAGGTTACATCGGCCGAAACGTTGTGAGAATAAAATCCAAGATGACAACAGTAGTCTGAACAATCCAAATAATGTAAACAAATAACGCCATTAATTGTTCTGTGATACGATTTACTTTTTAGAGTAATTTATAGTAAGTACATCAAGAGGAACTACATCTTCCCCTTCCACCCCACCCCTATAGGTGGGTGCTACCATATCAGGCTTTCTGAAAATACTGTCTTCCTGACTTAAATTGCACCAAACATTGATGTAATTGTTTTTCCTCTGTTCTGCAAAGCCAAAAACAAAAACAACAATTTTCCTCTACAAAACAACCAAACGAAACACAATGAAAACATATTTGAAGACAAAGAACTTGAAGCATAAAAACTTTTTACTAACATGATCAGATTTGGCATTAAATAACCCGAAAAAGGGTTGATATGCCGTAAAACAAAACAACCAAACCAAATACCATGAATACATATTTGAAGATATAAAGAACTTGAAGCATAAAAACATTTTACCAAAATGACCGGATTTGGCATTAAATAACCCGAAAAGGGTTGATACGCTGGTCACTGCTGAAGGGCTAAGGATGCCAAAACAGGGGTTCACTGGGGAGACTACACAAAACCTATATAAAACAACTAGCAGAAGACCCATAATGCACCTATGAAAACCTACCTTTTGTCAGAAAAATCGCTCATGGAAAATGAGGGTGGAGGGGCAAAGTAGGGGAAGCGAGAGTTACGGGGCTGTCGAAAATACGTTTTCTAATTTATAATCCAACGTAATGATAAATGAAAAAAGAAAACCGAAAATTGTTTATATGTTAATCGACGTTTTGTCTTTATCTAACACTTATCGTTGGCTAGTTTTTAACCTTGAAGTAGTATTTTTTTTAGCTCCTTATATCGAGTTGCTTTATGTCTTGTCTGGAGCGATTTCCATACAAAAAAAATAGATGGCTCATTGGATAGTGACGTCTAGTTGTAAAGATTGTTGTTAGGGAAAAAAAAAACAACCGAAGTTTCTGTGTCTTCCTCTCTCATTCTCCTTGTAGTTGCAATACTGTAACAAAATAAAAACAAAAATAAAACAAAAACGCTGACAAAACTGTAGCTCAACGGCCCCATGTTCTTTCTTGCTTTAACCCCAACCCTAACCCTAAGCCCATGTTCTTTCGACAGCATTACGTAGGCTTCCCCTTGCCCACTCCCCGGAGTGGCGAAAAAACGACAGAGCTTCAAAAAAGGTCCTAACACAATCAGCTGACAAGACAAAAAGATGGATCTTGCTCTCTTGTTTGCCACGTCTCATTTCAGACTTCCTGCCTGTAACGTCATATCCTGACACGTACTCCTAACCTCTAACTTGGCTTCGAATGGAATTTTCCACTCTGCTTAAGTTTAACCGTAGATGTAAAATACCGTTTTTAACATTATTTTCATCCACCTACATATAATCTTTCTACAGTATTCGTCCAATGACACGTTTGTTTAAAATAAATTAAGCACACAACAAAATCGTAGCGGTCATAGGTTTATTGTTCCGTAACAAACAAGACCCACTGGGGACGCAAGTCTAAGCCAAAGTTTTACTAACTGTCGTCGTCTCTTCAACCACACTTTGTCGTTTACTCCTGTTACTTTGTATACGTTCGATACGCTTGATATAGACATGAGTTCTTTGTTCTGTCGCCCAGAAATGTACGTGTGAACTCAGTCTATATCAGATTTGCCAGTCATTCACTCAGTGACGAGTATTAGATTACCATCAGCAGGACCGGCGGGACAGTTATAAAAGTGGGGGGGAGGGCTCTCCTAAAAAGTGGGGGGGCCGGTTAAACACATGCATATATAACTTCATTATTGATGACCGTAAAGTGGGGGGGGGGGCCAAGTCAAAAAGTGGGGGGAGGGGCTTGAGCAGCCCTGCCCCCCCCGGTGCCGCCGTCCATGATCAGGTCACCCATCCTAGATCCACAGGAGGTGCACCTGATATTGCTGCACAAATAATAACTCCAAAGGTGCATAATAAAAACTAGGCAACAATATGGGGAAGTAGAAATACTATAAAGTTGATGGACTTGGTCTTCACTCTGTGATGTGCTGGGACGGCGAAATCTATGATCTGTCAGGCGGGTTTTTTTATTTTCCTTCTTACTGACTATTATCGCGTCCGGTTGTTTTGCTTCGACGAGCTCGTTCGTTTGTATTTCCATGTCCCATAAGATTTTATGCCTTATATTATCAAATATTGGCTCCAGTTTATGCTCGTTCCATTTGTTCAGATGTTTACAGTGCATTGATTTGCATAGTTCCCAGTGGATCACCTTCCTAACCCAGTCATGTCTGTTTTTGTATACCTTTTGGGCTAATTGGCTGCATTCAATAATGATGTGGTTTACAGTTTCGTCTCTTTGTCAGCAGAGTCTACATTTATTGTTTTGTCTATCTTAGCTTTCATATAGTTTGTTCTAGTCATGTTGTTTTCTGTTGCTATCAGTAGCAGTTCCGTTTCCCCGTTCAAGTGTCCTTTTGGTAGCCATGTCCATGTGTGTTTGTACGTTCCTTTCTTTGGTCAGTCTTATAAATTGTTCATGTAGCTGCTTCTCTTCCATTTTGCTTTTCTCGCCTTTTTTTTTTTGTACTTTAATTCACCCCAAAAAAGGGACATTGTCGCTGAGACGTAAGGGTCTACTGCAAAGTAGAGGTCACATCTAAAGGAGACCCTAAGTGGGGAGTTGCGCAGCAAGATATTTGTTCACATTACATTTACATTTCAATCGGTCCAACGAAATAAGCTATTAAAGTAAAAAATCTTCCGGCATCTCTGAACTTTTATAGTGAAGGGGTTGGATTTTGCTACTAGTAGGTTGGGTCGAGAGTATTTTCGTTGAAGGGGTACAAGTGAAGTTAGTTTATCAGAGTACATTCCGTGGAAGTACTTGTAAAAACAAGCAACACCGATGCAACACTCTGATAATGCGACAATGGTTAGAATGTAATGGTTAAAAAATAAATGGTTAGAGCCCGGTTAATGGTTATATTAATGGTTATAGTTATAACTATGGTTATATCATGGTATATATTAATCAAATATATCATTTTATGGTTATTATCATTTTATGGTTATATCAATGGTTATATTTTTATATTAATGGTATATATAACATATTATATATGGTAATGGTTATATCAATGGTTATATCATGGTATATATTAATGGTATATATAACATATTATATATGGTAATGGTTATATCAATGGTTATATGGTTATATTAACGGTATATATAACATATTATATATTGTGATGGTTATATCAATGGTTATATTTTTATATTAATGGTATATATAACATATTATATATGGTAATGGTTATATCAATGGTTATATCATGGTATATATTAATGGTATATATAACATATTATATATGGTGATGGTTATATCAATGGTTATATTTTTATATTAATGGTATATATAACATATTATATATGGTAATGGTTATATCAATGATTATATGGTTATATGAATGGTATATATAACATATTATATATGGTAATGGTTATATCAATGGTTATATGGTTATATTAATGGTATATATAACATATTATATATGGTAATGGTTATATCAATGGTTATATGGTTATATTAATGGTATATATAGCATATTATATATGGTAATGGTTATATCAATGGTTATATCATGGTATATATTAATGGTATATATAACATATTATATATGGTAATGGTTATATCAATGGTTATATCATGGCATATATTAATAGTATATATAACATATTATATATGGTAATGGTTGTATCAATGGTTATATCAATGGTTATATCAATGGTTATATCAATGGTTAGAGCCCGGTAAACAGTACAGTATCTATTAGGTTAGAAATTCGTTAGAGAGGTTAGTGATTGGTGCACCAGCCCAAATGTGGCAACAATACTCCAAACACGGGCATTTTATAGAGATATAGGTTATTGGAAGATGTGAGAAATTTTCTAGCCCGGTAACTTGCCTTGTTTAAGGTGAACTAAGTTTTAAAAAAGAAGAAGAAAAAAGGTAAGTAGAAAAGTAAATTTTATTGCTTTTGGTAACAGTTATCTGTTTAGTGTTTGATTTTCATGTTAAATTCCACATAAATGATCATGTTACTTCTCTGATGAATGCGAGTTGGAAAAAACGATCGTTTTAATAGACAATTTCTTTCTTTGTAGCAGACTTGGCAGTATCTTTTATGTACTTATTCCAACTAATGTTGTCTGAGAATGTTGAGCCTTGTTTTTGATAGCATTAAATGTCACCATCCATTTTCGGCCCTATTTTGCTACCGACGCAAGGTCATTTTTCACTTCATTTTGCCTGAGAATGTCAAGTGGAAGAGTTTCAACGTTGGTATCTCATGGGAGGGTTATGGTTTAAGGCTACGGTTAGGCGTTAGGGTTAGGGTAAGGGTTAGGGTTAGGGTTTAGGTTAGGGTTAGGGTTTAATATTCTAATATTTTATCATCGGCATAAACAGAAAAACAGAAACAACTCCCAAATTCACTTCAACAGCAAAAGCTCAAACTGGTGTCATAAACACCAGCTCCTAGAGACAGTCTAACAAAAAGGCGCAAAAAAGCCAAAAATGTTGGTCACGTGGGATGCTCACAACTATGTCGGGCAAACCACTGGTCAAACATATAAAAAGCATCACACAACGCTAAACTCTCTCTTTCCTCTTTTTCTCTCCGCCTCGCGGAACATTAACAGAGAATACAAATTCGGCTACCCTCGCCTTTGGACGAGAGGTGCCAGTGCATCAGCTGACTACGACACACGCACACACACACACACACAAAGGCTTACACTCCTATTATTCTTAACCGCACGCAACCTAACACTTCTGATAAAGACACACACATACAAATACCTAAACGACGTATCAACTCTACGCTCGCACGCACATTCACACACTTCGACGTACTAACGCCAAGCCTCACACATGGCTACACTGTGCACATACATACACATTCATAAACATCTATCGTTTCTCTAACTGGACACTTGAAATAAACACTTAATGCTCTGTAATTTGTAAATATATAAATCTATTGTGTTACTTTTGAACTACGTTTTATTCTTCCTTCAACTAATGCATGCCTTATCTTTAATTCAACTTTCATACATGTTTTTCCATGTTTTATCTGTTTTTACTCTTTTAAACATCTCTTTAACTATTCTAATGTAAGCGTGGATCAGCATATTCTCTAAGACACAATATTTTAACAAGGTCCGAGCTCCTACAGTCTCTCCGGGAAGGTGCTATCGGCCATGACATTCGGTGGTTGGAAAAGTTGTTTATAGTTGTTAAAGGAAAGTAAGTCTGTTTTTTCATGTTCGTCTCTATTGTTATACATTTTAAAATGTGAAAGGGGTTTAGGGTTAGGGTTAGGTTTATGGCCACTAATCGAAAAGAGATATTTATGAAGAGATGTTATTGGGCTACAAAATAACTACTAAAAGTGATTTCATTCTACTAAATTGTCTTTTAAAACGATCTTTTTTTCCAACTAGCATTCATCAGAGAAGTAACATGATCATTTATGTGGAATTTAACATGAAAATCAAATAGTAAACAAATAACTGTTACCAAAAGCAATAAAATTTACTTTTCTACTTACCTTTTTTTTTCTTCTTTTTTTACCTTAGTTCACCTTAAACAAGCCAAGTTGCCACTGTAGACGTAAGGGGCTACTGAGAATTAGGGTGAAAGTTTAGTAGGTCATCCTAAATTTTGGAGCTGTACAGCGAGCTGTTTATTAACATTAGTTTTCAATTTCTGCATGTCGGTACAGCCGGAAAAACAGGGAGCAGAGAGGGAGTTCAACAGGCCGGCAGCTCTAGGATAGAAGCTATTGGAGTAGAAAGCTCTCCAGCATCTGGGGGCCTCCACAGTGAATTAATGAGATTTAGCTGATTGTCGGATTAGTCTAGTGCATTTACGTCGAGGGGTCAATAGAGCAGCTACTTCATCGGAGCACAATCCATTGAAGTATTTGTAAAACAAGCACAAGGATGCATCATTGCACCGATGAGACAGGGGCTGGAGCTTTTAGGATAGTGAGGGATCTATTAGATAAGTGACTTTTTTTCGGACTTTGTCTAAGAGAGAGAGACTAGTGGAGGGTGCATCAGCCCAGATGTGACAACAATACTCCATGAATGGGTGGATAGTGGGTTTGTAGAGATATAGGATACTGTCAGGTGTGAGAAGTTTTCTAGCATGGTAGAGGGAGCGCACCTTCTTTGCAGCAGTCTTGGCAATGTCTTCTATGTATCTGTTCCAATTCATGTTACCTGTGAATGTTAGACCGAGGAGTTTAAGGGTTGAACTCTCAGGTAGGGTGTGATTTTCCATGGCAATCGGTGGTTGGAGAGGTTTCTTGTAGTTGTTGAAAGAAAGTAGCTTTGTCGTTGCGGCATTAAAAGTTACCATCTATTTATGACCCCATTCCACTACAATCTTACTTATATTGTTATGTAGATACTATAATATCAAAACATACGATAAAATGAAATAAAATGATAAAAAATAGAAGAATGAATAAAACAGCTCCCAAATTCACTTCAACAAAATAGCTCAAACTAGGGTTATAAACAGCAGCTCCTAGAGACAGTCTAACAAAAAGGCGCAAAAACGCCAAAAATGGTGATCACGTGGGTTACTCACAACTATGTTGGGCAAACCACTGGTCAAACATATAAAAAGCATCACACAACGCCAAACTCTCTCTTTCCTCTTTTTCTCTCCGCTTCTCGGAACATTAACAGAGAATACAAATTCAGCTACCCTCGCCTTTGGACGAGAGGTGCCAGCATGTCGGCTGACTATGGCACACAGACACACACACACAAAGGCTTACACTCTTATCATTCTTCAACACACGCAACCTCACACTTCTGATAAAGACACAGACATACAAATGCCTAAACGACGTATCAACTCTATGCTCGCACGCACATTCACACACTTCGACGTACTAACGCCAAGCCTCACACATGGCTACACTGCGCACATACATACACATTCATAAACATCTATCGTTTCTCGAACTGGACACTTGAAATAAACACTTAATGCTCTGTAATTTGTAAATATATAAATCTATTGTGTTACTTTTGAACTACGTTTTATTCTTCCTTCAACTAATACATACCTTATCTTTAATTCAACTTTCATACATGTTTTTCCATATTTTATCTGTTTTTACTCTTTTAAACATTTCTAACTATTCTAATGTAAGCGTGGATCTTAGCATATTCTCTAAGACACACTATTTTAACAAGGTCCGAGCTCCTACGGTCTCTCCGGGAAGGTGCTATCGGCCATGACATTCGGTGGTTGGAAAAGTTGTTTATAGTTGTTAAAGGAAAGTAACTTTGTTTTTTCATGTTCGTCTCTATTGTTATACATTTTAAAATGTGAAAAGGGTTTAGGGTTAGGGTTAGGTTTATGGCCACTAATCGAAAAGAGATATTTATGAAGAGATGTTATTGGGCTACAAAATAACTACTAAAAGTGATTTCATTCTATTAAATTGTCTCTTAAAATGATCGTTTTTTCCAACTAGCATTCATCAGAGAAGTAACATGATCATTTATGTGGAATTTAACATGAAAATCAAATAGAAAACAAATAACTGTTGCCAAAAGCAATAAAATTTACTTTTCTAATAACTTTTTTTTTTCTTCTTTTTTAAAACTTAGTTCACCTTAAACAAGCCAAGTTGCCACTGTAGACGTAAGGAGCTACTGAGAATTAGGGTGAAAGTTTAGGAGGTCATCCTAAATTTTGGAACTGTGCAGCGAGCTGTTTGTTAACATTAGTTTTAAATTTCTGCATGTCGGTACAGTCGGGGAAACAGGGAGCAGGGACGGAGTTCAAAAGGCCGGCAGCTCTAGGATAGAAGCTATTGGAGTAGAAAGCTCTCCGGCATCTGGGGACCGCCATAGTGAATGGATGGGATTTAGCTGATTGTCGGGTTGGTCGAGTGTATCTACGTCGAGGGGGCACCAGAGCAGCCAGTTCATCAGAGCACAATCCATTGAAGTACTTGTAAAACAAGCACAAGGATGCAACATTGCGGCGATGAGACAGGGGCTGGAGCTTTGTGGATTGTGAGGGATCTATTAGATAAGCGACTTTTTTCAGACCGTGTCTGAGAGGGAGAGACTAGTGGATAGTGCACCAGCCCAGATGTGACAACAATATGCCATGCATGGGCGGATGGTGGCTTTGTAGAGATATAGGATAATGTCAGGTGTGAGAAGTTTTCTAGCTCGATAGAGGGAGCCTACCTTCTTTGCAGCAGCCCTGGCAAGGTCTTCAATGTATTTGTTCCAATTCATGTTACCTGTGAATGTTAGGCCGAGGAGTTTTAACGTTGGACTCTCGAGTAGGGTGTTATTTACCTTGACAATCGGTGGTTGAAGAGGTTTCTTGTAGTTATTGAAAGAAAGTAGTGTTAGCATAGCGGTTCCCAGGGTTAGGGTGTGGAGTTTATTATACTTATATTAATCCGTATGGGAAAAGATGCTTGCTAAACTACGTTATCTATGGGGAAATATTAAATGAAGGAGGAATCGACCAAGTACAGTTTACAAACATTTATTCGCTTCGACAAAGGTAAAGACAATTGACAACATTACACAATAGAACACACAAGAAATGTTACTCACCATTTATGGTGGGACTCTACCAATTTGGTAGGTGGTACTTAGTTCTCTACCGCGTGGGGTCTTCCCCTACACGGCGAAAGTTAATAGGTCCTTCTCTGGATTATCTAGCCCGGATCTGTGTGTTAACAAGGGGACCTAACTCACCGGTGTCTTTTGCCCAGTGGCAGTTATGCCTTGTCCCCTACAGTAGCTTTGTCTTTGTAGCATTAAAAGTAACTATCCATTTATGACCCCATTCCACTACAATCTTACTTATATTGTTATGTGGATACTATAATATTAAAACATACGATAAAATGAAATAAAATAATAAAGAATAGAAGAATAAATCAAATAATTCCATGTTCATAAAAGATTAATTGAGTTTTTTCTACAAAACCAAGGTTGTCGGCTGGAAATGTAAGTTGACTACGAATAGCTTGCCAAACCTTCTTCAATCAGCTGAACTCCTCCTAAAGTTTAACCGTTCTTTGCCGTGGTAGGGGTGGTGGCAAGATGCTAGTGTCAAAACTACCTGCTAACATAGCTATGGTGAAAATCCACGAGAAGTCGGCATCAGGATCTGGTGAAAATCCACGAGAAGTCGGCATCAGGATCTGGTGACAATCCACGAGAAGTCGGCATCAGGATCTGGTGACAATCCACGAGAAGTCGGCATCAGGATCTGGTGAAAATCCACGAGAAGTCGGCATCAGGATCTGGTGAAAATCCACGAGAAGTTGTCATCAAGATCTGGTGACAATCCACGAGAAGTCGGCATCAAGATCTGGTGACAATCCACGAGAAGTCGGCATCAGAACCGCAAATCAATGGAGTGAAACTGGCAACATTGCTTCTACACCATTCCTTTGTGTGTTCTGGGCTAAACCTTCCCCGACTTCACATGCAACTAGTGAGCCTTGTTGTTCTCGGTGTTCTGCAACCAACGAGGCGGACTTCATGCAGACCATACAATTCTAAGGTACTATCTCTGTTAGCTCTATGTAGACGTCTAAATTGCCTAACGAATAAACAAGAAAGCAGCAGCAAACAAATATTTTTTTATAAAAATATCAACTCTTGATTGGATACGAGTCTTAATACAGAAATTTTATTTCAGCCAATCAAAAGTGCAGAAAATAAACATGTTAACCTTTTAAGAAATAGACGCCAGGAGCCACCTATTTGATACCTAAGCTAAGCCCCCAAATTTTTTAACATTTTCTGCCCAAAATCTTCCACTGCACATATCACTTCGATTCACGATCAGCAACAGACTCAGACTGTCAAGTTTACTGCTGATCTCTCCCCCCTGCCTCATGATCTGCTCCTAATACCAAGACGTTTTTTTTTCTTTTCAGGGTTTACACGAGACTATTTCTTATCAGTGATTGTATATTCAGCTATTTAGCCAAATTCGTTGTCTGTCATTAATAAAATGTAATTTATTTTTGTATGGATCGACTTTGTCATTCTTTTTTTTTTCTCTACAAGATAATCGTTAAGAAGACAGCTCTTTTAAAATGGTAAACTATGCTTGGTCTGTGGTCCCATGTGTCATTTAGGTTACTCAAGGTCATATTCTCAGTGTCACAGCACCAAATGTGGTCCTGTCGTGCAAAGGGGATATCTGAAGGTCGCTGCTTGGGTAACTTGGCACTAAATCCAGTCCTATGTGACTTGGCACTACATGCATTCCAACTAGTTGTTCTGTCAATCACTTATGATGTGGTTTACAGTTTCGTCTCTTTGTCAGCAGAGTCTACATTTATTGTTTTGTCTATCTTAGGATGTGTTTAAAGGATCTGCAGAATTTTTGGTGTTGACGTAACTTAGTCAGGAACTTGGGTAAGTGGTAGGCTTAGTCGGTAACCCCAAAGCAAGAAGAACTTGTTGTAAATAATGACAAATATTTATTAGAACACAGGTGTGTAACAATAATAAAAAACGAAAAGCTATGTTGCTCTTGTTGAGAAGCAAAGACAAGTTGAGGAATTTGACTGCTGCTAAGTATTAATTAGGGAACTTCTTAGTCTTTTGAATCTCTGTTTTATTTGAGCCGAGTTTTGTGAACGAATTTGCTAACGAATTACAAGCCGTGTTGCATTTCCTTCTCTATTATGATTAGTTAAACAATGAGAGCCTTTGTTTCACCTAAAACCGTGGACTTTAATTCTGAACCATAATATATGAGCTGAGTCTCATTTAAAAATTAGCACACCTTAGTATTTGTTGAAAGGCAATTATCAGATATAGTACTGCAAAATATTATGAGAAAGAAAAATAGTTTGAATATGATCAATAGTTTGATATGTGGGATATTGTCAGTTGTTGAGGTCAATATTTTAGATTTTGTATCCCCCCTGATGAACTGCCTAGCAAGCATCTTGCTGGGTAGCGAAACACGTGTAGGGAACAATAACTTTACAAAATCAATAAATAATAAAATAACAGATTTTTTTTGATGTGATTAATCCTCTCTGGAAAAAAATATCTTGGTAAACTCTCCAAATATATATATATATATATATATATATATATATATATATATATATATATATATATATATATATATATATATATAATGAGTCAATGAAAAATAGTTAGACCTGCAAATGGAAGCACATCAATATATTCAGTTGTTCAGAACAAGGAGCATTAAGTAAATAAAAATATTTATTCTTCTTCTCTTTCAATTTCATTCCTTAAGCCAGGCTTTTCAAAGATTAAAATCTTATCATCAGAGGAGGTGGTGATTGATAAGTTGACAGATAAGGACAGTCAATATTAGAAATTTGAAAAAAGTTTTTTTTTTAAAGTTTTAAAAGTTCAAACGGGTATGTCTCAATGTAAATGAAAGTCACCAAAAACGGAAATCCAAGTTGTATGGGGTTCAAATGTAATTGGGAAATCCAATTTGGATCTACTTGCTTGAAAACAGGAAGAATCGCGTTTTCTTGATATGGCTATTTTTGTCTGATCTGCGAGCTTCGGTGGAATCGTCGTCGTTGGATTTTCACACAGATTCTTTTGGATTTTGAGCTTTCCTCACCTCACAATAGGTCTAATTCTCTAAAAGTTACTTTTTAGTTATAAACTCTCTCTCATATATATATATATATATATATATATGGGAAGAGAAGGATGAAGGTAATCCGACGTGATGGTAAAATGAAAAAGGAAAACCAAAAACTGGATGTTTTTTATGTGTACATCAACGTTTCGTCTTTATTTATAGGACTTCATCAGGATGATGATATAGGGAAAAGATATCATGCACGCACAGATACATGTAGGGTAGACATGTTGGGAAGAAAAATAAAATAAAATGAAAAATAATGGCAGCGTCTTGCTGGACGTCCGTACTTGTTAGAGAATGAAAATGAGTGGGAGAAAAAAGGGGAAAGGGTGGAGGGAGCGAGGACTACTGTGGCTGGCGATGAGAGAAAGAGGTGGGGGATGAGCAGGGGTAAAATGGATGGCAGAGAGAGATTGGAGGAAGAGGGGGAGGGGGTGTTTGACCAGATGGCTGTGGTCGAGATTGAAGGGGAAGAGTGAGTTGGAATGTTTGTGTGTGGGGGGTGTATGCAGGGAAAATATATATATATATATGGAAGAAAAACAAAATGGCGAATCCGACTGTCGCTTATTTTTATGATCCCGACGTAGGGAATTTTCACTATGTGTTGCAGAGACATTGACATACAAATGTTGTTTAGAACAAAACAAATGAAACGGACCGTTAAATATATCTCACAGAAATTTGGAATTTTTGGAAATGTGAAAAAAAAAAAAATAAAAATAAAAGTAATAAAACAAACCATGGTTATTGGAATATAATAAAAAAAACTGTTCTATATATATATATATATATATATATATATATATATATATATATATATATATATATATATATACTAGAGGAATTCCCGTCCCAGAACGGGTAAAATGAATTCCCTGAACAGAACAGTTTTGCACTACTTTTATGTCCTCTTATGAAGATTAAATCAAGATATAATGATACTAAACCTTACATCTAGAATTTTTATTCCACTTTTGATCAAAATCCATTACATTATTTTGATTCTAGAAAATGTCTAAAATTTAAGGCTTAAGCTTAAGGAGTCTTAAGAAGAAATTGAAATTCAAGGAATCTTGCTTAATTGGTGCCTAATGACTATCGACTAAATTTAATGCAAATCTGAAATATTTGAACTTTCAAATGAGAGGTTGTGCTCATATTATGCCCCCTAAAACTCCTTTAAAATATTCCAAAGGAACTGAAATTTGTGGAATATTTATTAATTGATTGTTGTTAAAAAAATCACAAAAATCGGAGAAATCTGAATTTTTACCTCCTTTGCATAAATTAAATTAAACTAAATATAGACCACATTGCGACCATTTACGCCTAGCGGATGACCGGTCAATTAGCTTAGGAGTGAATCCTGTACACACAAATATATAAACATATAAACTTTTTATAAATAGAGATATACACATATACACATACGAATACACACATACACACATATATGCATTAAAACACACACACACACATTTATACATAGAGTTTGAATTACCTACTAGACACCATCCTCGAGTGTCTTCCGTCTCTGTACAAGGGTTTGTCAGTATCATCTGACATGAGGATACTTCCCAGTACAAATAAACCCTGGCCAAATATTCAAAATAACATAGTATTCAAAGCCCAAATAAGATCCCCTTGACACGGCTATACACTGGCTCATACGAGGAATGGTGCACCTTCTCCAAGTGATGTTAGCTCAAGTAACAACACTTAGCTGGATACTCCACCAGACTAGATAGATTCTTGTCTTGGAATCCAGAGAACACATAAATATATACTACAACATAGTTAACTGGTTCATTGGAGAGAGAGAAAAATGAATTTTCTTCACTTCTTTACTAACTCAACGTTTGACGGGTAAAGGAGAACTTTAATGGAATATCTATGTATCTCATATAGAGATCAAGTGTTAGTCCCAGGAAGGGGGCCCTTGATTTCTGAGAACTTCGATTGAAGTAAAATGAAACAAACAAAAAAAACAGTGAATTTAAAGCAAAATCAAAATAAGACAAAATAAAGATGAGGAACCCTAACCCTAACCCTAACCCTAACCTAAACCCTAACCCTAACCATAACCCTAACCTAAACTCTAACCCTAACCCTAACCATAACCCTAACCTAAACCCTAACCATAACCCTAACCTAAACCCTAACCCTAACCCTAACCTAAACCCTAACCCTAACCCTAACCCTAACCTAAACTCTAACCCTAACCCTAACCTCTAACCCTAACCCTAACCTAAACCCTAACCCTAACCCTAACCTAAACCCTAACCCTAACCTTAACCCTAACCCTAACCCTAACCATAACCATAACCATAACCATAACCCAACCCACCAAAGGTCAACTTATACAAACAATAAGTGATGCCTTATAATATATTATTAAGATATATATATTTTCACGAAGGCCTTCCACCTCCTTTGCATAAAACTACATTAAATTAAATATAGCTTACATTACGTACCCTTACGCTTAGAAGTTGTGTTAAAAAGTTCATAATGATCGATTTTTAGTTTAGGAGTGAATCCTGTGCATACAAATATATAAACATATACACTTACCTAATTTTATGTGTATAAATATAGTGGCCGTGTGAGTAAAGACGTTGGATCGAAGTCAAAGGTGACTTTAGTCTGGGGTTCGAATCCTGCGACTGGTGGTACAATTATATCTAGCCACACCGATGAGTCTTGGTTAAGATTAAACATATATCTATGTGGATATTGAAAAATATGTAAGTTTTGAGGGAACGCCTGGTGCTCTAGTGAAACAATCGATAAGTCAATAATATAAATGTAGGTTTTACTCACCCGCAGTCGCAGAGATCTGTAATGGAGGCATCGTCCGGAATCTCTTCAGCCCAAACATCGAAGCGTTCGTTTTCATCGTGGGTCGAACTCCGAGAAGACACTGCTTTTCTCGACATGTCCGCGGGCGGCGGAGACGGTGCACTAAAATATGTGGTACCTTTCGTCTTTGCTTTTTGTCACCGTGTAGAACAATAATCGGCTATGACTTCTTTCTTTTTTTTGCTGAAAAAGTAAATTTTTCCTTTCTTAAAAATTAGTTGTTTTTTTTTTGTTGTTGTTTTTTTTTTTTACTGTTGGGTCATCACATGTCAAGGCCAAGAGCCACTCGAGAAGAAAGGTTAATGGGATGGAACGATTGCCATCCGAAATTGATCGACGCAATCAACTAAATATGATTTACTTATAAGGCGCTTCATGAGAAGTACTCGTTGACATGTTGTAGCTTGCAGGGAAGCAGTCCCGCGGTATGTGTCTCACGGTTAAAATGAAGTTATGCAGTCTCTTTTTTTTTCTCTTTTTTTTTCTTTTTACGTACGACTCGTAAAAATGACAAGATAATTAATTAATTAAATCATTTACTAATTATTTAAAAATGAACCAATCTTTCTTTCTACAGAATCGAAGCAGAACTGGGTGAATTTAATTAAATTAAAAGAAAGAAAAAAGAAAGAAAAAAATATCTGTATCTTTTTTTTCTTCTTCTTTTAAAAATAAAACAGAAAATTAAAAATCAAATTTAAAAATCTAAAATCAATTTTTACCAGGAGCACATTATTATTTGAACTCCATCACCAAAACGTGTATCATTGTCTGCATCATTTTGATTTTCTTTTCTTCTTTTTCTTTTTTCTTTTTTAATCTATACGTGTCATGTGTCGTGTCGTTATTAAACTTCCCTCCCCAAAAAATAAATGGAAAAAAAAAATAAACAAAATGTTTATTTCGGGTAATTACTAAATTAATTAATAAGCAATAACCACTACAATAAAAAAAATAAAAAAATAAATAATAATAATAATAATATAAGCAAAAACTCAGGGAAAGTATTTTGTTATCATTAATATTAATTATTCGATCAACAAAATCCAATAAGCAATTGAGAAGAAACTTCAAGATCGATTAAATACGCAAGATCTGCTTCGGGTTTGATTAAATAATAACAGTGGAGACGAGAGAGAGAGGTGGCCCTGCTTTATTCGGACAAGCCGCCTGACTGACCCGGCGATTGTAGTCAGTAATAAATGACATGCACCAACCAGTTAAAAATGGGGAAGATAAGACCAAACACTGGAAACAATTCTAAGATGTGTCATAGCAACATGAATAGATAGCAACCGTATCGTGACGAGGAGGGGGGGGGGGAGATTAAATATCATATAACAATTGGTATTTATTTACCTCCTCTCCAGGAGGTTAGGCACAAGGCCAGTTTTATCTTACTCCCACAAGGTAAGATGTGACCCAAGGTCGGGTCGGGAAAGTGGGACTTGAAAAGCAAGTGCCCGAGAAGGTGAGCACTCTGGCCATTAAAAATTGCCTGGGCAGCCCCGTCGGCATTCCCCGGTAGGGGCGCCTCAGGCAGTAAGCAATAAACTTACTCCTCCCCAAAGAGGGGAGGCAAAGCCTGGGAGGGTGGACCTCCTAGAACTGCACAGGACAAACCCATAGACCGGCGGAATCAAGTCCCGAAGGCCAAGACGATACCAGTCCATTGGAACAGATACTACACTTTGATCTTGGCCAACAATTGGTGGCTATCATCATTAAAAGGTTTATTTATTACAAGTAGTACCAGCCCGGCGGTGTCCGGGAGTAATTTACTTTCATTTTATTTATTTATTTATTTTATTTTATTTTTTTTTATTTCATTTTTATCAAATTATTATTAGTGTGTACGACACAGTCTTGTCCGGAGCAAAATAGGATACACATAACGAGAGACTTTCACAGACTTCTAAACACAACGCTCGACAATGCACGCACACGCACACGCACATGCACACGTCGCTCAACTAAGTTACATATCTTCATGCCAATTCATTTACACACACGGCGCCAGCCGAAATGAACATCTCTTATTATTTTTAGAGGATTTTGAAAGTTAGATTTAAATATTAAGGTATCGTTTGATAATTAAATTACTAATTGAACCAAATTGTTATAAAACTATAATTTCGTTATGGTTGTTCAAAAGCAGCAGCAGCAGCAGTGAATGTTGTATTTACACATTGACTCGTGATTGGACAAAATCTCCAATCAGCAGTTTTTGTTCAGCCAATCAGATAATTTAATTATAAACGCAGTTGTCGTTTCTTTCTCTCCAAAAGCCGTTTCAGCACTTGTCTTTGAGGATTATTGTTGCATTCTCGTGTGCGAGAATTGAACTTTCTTTTGGGGATGAAATTCCCCGCAATAACATGAAGGTTCACAAAGGAAAAAACTTGGAGAAATGAATCCAAAACAAGAATTACACTTGCTCCATGACAATGCAGAAAATGCACGTGTTGTTTGAGAGACGAAATAAAAGTGTACAAATGCACAGAAGCTCAAAGTTACTTAATTGCGTACCTAACCCTAACCCTAAACCCTAGCCTTAACCCTTACCCTAACCCTAAACCCTGACCCTAAACCCTAACCCTAAACCCTAACCCTAACCCCTAACCCTAATCCTAAACCCTGACCCTAACCCTAACCCTAAACCCTAACCCTAACCCCAAACCTAAACCCTAACCCTAACCCTAGACCCTAAACCCTAACCTTAACTGTTACTCTAACCCTAACCCTAAACCCTAAACCCTAACCCTAACCCAACTTTAACCCTAACCCTAACCCCTAACCCTAACTCCTAACCCAACCCTAACTCCTAACCCTAATCCTAACCTTAACTCTAACTCTAACTCTAACCCTAATCCTAACCTTAACTCTAACTCTAACTCTAACTCTAACCCCTAACCCTAACCCCTAACCCAACCCTAACCCTAACCCTAATCCTAACCTTAACTCTAACTCTAACTCTAACCCTAATCCTAACCTTAACTCTAACTCTAACTCTAACCCCTAACCCTAACCCTAATCCTAACCCAATACTTACAAGTGCCACAAAGAATTGAGTTAGTCCCAATTTTTCTTTCCTCTTTTGCAAGGAGGGAGATTCCCAACACTACAACCACTGATCATCACTTTGGTTTTAGTAACATTCACTCTCAGACCTTTACTTTCCACAGAATTCCTCAATGGCTTTGCCATCCAGATATACTTTGTCCACATCTGAGTTCTTATCCATCTTCATTGTCTTATACTTCCTGAACACAAATTCGTTAACTTACTCCATCCACTTCTAATTCTTCCAATCACACTAGCACCTGCTCCACCCTGTGCTCCAATGGTAACAAAACCTCTCGACATCCTCAATAGTATTGCCATAGAGATATACTTTCTCCACATCTGAGTTCTCATCCATCTCAATTGTCTTACACTTCTTGCATACAAACTGGTGATCATCTCTCAACCTATCAGTAATTCTACTTCACTTCTTGTGTACCCAATGCTTTACAAGTACCACAAAATATTGAATTGCATTCGACTCCCTTTCCACAAACTGAGCAGGGTAACTTTCCTCTTTTGGGGAGCTTTTCAACACTACACCCACTGGTCATCACTTTTGATATTTCGGAAACTCTGCCCTTCTTCAGAACCGTGCTCAACTCAAGTTCAAAAAAATATCTCGACACAATCCCCGGAAGACACAGCTGTAGCAAAGTACAGATAGCAGTCCTAAAAGGGGGAATCAAGTGTTAGCCCCAGAAGGGAGCCCCTTGATCTCTAAGAACTAACTGAACTAAAAATTTTAAAAGCCCTAACAACTTCATATAATAGAAGATATGTGTATCTATTTGTATATTTAGCTGATGCACTTGGCTTTTCCCTAGTGTCTAAATAATAATTAATTTGATCTCTAAGAACTAACTGAACTAAAAATAAAAATTTAAAAAACACTATACACACACTGCCTACTGAACTCACACACAAGTTCATGCATATACTCTTGCACTCGCTTAAGACAAACTCATATACATACAATATCTACACTACCTACTGAACTTACAGACACTGTCACACGCATATTCACACTGACAAAAGACAAACACATATATACACACTTCTTATTACCACCTGAGAACGGGAATGGGACGATGAAAACTGGCTATGAATAGATGAGGCTACAAAACTGACCTGACCATCTGTAGATTGTGGAGAGGATGGACCATACTATGCAACACTGCCTGTTCTGCCCCCTACTGCCCAACCGGTATAGCTTGAAAGATCTTGCAGAGTACAATACTATTGCAAAGGACTGCATAAAAATGCAAGAAACTGTCATATGACCACATGACACTTCAAAGACACGCAAAGAAAAAGAAGATTACATATGAATCCTACAGGAGAGTTTGAATTGCCTACTAAATACCATCCTCGAGTGTCTTTGGTCTCTCTGTACAAGGATTTGTCAGGATAACCAGACATGAGGATACTTCACCCTACAAGTAAACCCTGACCAAATATTCAAAATAACATAGTAGTCACAGCACAAAAAAGATCCCCTCGACATGGCTATACACTGGCCCATACGAGCAATGGTGCATCTTCTCCAAGTCATGTTACCTCAAGTAACAGCACTTAGCTGGAAAATCCACCAGACTAGATTAATTCTTGTCCTGGAATTCGCTAAGACCAAGAGATCAGAAAAAAAATATATACTATAACCTAGTTTACTGATCAATTGGGGAGAGGAAAATGAATGTTCTTAATTTCTTCACTAACTCAACGTTTGAGAAGTAAAGAACTTTAATGGAATATTCGAATATCTATGTATCGCAGGTGTTAGCCCCAGGAAGAGGCCCCTTGATTTCTGAGAATTTCGACTGAAGTAAAATGAAACAAAAAAAATGAAATGCAGATTCCTAAAACTCAATTTTCTCGGGTAAGGAAAAGCAAAGATTAATGTATAAATATTACTGAGTAATGCTGGGTCTGGACAGCTAGTATAATACATAGTTTTGTAGATGAAACAATTATATTGTATTTTCTATATAATTGTCATGTCTCATTCTTAAGGGATTAAAAATGAATAAAAGAGATTTTTCAATTTTATATCCTTTTTGTTGTATTGTAGTCAAGTAAAACGATTATTTTCGAAATGTATTTGAAAAACCTAATGTTTTTTTTTTACTGAGTCAACACCTACCAGGGAGGGCCTGTGGACGAGTGGTTATAGCACTTGTCTTTGGGCTGGACGACCCGGGTTTGATCCCACTCACGGCATGCGAATTTTCGGGTCTGAAAACTCCCTCTGTCCACCCAGCAGTAAATGGGTACCTGACTAAAACTCAGGGAAGGTTCAAGGCAGCGGAAGGAGAGGGATGGGCTCCGCCTTCCATATGCTGTGCCCTAGACATGGTGATTCTTAACAAATCACCGCCGCTACGGCCATGGGCAGTGTGCGATGTCGGCAACGACACTCGTGCGCGTCCAGGCTATGCGACCGTTACCTTTTTCTTACCTACCAAAACTAAAAGCGCTCCTTTTGCGTGGTCTCGGATCGAACTTGGGGCTGATGGTAGATAACACTGCTTTCTCAACCAAAGCATCATTAAGTCCGGCATTGAAGGGGGCCCTTCTCAATCAAAGTTCTCCCCCACTTCCGCAGTCAGATTTGGTGCCAAAATAGCACAGGTCATTCAGTGCCGGGGGTTGAAGGTCAAATCACCTGATCGTTAAAACATTTTCTAAAGAACAATAAAAATTTAATTCAATTTAATTCCTTCACGAAAATACTTTGACCGGTTCTGAATTATTTTAATGCGGACGTGATCTTAAAAAAGGGGCATAATTCGTCAATACATAGTTACTTTCCTTTGTTTAAAAAAAAACAGGCATAGTTTACTTATATACTTATATATACATATATACAGATATAATTATATGGTTTAAATATACATTGTAACCTGGATATAAGAGAGCCGTCGGGACCGGAGTCTAAGTCTCTTATATCCGGGTTCCTCTTATATCCGGGTATTGTCTATTTTGTTTATGTAAGTATGGAAACACCACATATAACGCTTTTCACTCACAGAACACTAGTTTATTTAACAGTTATAGACATAAAAAAAATACTTTTCAATCAGTTTTCACAAATAATTCAGTCAAAAATTACTTTTTCTTAAAAAAGGCAGTCATTTTTTATTGCACACAAATCTCTTTGTTAAACCCGGATATAAGAGATCAGTCTCTTATATCCGGGTTCGCCTTCTAACTACAACAAAAAAAGAAACCCTTATTTTACAGATATGGCTATAGTGAAGGTCATAGAAAGACTCACCAATGAGGTGAGAAAATTTGGCAACGTCTTTTGACTGATTTACGACATCACATGTCACTCAAAACGAACTCTCTTATATTGGGGAGGACGGGACCGGAGAAGAAGTATCATATAGCCTGGTTTCTCTTATATCCGGATCTCTTATATCCAGGTCTAATTTATAGACATTAACACAGGCTGTAATTTGGGACCAGAGACAATGTCTCTTATATTCGGGTTTCTCTTATATCCGATGCTCTTATATCCGGGTTACACTGTATATATATATGGCTTTTATGTATAATTCTTAAGGGATTAAAAACCAACAAAAGAAATATTTTAATCTTATATCCTTTTGTTGTATTGCAGTCAAGTAAAATGATTTTTTTTTCGAGAATTGTAATCTATTGAAAAAGACTAAAAAAATTGTTTATACTAATAAGTCATAACCTACCAAGACCAAAAACCACTCGAGGATAAGAGTTAATGAGATTGTGAGTTCGATGATGAATAATACTATGAGAGGATTGAAAACGATGAATGGAATAGATGAAATTTGATTACTTATAACGACGGTTTATGACAAGTATTTGCTGACATTGGACTTGAAGACGACCATGTTGTAGTCAACAGGGAAGCAGTCCCGTGGTATTGTGTTCAACAGATGGGAAGTTCTTTGAAAGAAACTCTGTTCATGGAAGTTGTGTTGGTTTCAAGAACACAGAGGAAAGAAAGGGAAGTTCTTTGCAGATGTGGTTGTAGTAAGACGAGTTCTTGCTGTGAATGTTTTACAGGGGGGGGAGGGACAGATGGAGCTCAGTCGAGCACCTACCATGATTGATCCAATTAAAAAAAATAATCACATTATCGTTTACTCTTTTGCTGAGGCTAAAAAGTGTCTTCAAATTATGTAGATGGATATGTCAATTCGGAATACACTTAAAGGATATTTTGTACTAATGAGTCACCGCTTATCAAGACATAAAAGCCACTCGAGGATAGAGGGTTAATGGGTGTATCAGGTAGATGATGAAACAATAACCATGAGGATTGGAGACAATGGTTGAAACTGGGCATAATTTGATTATTCAAGAGAACGGCTCAACAAGAATTTGTTAACATTGAACTTGAAAACGACCACGTTGTAGTCAACTGGGAAGGAGCCCCGTGGTATTGTGTTCGACAGGCGGGTAGTTCTAGGAAAGTAACTTTGCTCATGGAAGTTCCATTAAGCTCCGGGTACACTGAGGAAGAAAGGAAAATTATTTACAGTGGTTGTAGCTAGACGAGTTTTTGCTGTTAATGTTTTACAATCTTCAAGTAAACAAATACTTGTTGAGCCGTCCTCTTGGATAATCAATTCCTCTTAAGAAATCTTTCGCCCATTCCACGGTTGTGTCCAATCCTCATGTGGTAGTGCTCATCGGCTAACTGACGATCTCTTTATCCTCAAGTGGTCCACCCACCCGGGCCTTGATAAGCGGTTACCCATTAGTACAAAATTTTAAAAAGCACAAATAGCACCACTCACTTTTTCCTTACAGACAAAACACCTTCTTTCACCTAGAACGTTCTCGGACACTTTGAACTCTTATTCTTTATGAAGTCTTTGTCTTTCGTTGTCTTAATAAGTTGTCAACAAAATGAATTATTTTGGTATGGATAGACTGTCATTCTTCCATTTGATAATGTCCTATCTTTATGCTATTTCAAATATAAGCATGACAGGCCGACGAAAAATATTTCAAACTTAAGCGTGCCAGACCGACTGACCAATGGACAAATAAAAGCTTCACTGGCTGTACAGTAGTTCGTGAATGTCTCTCGTCATGATGTACTAGTGTCGAAAGCCTATCGGGCCCCAAAAGGGTCTTCGGATGGATTGTGATGTACGCACCTGTGTTGTATGAAAGAAGAACAGGAAAACGCTGTGTTTGGGTTTTTATAGTATTTTATTTACCTCCTCTCTAGGGGAGGTTAGACACAAGGTCAGATCTTCGTTTTGATGAAAGTGTTTCTGTGGAACGAACTGGATTCGAACCTGGCACACCTAGGTCCTCAGTCTGTGTCCTTAACCACTTAACCACCGAAACATAACTCTCTCTCTCTCTCTCTCTCTCTCTCTTTCTCTCTCTCTCTCTCTCTCTTACTCTCTCTTATTTGCATAACTATTTTTTAAACACTTCATAATTAATTAATGTCTTGTGTCATTCATTCGTAATTTTATCGTTTTGTTTATTCCATATATGCTTTAGCATATTATTATACAGATACACTTTATAAGTACTTTTGACAATCTCTTATCCGTTACAATATTAAATGAATGAAACATTTTCTGACAGACTTAAATGAATGAAACATTTTCGGACAGACCTTTTACTTGGTAGATGCGAGACTGATCTCTTGATAGAGTGGATAATTTTTAACATCCTTTAAGTGTGCCATCCCCAGGTGCATGATTTTGAAAATGATAATTTCTTGCACTGTGATTGGTCGAAAGAAACTGCTGCTTTGAGCTTTTATCCAATCGAAAGTCGATACATAGTAACAGACTGACCAATGAAACCTCTTACAGGGATGCTTAAATGCATACAATGCAAGATGAATCCATTCATGTTGCACATTTAGCAATAAAACTGCGATGAAGCGTGACAGAGAAATCTAGTGGAGGATGTCCTCTTCTCTACCCTAACCCATACAGCCTCTTTCTCACAGATGATACGTTGCTAGTCTTTCTCTACTCTATCATTATTTTCGTGGTAGGTGCTCGAATAAGCTCCAATCTCTGCCCCCCCCCTTTCCCTGTAAAACATTCACAACAAAAACTCGTCTCGTTACAACCACTGTAAATAATTTTCCTTTCTTCTTCTGTGTACCTCAAACTAAACGGAGCTTCCACGAGCAAAGTTTCTTTCAAAGAACTACCCGTCGGTGGAACACAATACTACGAGACCGATTCCCAGCTGACTACAACATGGTCGTTTTCAAGTCCAATCTAAACAAATTCTTGTTGAGCTGTCCTCTCAAATAATCAAATTTTTCCTAGTTTTAACCATTGTCTCTAATCGTCACGGTGTTGTTTCATCATCCCCCTGACACAAACTCATTAACCTCGAGTGACTTTTGGGCCTTGATTAGCGGTGACTTGTAAGTGGATGATGAGGAGGTTGAAAGGGATTATCCTTTTATCTTCTCGTAAAGAAACGGAATAACGAAAAGTATTTCTGTAACTATAACAAAAAGGGGTTTTATTAACTCAAGGTTACCTATACCGTTTGGTATAGGTAGAAGAGAGTGGGACGGTGTCCGTCTGAGGAAGAAAAAGAATATAAGAGTTCTTAGGGCCGCCCGTGGATTTCTTCAGGTGAAGATGGTAGTAGTCGTCAAGTGGCGATGGCGGCGGAGAGAGAACGTTTCCTCGTTCCTCGCTGGTGGTCTCTGTGATGTGTCCAAGCTGGTGCCAGAAGGTCGTCTGATCTTTTTCCTCAAACCCTAAGGAAACATAAGTAGTCCCTTAGGGCAGTGGTCCTCAACCTTTTTGTTGCCGTGGACCGGTAAGCGTTAGACAATTTTACCGTGGCCCGGGGGTAGATTGTTTACTTGCAACTTACATGTAGCATCGTACCAACAACATAACATGAAAATAAAAGCCTCGAAATAATAATAAATATATCATTAAAAAGTTTACATTAAAAATTTACTTTAAACATTCCTTTCGAGTGACTTTTGGGCCTTGATTAGCGGTGACTCATTAGTATAAAAAAAAAAAGACCAACTGATGTGAGGACGTGTCTAAAACAGAAAGAAAACTGCCCTATTTTAATCTTCTGTTTAATTCTAGAAACTCATTTTCTGAAAAGCTTCTGAAAACACTGAGGTGTCACTTCAAACACTGTTATTTTTCGTGTTATTTTTATTTTATTTTGAGGAAAATGTGGTTATGTTTGAAACATTCTCAATGGTGGCCATGTTTTCACAGAGATGCCTTGAAGAGAAAATAGAAAATAGAAAAGGTCACACTGGTCAGACTGCGGCCTTTCCCCGCCCCCCTTTTCTTTTTGATGTGTTTGCGTATGGGGTTATTTATAACTGTCCAATAATAGTTTCGTTTCATAAAATCAGGAAGGACAGTGATTGATAATAAACAACCTTCTTGTTTGATCATCATTATCATCTTCATTGTCAGTCGCGGCCACATAAGCACCACCCCAACAAAACCATTATTTTTATTGCCACCACTTTGACCATTGTCCACTAAAACACCACCATCACTACAATAATCATTATCACTACTACTACAACTGTCATCATCATCTTCATCATCACCAAGGCCGGCGCGTCTTACCCCTGAAACCTCGACTGCGAGTGGACCACATTTTCAGTTTACTATACTATTTCAGACTAATGT
>OY744543.1:70276460-70344968 GCA_963556195.1 Sepiola atlantica | reverse complement strand
GCTCAATTCAGTTACTATACTATTTCAGACTAATGTACTATCTTTTAATGCTCAATTCAGTTTATTATACTATTTCAGACTAATGTACTATCTTTTAATGCTCAATTCAGTTTATTATACTATTTCAGACTAATGTACTATCTTTCAGTGATAAATTCAGTTTATTATACTATTTCAGACTAATGTACTATCTTTTAATGCTCAATTCAGTTTATTATACTATTTCAGACTAATGTACTATCTTTCAGTGCTCAATTCAGTTTATTATACTATTTCAGACTAATGTACTATCTTTCAGTGATAAATTCAGTTTATTATACTATTTCAGACTAATGTACTATCTTTTAATGCTCAATTCAGTTTATTATACTATTTCAGACTAATGTACTATCTTTCAGTGCTCAATTCAGTTTATTATACTATTTCAGACTAATGTACTATCTTTCAGTGATAAATTCAGTTTATTATACTATTTCAGACTAATGTACTATCTTTTAATGCTCAATTCAGTTTATTATACTATTTCAGACTAATGTACTATCTTTCAGTGCTCAATTCAGTTTATTATACTATTTCAGACTAATGTACTATCTTTTAATGCTCAATTCAGTTTATTATACTATTTCAGACTAATGTACTATCTTTCAGTGCTCAATTCAGTTTATTATACTATTTCAGACTAATGTACTATCTTTCAGTGCTCAATTCAGTTTATTATACTATTTCAGACTAATGTACTATCTTTTAATGCTCAATTCAGTTTATTATACTATTTCAGACTAATGTACTATCTTTTAATGCTCAATTCAGTTTATTATACTATTTCAGACTAATGTACTATCTTTTAATGCTCAATTCAGTTTATTATACTATTTCAGACTAATGTACCATCTTTTAATGCTCAATTCAGTTTATTATACTATTTCAGACTAATGTACTATCTTTTAATGCTCAATTCAGTTAACTATACTATTTCAGACTAATGTACTATCTTTTAATGCTCAATTCAGTTTATTATACTATTTCAGACTAATGTACTATCTTTCAGTGCTCAATTCAGTTTATTATACTATTTCAGACTAATGTACCATCTTTTAATGCTCAATTCAGTTTATTATACTATTTCAGACTAATGTACTATCTTTTAATGCTCAATTCAGTTTATTATACTATTTCAGACTAATGTACTATCTTTTAATGCTCAATTCAGTTTATTATACTATTTCAGACTAATGTACTATCTTTTAATGCTCAATTCAGTTTATTATACTATTTCAGACTAATGTACTATCTTTTAATGCTCAATTCAGTTAACTATACTATTTCAGACTAATGTACTATCTTTTAATGCTCAATTCAGTTTATTATACTATTTCAGACTAATGTACTATCTTTCAGTGCTCAATTCAGTTTATTATACTATTTCAGACTAATGTACTATCTTTCAGTGCTCAATTCAGTTTATTATACTATTTCAGACTAATGTACTATCTTTCAGTGCTCAATTCAGTTTATTATACTATTTCAGACTAATGTACTATCTTTCAGTGCTCAATTCAGTTTATTATACTATTTCAGACTAATGTACTATCTTTTAATGCTCAATTCAGTTTATTATACTATTTCAGACTAATGTACTATCTTTTAATGCTCAATTCAGTTTATTATACTATTTCAGACTAATGTACTATCTTTCAGTGCTCAATTCAGTTTATTATACTATTTCAGACTAATGTACTATCTTTCAGTGCTCAATTCAGTTTATTATACTATTTCAGACTAATGTACTATCTTTCAGTGCTCAATTCAGTTTATTATACTATTTCAGACTAATGTACTATCTTTTAATGCTCAATTCAGTTTATTATACTATTTCAGACTAATGTACTATCTTTCAGTGCTCAATTCAGTTTATTATACTATTTCAGACTAATGTACTATCTTTCAGTGCTCAATTCAGTTTATTATACTATTTCAGACTAATGTACTATCTTTCAGTGCTCAATTCAGTTTATTATACTATTTCAGACTAATGTACTATCTTTTAATGCTCAATTCAGTTTATTATACTATTTCAGACTAATGTACTATCTTTCAGTGCTCAATTCAGTTTATTATACTATTTCAGACTAATGTACTATCTTTCAGTGCTCAATTCAGTTTATTATACTATTTCAGACTAATGTACTATCTTTTAATGCTCAATTCAGTTTATTATACTATTTCAGACTAATGTACTATCTTTTAATGCTCAATTCAGTTTACTATACTATTTCAGACTAATGTACTATCTTTTAATGCTCAATTCAGTTTATTATACTATTTCAGACTAATGTACTATCTTTTAATGCTCAATTCAGTTTATTATACTATTTCAGACTAATGTACTATCTTTCAGTGATAAATTCAGTTTATTATACTATTTCAGACTAATGTACTATCTTTTAATGCTCAATTCAGTTTATTATACTATTTCAGACTAATGTACTATCTTTTAATGCTCAATTCAGTTTACTATACTATTTCAGACTAATGTACTATCTTTCAGTGCTCAATTCAGTTTATTATACTATTTCAGACTAATGTACTATCTTTTAATGCTCAATTCAGTTTATTATACTATTTCAGACTAATGTACTATCTTTTAATGCTCAATTCAGTTTATTATACTATTTCAGACTAATGTACTATCTTTCAGTGCTCAATTCAGTTTATTATACTATTTCAGACTAATGTACTATCTTTTAATGCTCAATTCAGTTTATTATACTATTTCAGACTAATGTACTATCTTTTAATGCTCAATTCAGTTTATTATACCATTTCAGACTAATGTACTATCTTTTAATGCTCAATTCAGTTTATTATACTATTTCAGACTAATGTACTATCTTTCAGTGCTCAATTCAGTTTATTATACTATTTCAGACTAATGTACTATCTTTTAATGCTCAATTCAGTTTATTATACTATTTCAGACTAATGTACTATCTTTCAGTGCTCAATTCAGTTTATTATACTATTTCAGACTAATGTACTATCTTTCAGTGCTCAATTCAGTTTATTATACTATTTCAGACTAATGTACTATCTTTCAGTGCTCAATTCAGTTTATTATACTATTTCAGACTAATGTACTATCTTTCAGTGCTCAATTCAGTTTATTATACTATTTCAGACTAATGTACTATCTTTCAGTGCTCAATTCAGTTTATTATACTATTTCAGACTAATGTACTATCTTTCAGTGCTCAATTCAGTTTATTATACTATTTCAGACTAATGTACTATCTTTCAGTGCTCAATTCAGTTTATTATACTATTTCAGACTAATGTACTATCTTTTAATTCTCAATTCAGTTTATTATACTATTTCAGACTAATGTACTATCTTTCAGTGCTCAATTCAGTTTATTATACTATTTCAGACTAATGTACTATCTTTCAGTGCTCAATTCAGTTTATTATACTATTTCAGACTAATGTACTATCTTTCAGTGCTCAATTCAGTTTATTATACTATTTCAGACTAATGTACTATCTTTTAATGCTCAATTCAGTTTATTATACTATTTCAGACTAATGTACTATCTTTCAGTGCTCAATTCAGTTTATTATACTATTTCAGACTAATGTACTATCTTTCAGTGCTCAATTCAGTTTATTATACTATTTCAGACTAATGTACTATCTTTCAGTGCTCAATTCAGTTTATTATACTATTTCAGACTAATGTACTATCTTTCAGTGATCAATTCAGTTTATTATACTATTTCAGACTAATGTACTATCTTTCAGTGCTCAATTCAGTTTATTATACTATTTCAGACTAATGTACTATCTTTCAGTGCTCAATTCAGTTTATTATACTATTTCAGACTAATGTACTATCTTTCAGTGCTCAATTCAGTTTATTATACTATTTCAGACTAATGTACTATCTTTTAATTCTCAATTCAGTTTATTATACTATTTCAGACTAATGTACTATCTTTCAGTGCTCAATTCAGTTTATTATACTATTTCAGACTAATGTACTATCTTTCAGTGCTCAATTCAGTTTATTATACTATTTCAGACTTATGTACTATCTTTTAATGCTCAATTCAGTTTATTATACTATTTCAGACTAATGTACTATCTTTCAGTGCTCAATTCAGTTTATTATACTATTTCAGACTAATGTACTATCTTTCAGTGCTCAATTCAGTTTATTATACTATTTCAGACTAATGTACTATCTTTCAGTGCTCAATTCAGTTTATTATACTATTTCAGACTAATGTACTATCTTTTAATGCTCAATTCAGTTTATTATACTATTTCAGACTAATGTACTATCTTTCAGTGCTCAATTCAGTTTATTATACTATTTCAGACTAATGTACTATCTTTCAGTGCTCAATTCAGTTTATTATACTATTTCAGACTAATGTACTATCTTTCAGTGCTCAATTCAGTTTATTATACTATTTCAGACTAATGTACTATCTTTTAATGCTCAATTCAGTTTATTATACTATTTCAGACTAATGTACTATCTTTCAGTGCTCAATTCAGTTTATTATACTATTTCAGACTAATGTACTATCTTTCAGTGCTCAATTCAGTTTATTATACTATTTCAGACTAATGTACTATCTTTTAATGCTCAATTCAGTTCATTATACTATTTCAGACTAATGTACTATCTTTCAGTGCTCAATTCAGTTTATTATACTATTTCAGACTAATGTACTATCTTTTAATGCTCAATTCAGTTTATTATACTATTTCAGACTAATGTACTATCTTTCAGTGCTCAATTCAGTTTATTATACTATTTCAGACTAATGTACTATCTTTCAGTGCTCAATTCAGTTTATTATACTATTTCAGACTAATGTACTATCTTTCAGTGCTCAATTCAGTTTATTATACTATTTCAGACTAATGTACTATCTTTCAGTGCTCAATTCAGTTTATTATACTATTTCAGACTAATGTACTATCTTTTAATGCTCAATTCAGTTTATTATACTATTTCAGACTAATGTACTATCTTTCAGTGCTCAATTCAGTTTATTATACTATTTCAGACTAATGTACTATCTTTCAGTGCTCAATTCAGTTTATTATACTATTTCAGACTAATGTACTATCTTTCAGTGCTCAATTCAGTTTATTATACTATTTCAGACTAATGTACTATCTTTCAGTGCTCAATTCAGTTTATTATACTATTTCAGACTAATGTACTATCTTTTAATGCTCAATTCAGTTTATTATACTATTTCAGACTAATGTACTATCTTTTAATGCTCAATTCAGTTTATTATACTATTTCAGACTAATGTACTATCTTTCAGTGCTCAATTCAGTTTATTATACTATTTCAGACTAATGTACTATCTTTTAATGCTCAATTCAGTTCATTATACTATTTCAGACTAATGTACTATCTTTCAGTGCTCAATTCAGTTTATTATACTATTTCAGACTAATGTACTATCTTTTAATGCTCAATTCAGTTTATTATACTATTTCAGACTAATGTACTATCTTTCAGTGCTCAATTCAGTTTATTATACTATTTCAGACTAATGTACTATCTTTCAGTGCTCAATTCAGTTTATTATACTATTTCAGACTAATGTACTATCTTTCAGTGCTCAATTCAGTTTATTATACTATTTCAGACTAATGTACTATCTTTCAGTGCTCAATTCAGTTTATTATACTATTTCAGACTAATGTACTATCTTTTAATGCTCAATTCAGTTTATTATACTATTTCAGACTAATGTACTATCTTTCAGTGCTCAATTCAGTTTATTATACTATTTCAGACTAATGTACTATCTTTCAGTGCTCAATTCAGTTTATTATACTATTTCAGACTAATGTACTATCTTTCAGTGCTCAATTCAGTTTATTATACTATTTCAGACTAATGTACTATCTTTCAGTGCTCAATTCAGTTTATTATACTATTTCAGACTAATGTACTATCTTTTAATGCTCAATTCAGTTTATTATACTATTTCAGACTAATGTACTATCTTTCAGTGCTCAATTCAGTTTATTATACTATTTCAGACTAATGTACTATCTTTTAATGCTCAATTCAGTTTATTATACTATTTCAGACTAATGTACTATCTTTCAGTGCTCAATTCAGTTTATTATACTATTTCAGACTAATGTACTATCTTTTAATGCTCAATTCAGTTCATTATACTATTTCAGACTAATGTACTATCTTTCAGTGCTCAATTCAGTTTATTATACTATTTCAGACTAATGTACTATCTTTTAATGCTCAATTCAGTTTATTATACTATTTCAGACTAATGTACTATCTTTCAGTGCTCAATTCAGTTTATTATACTATTTCAGACTAATGTACTATCTTTCAGTGCTCAATTCAGTTTATTATACTATTTCAGACTAATGTACTATCTTTCAGTGCTCAATTCAGTTTATTATACTATTTCAGACTAATGTACTATCTTTCAGTGCTCAATTCAGTTTATTATACTATTTCAGACTAATGTACTATCTTTTAATGCTCAATTCAGTTTATTATACTATTTCAGACTAATGTACTATCTTTCAGTGCTCAATTCAGTTTATTATACTATTTCAGACTAATGTACTATCTTTCAGTGCTCAATTCAGTTTATTATACTATTTCAGACTAATGTACTATCTTTCAGTGCTCAATTCAGTTTATTATACTATTTCAGACTAATGTACTATCTTTTAATGCTCAATTCAGTTTATTATACTATTTCAGACTAATGTACTATCTTTCAGTGCTCAATTCAGTTTATTATACTATTTCAGACTAATGTACTATCTTTTAATGCTCAATTCAGTTTATTATACTATTTCAGACTAATGTACTATCTTTCAGTGCTCAATTCAGTTTATTATACTATTTCAGACTAATGTACTATCTTTCAGTGCTCAATTCAGTTTATTATACTATTTCAGACTAATGTACTATCTTTCAGTGCTCAATTCAGTTTATTATACTATTTCAGACTAATGTACTATCTTTCAGTGCTCAATTAAGGGGGGGGGAGTAGTATCTGTTTTGTTGTCATTATACCATCCTCCCAGACATTATCTCCTCCTCGGAGGTGGGAGGGTAGTGTAGTATAAGTTTGTTCATCGTGGTGCCGTCCTCCCAGGTATTACCTTTTTCCTTTTATTTATTTATTTATTTATTTATTTATTTTAAGGGGGGGGGGGAATCCAGGATTTACATTTTCCTTTTTTATGGGGAGAGGGCGTAGTGTAGTATCTGTTCTGTTGTTATGAGACCATTCTCCCAGAGATTACCTCCTCCTTTTTGCTTTCTCTTACTTTTCTTGGGGGGGGGGGATGTAATATATGTGTGTTCGTTCGTCACATATGCTAGAAAAAAATATGCGACTAGAGGGAGCATATTATTGCTAGATTGTTTAAAAGACAATAAGGCGTCTTATTTTTATGACGAGGTGCCCTATACTTTACTCAAGTCACCACTTACCGAGGCGAAAAGCCACTCGAGGATAAGGGTTAATGAGATTGCCGGTTAGATGCTGAACAGCACTATGAGACGATTGGGAACGATGGGTGGAAAGGGCCGGATTTGACTACTTCAGAGGACGGCTTGACAAGTATACGTTGACATTGAATCTGAAGACGACTATGTTGTAGCCAACCGGGAAGCAGTCCCGTGATATTGTGTTCCACAGATGAGAAGTTCTTGGAAAGAAACTCCGTTCATGGAAGTTCTGTTTGGATTTAGGTACACAGAGGAAGAAGTTATTTGCAGTGGGGGTAGCTAGACGAGTTCTTGCTGTGGATGCTTTGCAGGGAAGGGGCACAGGGATTGGAGCTCAGTCGAGCCCCAACTATGGAAATAACGATTAGAGTAGTGAAATATTAGCGACGTCTCCGGTACTACTCCAGATGAAGCGCCTAATTTCCATGACTGTTCGGAGGCAACGATCAGGCAGGTCGCGGAAGCGCCCGAGAGCTGCCGAGACGAAAACGAGGCTGAAGCAGAGCTGACCGATCAGGTTGCTGCCAATCGTCTGCGCTGAGCACAACAAAACAAGCGGTAGGAAGATCTTTCGAACCGGCCGCAAACGTATTCGTAAACCCTCACACTCGACGAGAAAATATATGAAATTCCCCCCCAAAAAAAAACTACAAAAAAAACTTGCCTAAATATCCTAAGAAAAATAACATTTACTTCTTTGATTTATATAAAAAAAATTAAAAAAATTAAAAATTAAAATGGTTCATTTGGCCCACGAAAAAAAAAAAGTTCAGTTTTTTACTGTTGTGCCATATTATTAACATCATGATAACGTACTTTGCTACAGTTTACTTAACAAATTATGTAATCATGTCTGCAAAACTGGTAAGATGGAAACATTTTTCAATTAAGAGCGAAGAATCAAAATCAGCAAAATGTTATTTCTTTTATAAGTTTAAAAAATCGGCAAACAAAAAATAATTAAAAACTAAAAATGACTTCACTACATCTCGACAATGCCAGATATATATATATATTATATGGATAAACTCAGACCACCATGTCAGTTATATGTAATAATTAATAATAATGTATTTGCCTGGTTTGGTTTGTCTGTTTTCATTTAATCCAGTCGCTACTTTCTGTCTATTGTAAACGATTCATTGTATACGAGTGTTTGGACACAAGTTGCTATTTTACTGTAGGGAAAGGGAATTGTGGGTTCACACCTTTCCCAACTATTGCACAGTTGATAACAGATCCAATAGTCAGCAAGAGTATCTATTGGTGATATCATTGGAGCACAGGATATCATTAGAACACAGGATGGAGCAGGTGCTAGTGTAATTGCAAGAGTTAGGAGTGGATTGAGTAAGTTCAGAGAACTTCTACCATTACTAACCAGCAGAGCGTTATCACTGTCGACCAAGGGAAGAGTATATCAGGCATGTGTACACAGTGTGATGATGTATGGAAGTGAAAGCTTTTGAAAAAGGCATTTTTTTTTTACTCAACAACTATCATATCTCACTAAACTAATTAACCGATCATTATGAATTTTGGAACACAGCGTCTAGGCGTAAGGGGTCGTAATTTGGGCTGTATTTAGTTTAATTTAATGCAAAGAAGGTAAAAGGGGGTGGAAGCCCATTGTGAAAATTCAGACACCTCCAATTTTTGTGAAATTTTAACAATAGCTATTAGACATCAATTAATAAGTATTCCCCAAATTGCAGTTTCTTTGGGGTATTTTAAAGGGGTTTTAGGGAGCATAATATGGGCAAAACCTCCCATTTGAAAATTCAAATATTTCAGATTTGCATTGAATTTGATCTATTGTCATTTGATTCTTTGAATTTCAATTTCTTCTTAAACTTTTAGCCTTAAATTTTAGACATTTTCTTGAATAAAAATCATGTAATGGATTTTGATCAAAGTTGGAATAAGGATTCCAGACACAAGGTTTAGTATCATTATATCTTGCTTTTAATCTCTGTAAGAGGACATAAAACTGCTGCAAAACTCTTCTGTTTGGGAAAATTAATGTTACCCGTCCTGGGACAGGTATTCTTTTTGTTTATTAACATAAAAACATACAAATAAATACACATTGTACTTTAATATGGAGTGGAGGATGATTCTTCCGACAAATTTCCATTGTAATTTCATCATTGATACCCTAACCTTAAACCTTAAACATAAACCTTAAACCTTAAACCTAAACCCTAAATCCTAACCCTAACCCATAAATCTAAACCCTAACCCTAAACCCTAAACATAAACCCAAACCCTAAACCTAAACCCTAGCCCCTAACCCCTAAACCTAAACCCTAACCCTAAACCCTAACCCTAACCCTAACCCTAAACCCTAACCAATATTTGATTCTTCTATTAACCCTAACCCTAACCCTTTTCTCCCAAGTGATTAGGTGACATTAACTCTGCTTGCCAATTCCATACATTTACTGGTCTACATTGTGCACACCTTAAGTCGTTAACAAATATTTCAATCCGTTTTACTTCCTGTATTCCTTCAAAACATAAACATAAAAATGAACACAAAATCAGAATTTTGAAGGCGCACATGTGGTCAATCCTACTTTATGGTTGTGAATGTTAGACATTGTCGAAAGTGGCTGAAAGTCGTTTAGAAGCAGCAGAGATTTGGTTTCTAAGAAGAATTCTACGAATCTCATGGACACACTAAGATCACCGATCCATCCACTGCCGGAAACACCTCTGGAAATCTTCTTTTGGAATGGTGTTCATCTCCGCCCCGTCGCGTTCCGCATTATCTCTTTTTTTGCACCCTATCAACAACAGCTGCACTCCGAGAAGTTTAGGGCCTGCCAGAACGCTGCCCACTCTCCGCTGATGTGCAGCCATTTTTGAATCGGTTGAACCACTTCTTAAATTGTGTTTTAAACCTATCGAATCTTCTCCAACCACCTGCTGAATCTAACGCGACGAAGGAGATGAACACTATTCCAAAAAAAGACTTCCAGAGGCGATTCCGGCAGTGGATGGATCGGCGTGCTAAGTGTGTGCAAGCACAAGGGGCCTACTTTGAAGGGGATTAGGGTCCCAACCCGTCACGTATTTGAAATATTTTTTCTGGCCTAAGGTCAGATACTTTTTAGACAACCCTCGTAATGTTCCGAATACGTTCGTCGAACACTCTCAACTAGTCTTCCATCTATGCCCGCTTCTAGGTACATATAGATCTTAATTTCCCTTAATTACGTGACAGTTTCCGGTGGCCGAGTGGATATGGTGACTGCTTGCAGATTCTAGGCTGACTCTGTGAACCGGGTTCGCGCCTCCTGACCGTCTGAAATTGTTATTTTCCTGCACTGATGAGAGCAATAAGCTTGAATATTTATTTATAAATATTATATATATATATATATATATATATATATAGTCAGGGATTCAACATTTAGAACGATTTTTAATGTTATTATGTAGTAATTTGTCAACAATGTTTATTCCAGTTGCTAGAAAAAGTCAGAGAGGGTGAGGAGAGAAAAAGAAAGAGAAGAGAGGCTCGAGACAGAAATATAGATGGACAGATAGAGAGAGAGAGAGAGAGGGGGGGAACGGGGGGAGGGATATATATATTAAGAGAGATAGAGTGATAGAGAGTGAGAGAGACAAAAATGTTATTATGTAGTAATTCGTCAATCAGAAGGTTTGCTGCAAGCTGCGTTTCCAGTGTGCATACGCATCGTCGAGGGATGATATTATTGCGAGGTCTCACCGATAAATAAAGCGGATTGTCGCGAGGAAGTGATTAACTGCTGAAGTTTAGTAACACAATGTCATGTGTCATGTTGTCCATAGTGCGACGGCTTCAGCGAACGTGCTGTACCAGTAGGAAGTCTACGTGAAAGGCATCGATGAAGCTCTTCCGCTGCTACCAGAACACAAGCATGGAATTTATGAACAGTGAGACGTTGTGCTCCTAGGGGGCCTGCGAAACAGATGTACGAATGAATAAAAGACAGGAACTGTGATGGAAGTGGTGGGCCCCCAACGGTGTGTGTAGATGAGGTGCCTCGCCATGTAAGAGACCTGCATCTGTATCCTCGGATGGTGTGCAATTCCGAAGACAGTGGAAGCCCAGCGTCAAGCAATAAAAAAAATTGGGCGCTCTTGTATACGCAGTAACCGATCTGAGGGAGATAACTCTATTGGTCTTAGCCGCCGCTATTCCGAATTCGCTTATACTTTGGCAAGGGAGATAACTTTGTTTATCGCAGCATGAAAGAAAATAACTTTGTGGCATGTAAATAAAAGTGCTTAAAAGTTATTTTGAACGGGTTAGGGTTAGGGTTAGGGTTAGGGTTAGGGTTTAGGGTTAGGGTTTAGGGTTAGGGTTTTTAACGCATTTCAAAACCGTAACATGTTTTTTTTATTAATAAACAAAGTTATCTCCCTACGGATCGGTTACTGCTTATACAAGAACGCCAAAAATGGTGTGTGCCGGTGATAGCTGGGTCGATGATGGCCTTAGTCGTTTGAGTAACAGTGTGACGGCAGCGACAACAGCTAAGATCAATAGGTCTCGGTAGGGCCACCTGAAGACGTGACTGAATCAGCTGTGCCACAGACGAAGGAAGCCACTTCACAGCTAATACGTGTGTGATGATGAGAACAGTGGGGGAGTGTACTGGACAAAGCCAACCCCCCCCCTCCCCCGAACGTAAGCGACAAAGAATCACTTGTGCCGTGCATAAAAGCCTTGTTGCATTATGCTCCCCACCCATGTACGTTGAACTATACCCCCCCCCTTCCCTGTTACTCCCGGCATGCATCTGCATCCGTTTCCGGCCTTTCTCGGAATAAAGCCTGGCTTTGGCCAGTATGTCTTATCTCTCTCCTACACTTGTGTTCTCTTTACTTATTAAATACATCGCAATGTAACAAGCCTCGCATAACTGTCAGGTGAACTGATAAAAGTGAGGAATGTTAACACGTGGGACAGAACGAACTAGACGGCGAGAGAAGTGGTTAGGGTTAGGGTTAGGGTTAGGGTTAGGGTTATTTACCTCTTCTTCAAGAGGTTAGGCACAAGGCCATTTTTATCTTACTCCCACAAGGTAAGATGTGACCCAAGGTCGGGTCGGGAAAGTGGGGCTTGAAAAGCCAGCGCCGGAGAAGGTGACCACTCTGGCCATTAAAAATTGCCTGGGCAGCCCCGTCTGCATTCCCGGTAGGGGCGCCTCAGTAAGCAATAAACTTACTTCTCCCCAAAGAGGGGAGGCAAAGCCTGGGAGGGTGGACCTCCTAGAACTGCACAGGATAGACCCATAGACCGGCATTAATCAAGCCTCGAAGGCCAAGACAATACCAGTCTTTATTTATCTACCTCCCACAAGGTAAGATGTGACACAAGGTCGGGAAAGTGGGATTAGATAAGCCAGCGCTCGAGAGGTGAGCACTCTGGCCATTTAAAAATTGCCTGGGCAGCCCCGTCGGCATTCCCCGGTAGGGGCGCCTCAGACAGTAAGCAATAAACTTACTCCTCCCCAAAGAAGGGAGACGAAGCCTGGGAGGGTGGACCTCCTAGAACTGCACAGGACAGACCCATTAGACCTCTTCAAACCCAGGAACTAGTGCCATTCACCTTGTTCAGTTCACATGCCAGCATGACCAAGTCTGCAAAAGAGAAGCTCGCAGTCAAGCTGTCAGAAACAGAGAAACCTGAGAGTTACAGGAAAGGCAAGCCAGTGTTTCCTGTCATCAATGCAGCTACAGTTCTCACAGACCTGGTAGGGCCAGAGTCTCACTTTCTGTTTGATGCTCTTCGAGTGAAATGTGACTGCCTCACTACTCCTGCTGACACATGGGAAGACAATGACAGCTACAGGAATGCACAGAAGTTTGTGAGGTCAGTGAAAGTGACCAATGATGTGGCTGAGAGAGGTGTGAAACTAATGAGTGACTTTGCAACTCAGATCACAAGTGACCCAGAGCAAAGAAGCTGCTTACTACAAGTTGTGGAGTACCACAGGAAAAAATTTGACAGTTTCAAAAAAGCCACATTGAACAAGTGATAATACATGTATTAGTAACATCCTATCTGACAGTTTCTTATGCAATATATGTGTCAGTGCAGTGCTATCATACTACCAAACTGATTTTTTGTAGTGTCCCAGCTGTTTGTGCATTAAAATTAGTTAAAATTTACACAGGTGTTCATGTGTTTTATTGTGTTTACTACCATATGCAAGAAAATTTTATTAGCTTTCATTTGGTACCACTTTCAATGCTATAGCATCAACCTCTGGAAAGCTACAATGAAAATAAGGACATAATATCCCAAATTTTGCAGCGTTTTTGAAAAACGTCAACAATAAAATGACATGGCTCTTGAGGCAGGCATAGCCAAGGTCCAAGATCACAATAACTGGTATATTTAGCTAATTTAGACCTTGGAGAATGGGAATAATATCAGTTTCCATATGTTTGAAGAAAAAGGTCAATTTTGAAGAGGTCTACAGACCCATAGACAGGCGTAAATCAAGCCCTGAATGCCAAGACAATACCAGTCTATGGGATGCAGTTGAACCATTTATTGAAAGAAGTGAGTGTCTGAATCCGGTTAAGAGATTGTCCCGGACATTTTTCTCTCTTCCTTCCTTGCAGCCTTAAATATTTGAATCAGAAATATTTATTTAAAAAATTCTTTAAATTAAATTTAATTCTTTGCGAGTTTTTCACAGAGAACAAATTTATAGTTTATGTCGGCTGTTGTGAATTTTAATTCTCAGTTAGGGTTATGGAAAAATAAATGATTAAATTTTAACATAAAACGAATATGTATTGAAATTAATACGAAAATAATGAAGATAGAAAATCTGAAATAAAATATGAGTTATTTTCTGGATTAGCGGTTCCTCCGAGAAATACTCTTTACTTCTTGGCCCTTTGGCTAAGATCAAAGTGTAGTATCTGTTCCGATGGATACTGCACCCCATAGACTGGTATTGTCTTGGCCTTCGGGGCTTGATTTACGCTGATCTATGGGTCTGTCCTGTGCAGTTCTAGGAGGTTCTAGGTATTATTTCTAACCCCACTTTCCCGACCCGACCTTGGGTCACATCTTACTTGTGGGAGTAAGATAAAAACTGGCCTTGTGCCTAACTTCTGGAGAGGAGTAAATCAATACTCTTTACTTCGGGTTAGTTTCGTATCAGAATCAGACCGACAGAGTCTAAGCTATTTTTTTTAGAATGGCTTGTTCTCTGTCAGTGTGAGGTATAGTCCTGTGCAATTTTAGGAAGTCCACCTTCCCAGGCTTTTTCTTTCTTGCCCTTTGAGAAGGGGTTAGTTTATTACTAATTGCCTGAGGTCCCCTACCGGGGAATACTAACAGAGCTACCCAGGCAATTTTTGTTCGGCCAGAGTGCTTTTCCTCTAGGGCGCTATTTTTAAATCGCACTTTTCCGACCTTGCCTCATATTTTCTTGTCGTGGGAGGGAGATAAATCACTACTTTTTACTTTTATTAAGAAAAACAAATAAACTGTTGTCAGGGGAGATAACTTGAATATCGTTCATTGAACAATAATCGGGTTATCTCCCCTGGCAACAATCGGTTATTAAGTTACTTCCCTTGAATATTGTTATGTACTCCACTTTGACCTCTCAACTTTAACCAGAAATCACTTTCGAATTGAAATTTTAAAGGCTTCAAAATCACATTCAAATTTCTCATGTTTGTTTTTCTGACCGTAAAAAACAATCTAAAGTGATTTTGCAGCCTTTAAATTGCCAGATAGTAAGTAATGTCTGGCTACAGTTACATACGTATTTGTGCGCCTAAACCATAGATAACCAACATTTCTCAGAGGAATTACTAATCGGAAAACCAGAAGAAGACCCGACTCAAAGTCAGCAGCAAACGGTGTTCGATCAGATTTAGTTCCTGTTTTGGGTCACTTACTCGTTTGGTTTGCCAAGTTTTGTACTAATTTTTATTTATTAATTTATTTGTTAAATTGTTAGGTGAAAGTACAGAATAGTTAACAAAGCTCCCCTTCCCCATGTTAAGAATGGCTTTCTAAATAATTTTCTGCGGTTTACGGACCATACTGAAATAATAACGTTATTATTTTGTTGGGGGAAAAAAAATTACAAAAATAGAAAATAGTTGAAATACAAAAAATAGATCCAATATCTTCCTCTCGGATGTACCCTGAAGGGGGCCGAGGCAGCAGTGAGTTGCTAAAAGAATTGCTCTTTCAGCGACCCACTCAACAGGGTCCTATTAAAAATGGAGTCTCTGGATGGAGCGAAGTCACACTGTGGACGCCGCCGACTCGTAACAGAGTCTGTCTATGCCACGTAAATGGCTACCCACTCATCAAAGTGTAGTATCTGTTCCGATGGATACTGCACACCATAGACTGGTATTGTCTTAGCCTTCGGAGCTTGATTTACGCCGGTCTATGGGTCTGTCCTGTGCAGTTCTAGGAGGTCCACCCTCCCAGGCTTCGCCTCCCCTCTTTGGGAAGGAGTAAGTTTATTGCTTACTGCCTGAGGTGCCCCTACCGGGGAATGCCGACTGGGCTGCCTAGGCAATTTTTAATGGCCAGAGTTCTCACCTCTCGGGCGCTGGCTTTTCAAACCCCACTTTCCCGACCCGACCTTGGGTCACATCTTACTTGTGGGAGTAAGATAAAACTGGCCTTGTGCCTAACTCCTGGAGAGGAGTAAATAAATACCCACTCATCAGAGTCTGTCGATCTGCTGTAAAAAATGGACGCTGCATGGATGCCGTGTCGTAATAGCGTCTGTCGATCTCGTTTAGGAGAGTCTGTCGATCTGCTGTAAGTGGACGCTGCGTGAACGCCATCTCATAAAAAGCGTCTATCGATCTCGTTCAGGGGTTGACGTATGAATCCGAATCTGAATCTGAATTAACTCGTCAGTGTCGAAGTTCCTTCAGCATCGTAAAAGAGTCTGTCCATTTCATGCAAATGGCTACCCACTCGTAAGAGAGCCTGTCGATCTCGTTCAAGAGAGTGGGTGCCTTCATCTGAACTAGTGCGACTCGAATCACCACTCTTGAATGGGAATGGCGGCCACCACTGTTCACCACTGAATGGGGAATGGCAACCGTCAATGTTCACCGAATGGGGAAAGGCAGAACCTAATATAGTTTGTTTTTTTAACTACCTTCCCCCCCAACCAAAAATGCGCCAGTCCGATTTTGCTCTGTTGGGTATCATATCTCCTCTCCTGAAAGACTCACCTATTCAATCGGCTCGACCGTCAATTTTTTTTTTTTTACAATTTAGAAAGCCATTCTTAACATGGAGAGAGGGGCTTTATTAACTATTCTGAACTTTTACCTAACAATTTAATAAATAAATTTTGGAAACTTAAACTTTTGCCGGAAGTTATATTATGGATAAAGTTTAATATCAGGAAATAAATCTGACCAAACACCGTTTGCTGCTGACTTTAAGTCGGGTACTCTTCTGGTTTGCCGATTCATCAAGAAAAGAACTGAAATTTATATATGAAATAAATAATTCATAAAAAATAATTTTCTCAATTTTAGTTTTCACCTTTTTTAAAGGAAGTTTTATATTTATATATATATATATATATATATATATATATATATATATATATATATAATTATAATATAAAATGAAGTAATAAAATAAGGTGTCAATCAAATTTTATTAGAATTCAAAGTTCAAGCAAAGTATCCTTAAGTCCTTAGCTCATGAGTTTTCAAAGATAATTCTTCTCTTCTGTAGTAGTATAACTGCGGTAATGGTCCTCTGAAGAGAAGAATTATCTTTGAAAACTCATGAGCTAAGGACTTAAGGATGCTTTGCTTGAACTTTGAATTCTAATAAAATTTGATTGACACCTTATTTTATTACTTCATTTTATATTATAATATTAATGCTCTATCCAGTATATTGAGCTTCAGTTTTTATTCGGATGTTTCACTAATTATAAGATATTAGTTGACGCTTATATCTTTTGTTGGATTGCTTCATATATATATATATATATATATATATATATATATATATATATATATATATATATATATCGAGGCAGCATTTTTTCTTTAAGACACGTATTATTGGCAGTTTCATCAGCCAATTTTCTTCCGAGATTAAGATTTTAATCCGGAAAATCGAAAGGATCAATACTAAAATAACCAGACAAAAATTTTCGGTTATTTTTAATAATATATATATATATATATATATATATATATATATATATATATATATATATATATATAGATTGCCATCCACACGTTTTTTTTTGTTTTGGTTTTTATTAGATTTGAAACACCTACCATTTGACAAAGAATTCTTCCTCAAAATATATTATGGAACACGGTCACACAGATTACATCAGTGTTGAAGTCTTGCCTAATCAAGTAAGATATATAAAAAAAAAATTATTAAAAAAGTTTTTGAAAAAAATATATAAATTAAAATCACTTGTTTTTGTCTTACTTCTCAACGCCGACATATTTCCATTTCTTGCATTGTGATAGCCTTCTAATACTCCTCTCTCTCTCTCTCTCTCTCTCTCTCTCTCTCTCTCTCTCTCTATATATATATATATATATATATATATATATATATATATATATATATATATATATATGTCGCTAGTTATATATGCATCGTTCCTTTCATTAAGTAGAACACTCTCTTGACGTCAAAACAGCCCAATAAAGTGTTAACATTATCACTTTCTATTTAGCTATTCAGCGGTGGTCGAGTAGTTCTAGATGTTGGGATTTGAGTTGTAAAATACTCAGAGCCTGGGGTTTCGTATCGTGCGACCAGTAGTGAATAATTATATCAAATATATATATATATATATATATATATATATATAATTGCAGTATAGTAAACAGTTGAAAACTTGTAAACAATTTTTTTTTTTTTCAGAATTTGTTTTCGATGTTCGGGTGGCTGACAACGTGAGGCCTTACTTCGGTTAAATTCATACTAAAAAGAGAGTAAAAAAAATTACTTACTCTACCACTAACCCTCAGTCTGAGTGCTCCCCCCCCCCCCCCCCCGCAACAAAAACCCTCGTAAAACCACACTTAATCACCTAAGTTTAGCAAAGTAAAGCCATTACTTCGGTCGCCATGTTGTTTTTCGTGCGTCGATAGTAAAAGATAAAATTCTGAAATTAAAAAAAATCTTACATACAGTTTCCACGCGTTAAAACTATACAGGTCGGTAGAGAATTTAATTCTACTTCGTTTGCTATAAATTATTTGTTGTTTTTCTCTTTTTTTTTCTTTATGACTCCTCTACTGTTAACTATACTGTAATTTTACACTATGTCTGCGATATTACTTCAAAACGATACGTTTCCATCATACACGTGAAACGCTGAAATAGAAACTTGCCCAGTAGGGACCTCCAATTGGTTGTGAACTATTTACCCCCCCCCCTATATATAACACGATGTAACTTTAATTTAGATTAAGATTATCAACAAAACTGTTTTACCATTCAAAAGAGGATACATTAAATAAACTGCTGATGATTTTTTAGAATTTTTTCCAGCATACGAAACTCATGAAAATGTGAAGTTAAAATGTTGTGTACTTTTTTTTACGTGATAAACTAACGTTCTTATGTATAAGCATTTATGTGCGCTGTGATAGGCACATTTTTAATAAATCTCGCATAAATCAAGTTATGGCCAGATCTTCACGAAATTTTCAATACTTATTCATTATAGGACTAATTTATCTTTAAAATGCTGTTTTCCTAAAATATATTAGGGAAAATATTTTTTTTACGTGATTCCCCCCCCCCCCCTGTTTCATTTTATGAAATATTGAACGAAATATATTGTCATCCGGCGATTTTTTTTTCTTATATAAAACTAAACTCTTTTAAAAAACACATTGGATTAATTTTATTAAATTTTACGTAAACTGTTTTAGTAAACTGGTCCGTGAATGCACAAATAAAAAGTGGAAATAAAAGCAATATTATTATGTTTTGAATTTTTTTTTACCTTTTCTCAATAAAATATACTGTGATTTATTGAAATGCAAAAAAAAAAAAAGTTTTACGAAATAATTTTTATTTTCAGAGACATTTATTCATTTGATCGTATTGATCGAGTTTATCGGTTTTAAACATCATTTTTGAACATATTCGTGTTCGAAATTTTTCAAAATATTTTAATATAATATAGCCCGAAGTATTATGAATCGTAAAAGACAAAAGTTGTGGCGGATGTCATATTATGTACTTGGAAAAAACTACTTCATTTGCTAGAAGTAAGAAAATTTTTTTGCACTAACTGATTTTGCCGCAACTATGGAACGCAATACTAGCCATAATTAACACGTCAATTTTTAAAGTGAAATTGTCCCACGCGCATGCGCATACATTTTTAGAGTAAAATTGGTGCACGCCGCACGCTAATTTGTAAACAGTAACACTAATAAGAAAAAACGTTGACAAAAGTAATTATTATTATTATTATTATTATTATTATATATTTATAATACTTTTTATCATTTTTCTTTTTTCAAATTAAAATGTTTATCCATTTCGAAATATAAACTTATTTTTACTTTGAATTTTTATTATTCAATTGACGAATAAATGGTTAAAACAAACCGTTAATTTTGTTTACACCATAGTAGTAAAGTAATTTGTTTCACTTCTGTTCATCCGTACATAGATAATATCTTGCCATGTCTCACGCGATGTTTAGTAAACACTACCCCGTGTGTCGTAAAACAAGAAAATTTCGTAGTTTCATCGGACAATGAAGAAGGGTTTCTTTCAGAATTTGATAATGTAACCTTTAACTAAACTATTTTACTTTAAAACAAGTATAACTTTATTTGAGAGAGTTTTTTTTGCAATCGGTAAAGCAAAACGAATGTATGACTTCTTAACGTACACATGAAATAGTGACGTCACCGTTCTTCACATGCAATTGGAGGTCCCTATTGCCCAGGATAATATTATCGCCATGTAATGGATTGAGCCAATCTCCCCGACATAAACGACAAAAAATAGCCTGTGCCGTGCATGAAATTTGCATAGCGTCCAAGTGAATTGATAAAAAGAAAGGATTTGAAAATGAAATCAGAATGAACTGGGAAAGTGGCAGAAACTGCAGTTGATTGTTAGACGATTGTCCCGGACTTTTCGTTTCGTTTCGTTTTGTTTCGTTTCGTTCGTTGCTTTCTTACAAGTCCAAGGGCGATAACTCAACTTCATAACTTTCTAATTAAAGAACGTTCTTGGCTTTTTGGGCTAGGAGCAAAGTGTAGTATCCTTACACTTTTGATGGCTTTGTGCCTAATTTGTTAAAATGTAATTTTATATTTTTGCAAATAAATAAAGCAAAGTGTAGTATCTGTTCTGACGCTACATTTAATCTTTTCTGTCCTCAGTCACTGAAGGAGAAATTTTTCTAAACTGGGACAATTTTTATTCCAATCCAGAATGCCTCTTGTGGAGAGCTGGGGTTTTATCCACCTTATAAACCTACTCAAATTTGATGTGAAACAAACTCTGCCCTTGCGGAGATGCAAATAAATAGGCACAAGAGAACCGTTTTTGTAAAAAAAAAAACAATATTATTTTACCATTGAAAACTACTATGTTGCGACTTCTTTTCTTTCTTTGTTTGCTCAACCCTTCTTCGTCTCTGAGATAGAGAAGAAGAAGTTATCTCGGGATGGCACAGTGGCTTAGTTGGTATCGATGCGGACTGAGAACCTGGGTGTGCCAGGTTCAAATCCAAGTTATTCCACTGAAAACGCTTCCATCAAACCCACATGACACTTGTGTCTAATCTCCTGGAGGGGGGATAAATAGAAATCACATTAACACTTGTCCACGGGTGGCCTCGGCCTTGATAAAGTGGTGGTTTCTGTTTTGATTTTTTTTTTTTTTTTTAAGTTATCTCGTGAAAGCACATTGGCTGAAGATTCCGGCCAATCAGAGACCAACAGGTTAGCTTGATCACGCGTGATTTGACTCTTTATAAAACAAGTCACGCACTCTCTTTTCTTTCTCTTTTTCTTCCGCTTTCCGGACGAACTCACACAGAGGAGATCGTCGACACACACACCCACCGGCTCGACCGAGGAGGTGGGGGAGGCAAAAGTCAAAAAGTAGGTAATCTGTTTTAATTGCTACCATGAATAACGAACTATTCTGTCAAGCACACACATTTCAATTGCCACAAAAAAAAAATGCATCAAACATGCTCGCATATACACATTCGTACAAACATGAACTTAAACAAACCGAACATTTCACTCGTACACGTTCGTACAAACGGAACTTTTCACTCCTTAAAAATTAACTCTGTAACTGCTAGCTTTACGAAATGATTTTGTCAAAAAAATTGTTTTGTTTTAATATAAATGTTTTACTCTTAATTATTGATTTTACAAAATACCATTCTTGTGTGTAAACTTTATTATTCCTTCGCTTTCTTTCTAATATAATTTCAGATATTATAATAATGTTTTTTTCTTCTCTTTGTTTTATTCTGTTAATTTTATCCACACGTGGTCGGGCCACTTTGAACAGTGGGAATGACATGCTGCTATAAAGGCATCTCTCCCACAACCTTTTTTAGTCAAATAAATTGTTTTGTTTTAATATAAATGTTTTACTCTAATTGTGATTTTACAAAATACCATTCTTGTGTGTAAGCTTTATTATTCCTTCGCTTTCTTTCTAATATAATTTCAGATGATAATAATACTGTTTTCTTTCTTCCCTTTGTTTGTTTTATTCTGTTAATTATATCCACATGTGGTCGGGCCACTTCGACCAATTCACACGTGGTTGGGCCACTTTGAACAGTAGGAATGACATGCTGCTATAAAGGCATCTCTCCCACAACCTTTTTTTGTGAAATAGGGTTTTTGATATTTAAATTTAATTATTACAGCATCAAACCATTAATTGAACTAATTTTTATAAAACTATAAACTGATTTTATTATGGTAATGTTCTTTTAATCTCGATTTATATAAATATTGTATGTAAATAGCGACTAAAGCGTTCAGTCTTTTAATAAGTGATGATATGCTACGACTTTTAAACCCAGAAATTCGACAGTTTAAATGCTTCCAAATTCCTTTCAAATTTCGAACGTTCACGAAATATATAAATCTTTTTGGTAAAATAATGTAACGTCCTCCAGAATCTCCAGTTTTTTTTTGTTGTACCTTTTTGGTGAAAACGATCTTTATTTTTTAAAGCGTTCGCCTGCATTTGTCATTTCTTCTTTGCCGTATTTTTGTCTGCGTCTCTTTCTTAGTCGTAAGACCAATCATAAGTGACCGGCCGCTTACAACAACAGAAAAGAAGAAGTGCAGCATCAGAACAGATACTACAATTTGATCCTCGCATTGACAATTGCCTGATGATGAATATTTTGAAAGGAATGAAAATGACAAGTTATTATTGGCATTAGATTTGAAGATTACCCTGGTTTTCGTAAAAGACAAGTTGTTTGGGAGAAAAGCCGAGACCCTAAATTTCACTCTAATTTATTTGGATGACTGAAATAAGATGTAACCTATTTTTTTATGGAAATCGCTCCAGACAAGACATGAAGCCACTTGATGTAAGGAGCTAACAAGAACAAATATGCTTATCGCAAAGACAGGAGTTGCCTCTTTAAAAGACCAAGGTAGGAGGAAAACAGTCAGCAGGAAGAGAGTTCCACAAGCCTGCGGTTCTTGGAAAGAAGCTACTGGAATAAGAAGCTGTATTACAATGAGGTATCAAAACAGCGAATTGATGGAGACCACTACACCAACGAGTCAAACGAAATGGAATCAAAGAAGCGGGGAATAGATTGCATAATTCTGAAAAAAACACATGTTATAATAGTATTTATAGAAAAGACTGAGACTAGCAACATCATGTCTGTGAGAGAGAGGGTGCAGAGAAGAAAAAAGGGTAGGGGCAAATCAAATTGCAGATACGTTTCTGCACCTTATCAAGAAGCCTCAAATGGGAGAGATTCACCAACCCAAATATGACAACAGTACTCCCTACACGGTCTGATTGTAGATTTGTAGAGATAGAGAATAGTCTTGTAGCAGTCTGAAATAGGACCTATTTCTTATGCGTCCACTGTGGGCAAGTTGGTCTTAAACTAACCAATCGGCTCACAGGGCGTATTGATTTCAGCTAGTCTCTTGCGGACTATTTGCAACCCTGTTGAATGGTGGAATGGATCGTCAGAGAGACCCTGGCCGTCAACCTAGTAGGAACTCTTCTTCACCTCTCTCCTGTCCCCTCATCAACTGGATTCCTGAGCACCGCTCCCCGGGCAGTAAAAGAACTTTGCTTCCTTCCACCGAACACCAGTCCTACCTTTTTGTATGCTATACTCCAAGAAAGATTTGTTTAATGTTAAAAGAGGCGTTGAGTTTTTCCTCGTATGACTACCGTCTATCGTGCTTATACTTATAGTGAGGCTACGACTACTAGCCTTAGCTATTATAGCCTCAGCTGTGAGAAAGTGTTTGAAGCGATAGAGAGAACCGACTTTATGAGAAGCAGAAAGTTTATGGAACTGATAACTGTTAAAAGTGGTGGACATAAAAACAAGCCCTTTTTTAGTTTAGGCTATCAAAGTAAGGCATGACCACGTTGACACACCGGTTCTCATTAGATAACTGAAGTTAAGCGACGTAGAGCCTAGCCAGTATCAGATGGGTGACCATTTGAGAATGCTACGTACTGTATGTCATCTTCCCATTACCGGGATATACATGCGGCTTGTAACCGCTTGTGAATTTGATATTCCCTGCAAACGTCCTCTTTTGGAGGAAGCCGACATAGCCCGCCTAGGGCTTATACGACACCAGGTATTACTGGTTTGTATCAAAGTAAGGAAGATAACTTATCTCAACATTTTTTTTTTAAAATGTTCAACAATTGATTTTAACAAAGACTTGTAGCAGTGGTACAACTACAGTGACAGGCGCCATTACGATTTTTAATCTGTGCCTAATTTTTAAGCTCGGCGCTGATTGGTGCAAGCATTTAACTTCCTTTCTGGCTTCACTAATCAGGAGCCATCTCTCATGCGAGCTGACCACATGACAAGGGATTATAAAAGGGAGCACAAGCTAGACTCTTTTTCTTTCTGGACAGGAGATCTCACAGCGAGCCGACTCATTCCACGGCACTACTACCTATACCCAACTTCTCACTAAACAGACATCTTCCCGGGACTTGGGACTTTGGCCCTGTGTTCGACTTCGACAATTAGACTCAAGATTCCAACACCTGGACTACTTAATGCAACACACACTTACATGGACATTCCTGAGAGAACTGTAGGGAATGAGACATACACCATCCATTATGACCATGAAATCTCCACAGCTACCTATCTGGAAAACGCAGCTGTCAAACCTGACACTGTCATATGGAACAAGTAGAGAGAGTGGCAACTTTGGTTGAGGTCAGTGTCCCTAATGATGGGGGCCTAAACAGAGCTGAAAGGGAGAAAATAGCAAAATATCAGGGTCTAATGTATGATATGAAAATGAAACTGGAACCTCAAAGAGATCTCCACCATTCCAGTTATCATAGGAGCCACTGGACTCATGAAGAAGAACTTGAAAAACTATTTAGAAAGTATATCTGGTGAACCAAATGCAAGAGAAATCCAAACAACTGCACTCAAGGGAACAGCCAGAATCCTGAAAAGAGCTCTCAGTTGGAGTCTGTAAATAGCGGGTGATCGTATGGCATTTGGAAGAATGCCCCGTCCCCAGCAAATGAATGAAAAGAAAAAGAAAATAAGGGAAAAAAAAGGACATTGCTTGACTCTCACACCTGTGTACTGTTCAAACATTTCTCATATATGAACTCTTTTTTCTTCCCTACTAACTGGACATTTATTTAACACGATGTGGACTTCTAACTTTTTATCTTTGTCCATACACATGGACGGGTTCATTCATCAACACCCTTCTCTTTCATTCTCCTTTTATACATGTTAACGAAGACGACCAATGAAGTTGTTTTAAATATCAGAAATATTTTCTATAGATTTTCCATATTTCTTCTACGTTTATTTTTTATGTCAATTAACTTTTAGATTTTTTTGTCAACAATCGATTTTAATTTAAAAAAAACAACAAAAATTTGTTATTTGTTTTGAAATGGGAATGAAGAAAACATTTATTATTGGCTAGTTAAAAGAAATCAACTTTTCCATTAGAAGAAATTTAAAAAAAAACATTGGCTTTTGGAATTTAATGTTTTTTGAATTCATAAAAAAGGGCTGACCACCCATAGAAGGATACCCCCTCTCTCCATCTTATTCTTAGATAAATGGTATCTTCGTTTTCACCGAGTCATTTGCAAAGCGGCCAGCCGACACATAACATTGAAAATCGAATAAATTCACCAAAGTTCAACTAAGTTTTCTTTGGATGCTTTAAATAAGACTGGTATTTTTATTAATTTTAACTTGTTATCTTATTTAAAACAAATTTAATTGCGGGGGCTCTGAAATACCTGACTAGTACACGGGTGCAGGATTACCCCACTCGGTGTGATGGACCCATAGATCTTGTCAGGTTATCCATCTAAGAGAAGAAAAACTGATATAAAAACTTTGCTACTGACTACTCACGTCTTGGCAGCAAACCGCTAGGGGACGGAGGCCTCCTTAATCCTGATTGACAATCTACCTAGAGCTGGAGACTCAAACAAAATATCCGGTTTGCAAACCTAAAATTGCTTAAAGAAAAGATAGGATCTGCCTATCGCCCGGCCTTTGCACTCCTCAAAGACACCTTGGCCTTGTTTCCTGACTAAGACAATAAATGCTGTCTCACTTTCTCTCTATCTGGGCAACTTGTGGAAAAGATTTTCGTCACTAAGTCTCACATGACTAGTCTGGATCGCTCTTGTTCCAACAGATTGAGAATACAAGTTTGACAGTTTTTCTGGCTGCTGTTTCCGACTGGTAGTACAGGAGCCCTAACTCTTATGTCGTGCTAAGAACGGCTGATCTATCAACAGTTGTATAAAATCGTGGGTAACTGTACGTGCCATGTCGCGCATAGAAAGGAATCCTACAGTTATCCCTGGTAGGTTTTCCCGAGGCCACAACCCCCATGGATCAAGTCTCAACTAATAATCTGGTTGTGTGAGCTTACTGGTACCAAACAAGCACCCACATTGCCCTCCCCACTCTATCTCAAAACAAATATGACATTACAAAGTAAAAGAAACAAACCTAAACCAGAAATCCACCAAAAAACATCTTTGCCTCCGCCCTTGAGGCTAGCATTCACAAATATCCGGAGACTTAGAACCAACATCAATGATGTAGAAACTCCCCGGATATCCTAGTACTAAGTGAAACAAACCTACAATCTTCAACCTCCTCTCACTATTTTGACATGACTGAATACCTCCCACTCTACCATAAAGACTCTGACAAACATATGCATGGGCTAAGAGTTTATGTTTGGAACACCCTCCTCTTGACTAGAGAACATAGGCTAGAAACAGATGATCAAACCTATATATGCTTTAGATTAACCTTACAGCACAGCGTTAGTTACTTATATTTATTATACGGTTCTCCTTTGAGCCAGGATTGTACCCTGCTTAACTTTGTCTGTGAAAGCATAGATACAGCACTCTCACTTAACTCGAGTGCCCAAATACATGTATTTGGGGATTTTGATTTACATCACCGTGACTGGCTTGGATTCTCCAGCTATACAGACACAGCTGGTAACTCCACGTACACTTTCTCTATAGCGCACTCCCTCTCACAAACTGTCTTTTTCCCGACCCGCCTCCTTGACCGTGTGGACCAGCAAGCCTCACTTCTCGACCTGTTCTTAACCTCACTACTCGAGACTTGTGCCACGAATCCCCATAGCCCGCTCAGGAACACTGATCACCTTGTGGTAATGATTGACATCACCCTAAATGTTGTCCCAAAGCTAATGAGCTGTTGCTCAAAACGACGAGATACTACAAGCGGGCTGATTTTGAGTCCATCAGAGATCACATCAGAGATGCCCCAGGGAGTGAAACCTTTTCTCTCCATGCTGATCAGTGCGTAAATGAGGTAACCAAATGGGTCAAAGCAGGCATTGAAGCACATGTCATGTAAAAATTCTACAGCAAGTCTCACTCTCCACAATGGTTCACCTCAGAATGCTTGCTGCCTCTGAGCAATAGCAGCTGCACATTCTGACAATTAAACCGCCACAAGTCAACTACAAATAGACAGAAACTTATAGCGACAAGAAATCATTGTAAGACTGTAATAGATAAAATAAAGAGAAGGTATACAGAGATGACCAGAAAACGCATTGAGTCACAGAAACTAGGTACTCGCAATTTCTGGAAAATCTTCAATAGTGTGGTGAATAATGGGAAATCAATAATTCCCTCCACTATCCAACCACAATGAAGTCGTTTGCACGGTAACTGATAAGGCTGAACTATTTGCCCAGCATTTCGCCTTAAACTCCACTTTGGACTCAGCAAACCATTATCTCCCAAAGTGGACTGAAGCCATACCTGATAACCTGACCATCACCCCATCTCATGTCCGGGACATAAAAAACCTTGACACCTCCAAAGCATGTGGGCCTTGTCTTATACCAGTAATAGTAATAAAGAAATGCTCTGCTGAACTGGCCCTTGTCCTCTCCAAACTCTACAACAAATGCCTTGTCGAATCTTGCTTCCCTGATAGCTGGAAAATTGCCTCTGTGGTACCAGTCTTCAAACATTCTGGATTAAGAACTGGCCCTCATAATTATCACCCATCAGTCTACTCTCGCACTTCGCTAAAATCTTTGAATCCTCAATCAATATAGCAATAGTTCAGCACCTACTTAATGCTAAACTTCTTTCTGACCATCAGTATGGATTTAGCACGGTCTATTGCGGATATCCTAACATCATCTCTGAACGCGTACACCCCACACTGGACAAGGCAGGTGAAGCTAAGGTGGTAGCGCTTGATATATCGAAAGCCTTTGACAAGGTCTGGCATTAATGGCTTCTCATAAAAATGAATTCATATGGTATTACTGGACGAATATTTAATATAATTAGATCCTTCCTATTCAAAAGAAAGATCCAGGTTGTCCTTGATGGCCATTCATCCAAGCAACATGACATAAATGCAGGTGTAGCCCAAAGATCGATCCTTGGACCTTTATTGTTCCTGATTTTCATAAACGACCTCCCTGATGACATTGTGTCTGAGATGGGTATATTTGCTGACGACACCATGCTCTACTCTCGTCATGTGGGTAAAACTGACACTCACATATCCGAGGCAATGGCTGAATCTTTAGAAAGTGACCTTCAGTCTGTAGTGGAATGTGGTCAAAAATGGATGGTAACATTTAATGCTGCTAAGACAAAGCTCCTTTCCTTCAACAATTACAAGAAACCTCTTCAACCACCGATTGCCATGGCAAATAATACCTTACCTGAGAGTCCAATGTTCAAACTACCCGGCCTAAAATTCACAGGTAACATGAATTGGAAGAAATACATAGAAGACATTGCCAAGGCTGCTGCAAAGAAAATTTCTCACACCTGACAGTATCCTATATCTCTACAAAGCCACCATCCGCCCATGCATGGAGTATTGTTGTCACGTCTGGGCTGATGCACCATCCACTAGTCTCTCCCTCTTAGACAAGGATAAAAAAAGAGTCTCTAATCTAATAAGTCCATCACTATCCACCAAGCTCCAGCCCCTGTCCCATCGCCGCAATGTTGCATCCTTGTGCTTGTTTTACAAGTACTTCGATAGAATGTGCTCCGATGAACTTGCAGCTCTGGTGCCCCCTCGACATAAATACACTCGACCAACCCGACAATCAGCTAAATCCCATCCCTTCACTTCAGAGGTCCCCAGATGCCTTCTACTTCAATAGCTTCTTTTCTCGAGCGGCCGGCCTTTGGAACTCTCTCCCTGCTCCCTGTTTCCCCGACTGTACCGACATGCAGAAATTTAAAACTAATGTGAACAAACATCTTGCTGCACATCTCCCAATTTGGGATGCCCCCCCCCCCCAAACTTTCACCCTAATTCTCAGTAGCCCCTTACGTCTACAGTGGCAACTTGCCTTGTTTAAGGTGAACTAAGTTAATAAATAAATAAAATAAAATATGTCAGACTAAGGAATATATTGTGGATCATATATTCACTGGTGTTCTTGTTGCATTGTTTCTTAAGGTGGAAAAAAATATTTATTTAAAATCAATTGTTGAAAAGAAAGTCTAAAAATAAGTTGACATAAGTTGTCTCCCTTACTTTGCCAGCTTAAAGTACAAAAATGCCAACTAAACAGTTTCAACTTCCGATGGATACTGCACGCCTGTCCTGTGCAGTTCTAGGAGGTCCACCCTCCCAGGCTTTGCCTCCCCTCTTTGGGGAGGAGTAAGTTTATTGCTTACTGCCTGAGGCGCCCCTACCGGGGAATGCCGACGGGGCTGCCCAGGCAATTTTTAAATGGCCAGAGTGCTCACCTCTCGAGCGCTGGCTTTTCAAACCCCACTTTCTCGACCGGATCTTGGGTCACATCTTACTTGTGGGAGTAAGATAAAACTGGCCTTGTGCCTAACTCCTGGGGAGGAGTAAATAAAGCCTGTCCTGTGCAGTTCTAGGAGGTCCACCCTCCCAGGCTTCGCCTCCCCTCTTTGGGGAGGAGTAAGTTTATTGCTTACTGTCTGAGGCGCCCCTACCGGGGAATGCCGACGGGGCTGCCCAGGCAATTTTTAAATGGCCAGAGTGCTCACCTCTCGAGCGCTGGCTTTTAACCCTACTTACTCGACCCGATCTTGGGTCACATCTTACTTGTGGGAGTAAGATAAAACTGGCCTTGTGCCTAACTCCGCGAGGAGTAAATAAACATGGCTATCTCGGCCACTCGGCCTTTTGGCTAAGATCAAAGTGTAGTATCTGTTCCGATGGATACTGCACGCCTGTCCTGCGCAGTTCTAGGAGATCCACCCTCCCAGGCTTCGCCTCCCCTCTTTGGGGAGGAGTAAGTTTATTGCTTACTGTCTGAGGCGCCCCTACCGGGGAATGCCGACGGGGCTGCCCAGGCAATTTTTAAATGGCCAGAGTGCTTACCTCTCGAGCGCTGGCTTTTAACCCCACTTGCTCGACCCGATCTTGGGTCACATCTTACCTGTGGGAGTAAGATAAAACTGGCCTTGTGCCTAACTCCGCGAGGAGTAAATAAACATGGCTATGGAACAAGTGATTTTCAAATTGTAATCTTTTATTATAACAGTTACCACAGTTTAGCAGCAAGGTTAAATATGAAGTCGGTAAATTTGTAGATGAGGTCTCTCAGTTAAATGCCCATCCCCCCCCCCCCACCAAAAAAAAAATGAAATTCTACTTTTTTTAGGCGATAACGTGTGAACACCCTGAAGTACGTGGGGGAAAAATAAAAAATACTATTTGGGGGAATTTAAATTGGGGGATCAGTTTCGCATGTAAATTTAACGTAAAATGATCACCTATTTCTTGGTCATTGTCTAACTGGGTAGCATTTTAAGGAGATATAACTAAAAATAATTTTGGTACTGATATCGATCCTGAACCAGCTTTAGTGACGTTCGACTCGGAATCGTTCGACTGTCCTACGCAAACGCCCGAGTGTTGGCGAGCAGCGAGCAGCCGATAAGTTTTTTTGAAGAAAATAAATCCAAAATGAATTACGAACAGCTTTGCACTGCAGTATCATCGCGAGCAAGTAAAAATAAATAATAAAATTTAAAAAATATGTCGTGATAAAAGTAATTTTGGTACTTTTTTTTTTTTTAAATACAGTATGTTTTTTTTTTCCTGTTGTTTCTTTCAAAAAAATTCATGAAAATATGTTTAATTTTCTTTATTGTTTCTTTCAAAAATTCCTAACCCTAAACCTAAAAAAAAAAAATTTTAAAAACCCAAAAAAAACAAGCAAAACATTATTATCATAGGACGCAGCACCGTATCAAAATTGTCGTCTGGTACAAATCGGCTCGTCAACTCTCGGGCGTTTACGTAGAACAGCCGAACGCTTCCGTCAAATTGTTTTTTGAATTTTAGAATTTAGAGTGTGTGATCACTTTCGCATATAAATTTAACGTAAAATGATCACCCACTTTCCGACCAGATAGCGTTTGACCGACATGAAACTGATTTTGTTAAATCTTAGATGTAGCCATGCCCCCCTTTTTTTTGTGTGTGTAGGCGTTGCCACCCTGACTTAGACTTAGCGGTAGGGTTTAGAGAGTTTTCTTGAGGGGGGATTTGCCAACCGGACTTAGTGTTTGTGGTATAGTCAAGGGGAGTTTTTTTTTCTGCCAATAAAAATTTTTTGGTGCTCTTATCGATCCTGAACCAGTTTTTGTGACGTTCGACTCGGAAGCGTTCGGCTGTTCTACCCCCCCCCCCCAGTTTTTCAGGGTGTTCACTCGCAATCGCCTAAATAAAGTAGGGTCTCATTTGAGGGGAGGGGGCTGAAAGCTCTCATCTTCAATGATATGAAATCAATTTAAAATGAGGGGAAACACTCTGGAAGGGTACAAAAATAGCCGAGAAGGAACCCGTCGTTCTTCCCCAGTAGTGATGTCTCAGGCGATCGGCAATACCCCCCCCCCCCCACACACACACACACACGCGCGCACCACCATCACCGCCCCCCATCCCTCCGAACAGTTACAGTTTCAAAAGTGGTACACACTCAGTACAATAATGATAATGAAACAGGTTTGCGTAAAACCCGCCAGAAAACAAACGTCTTCTAATTTGTAACACGCAAAGATGGCGTCGTGGCAATCTAGAAAGTCATTTTAAAGTTTTAATTGTTAATTATAACAGCAGCGGCGGCATGGGTGAACAGGAACACAAGAAGAAACTTCGAACGAACAGATGCTTCGTCGTGGATAATTTACTCTGTATAGATGAAGTCCTCGACCACATTCTCGGCGATGAGGTCCTTTCCGCCTCGGCCGTCGACGAAATCAGATGTAAACAAGAAAGGCGGCAACAGATCCGTTTAATCTTGGACATACTCGCAAAAAAGGGGCCCGACAGATTTCACAAATTCTGCTCCGTTCTGGATAAAACTAATAATGAATTGATCGCTTCAAAACTCCGGACTTCTTCACCAACTTCTCGCGAAGATAATAATAATTGTTATACGATCACTTTTTCGCCGAAAAGATCGGGTAAGATGAGTGAAGAAGATAGAGAGATCTTTCAAAAGTTACACGTAGAATTTGTTGAGAACATGTTGGACGTGGAGGGCGTGGTCGATAGCCTCATGGAACAGGAACTGATCGGCCCGGCCCACAGATCGGCCGTTTTTGTGGACAACAACAGACGCGCACAGGTGAGGCGCTTAATGACTTTTCTTCCAAAGAAAGGGATAAGGGCCTTACCCGCGCTGCTGACCGCTTTTAGAAGAACTGGTAATGATCATTTATTTGATAAAATAACATCCCAACAACTACAAGTAAAGGCCTTAAAATAAAAAAATAAAAACGGAGGTATTTTTGTGGTAAAAAAAAAAATAAAAATAAAAATAAGTAAGCCCCCCCCCCCAATTCGGCCATGTTTTTTTTCGAAATTACGGTGTCAAAACTATTGATTTCTAATAAATAGCACTTCAAACGGGTTTAAAATACAAACAAATATCACATGCAAGTTTGAAACTAACTTTTACAGCTTACAGTTACTTTTATTTGTTGTAATTTGTTTTTTTTGCGTTTTTACTCTGCTGAGTCTCGTAAAAGATTCCCAAAATAACTTATCAGACGGAAGGAAAAAGTTTGGTTCTTTTTCTTTTTTTTGACGATTTGTGAGATTCATATTTTATTTCAGTTTCCGGTTTCACTCAGCAGAAAATGACGCCTCATATCATATACGGATGTCCAGAAATTATTTTTAAAAAACTTTCTCCATAATTCATACCAATTTCAGACGTGGTGTCCATCTTCATATTATTTCACAAATAATACATCAAATGTATTACTTTTATTTCGTAAAAGCAAATAGTTAACATAATACCGGATTTTTTTAAAATTATTTATTTGTTTTTTATTTTATTGTTGTTTTTTTTTAAAATTATTGTTTTCACAAATTGTTTTTGGTTTAAAATTTTTAATAAAGACATAATATTTTCTTTTTTGTTTTAAATTTTAAAGTTTATTTAAAGTTTAAAACATAAAAAAAAACAATATTATGTCTGTATTAAGAATTTTAAACCGAAAAGAATTTGAGAAAACAACAAAAAGAAGTTTTGAAAACAATAAAATAAAAACTAAATAAATTATTTTTAAAATGGATTCGTTATTCTGTTAATTATTTGTTTATGGCGAAATAAAAGTAATAAATTCGATGTATTATTTGTGAAATAAATTGACGTTGGACAAGTCTAAAATTGGTATGAATTAAGGAAAAAGTTTTTTGCTTTTTTTTTTTATATCATTTCTGGCCATCCGTATTTGATATGAGACGTCATTTGCTGCTGAGTGAACCGGAAGTTTAAAGAACATATGAATCTCACGACTCGGCCCCCCCCCCCTTTTTTTCTTCTTTTTTTTTTAATGAAAAAGGGAAATTTATTTTGAGGGCGAATGTCTTTTATTATTTATGGTGGGTTTCATTGCTCCTAAACAACTTTTTTTTTCTACCTAAAACTATATTTTACTAAAAAAAAAAAAAATAAATAAAAATTAAACATTAAAAACAGTAAGTTATAACAAGTTTAATTGTCTATGCGAAATGCAGACAGAGCAAGTCAACCGAGAGAAAAAAAAGAGAGATAACTTTTACCTTTCTTTTTCTTTTTTTATTGTAAAATGTTTTTCTTTACTTTTTACTTATCAGAAAATGTTGGGGGGGGGGGGGGTAAACTTGGAGTTATCTCCCTTTCTGATTTTTGATGTAGGCGATTATTAAACTTGCTATATTTTTTTATGTTGTTGTTGTTATTATATATTTTTTTTTACTAAACATGGTTTTAAGTAAAAAAAAAAGAAGAAGGAAACTTTACTATTGTCGACATTAAAGATTTTAAAGGAAATATAGTTGAGAAATTAGTCCAAAACACTTTATTTGGATTTACCTACTTATGTGTGACGTATTTGCGTTAAAAACAATTCAATATATATATATATATATATATATATATATAGTCTCGGAAGTTCTTTTAACCTTCAAAACTGGGAAGAAAAAAAAAAAAAAAAAAAAAAAAAATTTGTTGAAAGATTTTAGTCTAGTAAGTCAATCAATTTACTGCAATCACTATTTTAGTTTACTTCCAAGAATATACTATATATATAAATATATTTTTATATATGTTTTTATATATAAGGGATCGTCAGTTGTTTACCATGAAAACTGTTTCGGGATTTTAAAAACAAAACAGTATTTCTTTATCATGGCATCCCAGCAGTGTTGATCAGACACCACCTCCCTATTTAATAATTATTTTTTAATTTAAAAAGTTTACAAATATTTAATTTAGTTTTGCCTCCAGATTTGTTTTTCTAAAGTATTAAAATATAGTTTCCTTACCTGTGTTGTTCCTTTCAAAGTGGGTATTTCCTATTTTACAGAACATCTATTTTATAGAGTTAGATGATTCCATTATAATAACCCCCCTTTTTTCCCTTGGTTATTTTCTTTGTCTACAAATGTTTTAAAATTAAAAATATATATTTATAAAAATATTTCATATATACATATATATATATACATTTATTTATTTATTTTATCATGGACTATTTACATATGTTATACATTTTTATAGTAGAGTTTTGGATTTCTTTTATCAATTTCTTTTGATTTATTTCATATAATTTAAAAGCGTCAGGATAGCGTGTTATTGCCTTATTTAACTGTCTAAATATTTTATTTTTATCTCCACCTTGTTTAAGCATTCTTATTACTAATGAAGTGACTGGAGGTATAAAATCCATTAACCTTAAAGTAACGCGGGCTATTCTTAGAAATTCGGACATTATACTCCCATAAAATATATACATAGGACAGGTACTACTTTTATGCGGCATACGAACGATATGAAAGGGAAAAGAATTTCTTTTATCAAACATTTTATAAATAAATCTACCATCCTCAATTTTTATATCTAAATCTAGAAAGGTAGCATGTATTCCTGTATGTTCACAATTTAATTTTAATTCCCTAGGATATATTAAATGTTTAGTATTTTCAAACTCCTCTCTATCATTTATACAGACCAGGTCATCAATAAACCTCCTGCAGCCGTGGTAACTATACGTTCTAGATATATCATTTTTTATTAATGCTGACATATATATGTATTCATATCTATGTAAATAGAGATTTGCCCAAAAGGGGGCAGGGTCCAAACCCATAGGAATACCTATTGTTTGTATTAGTGTATTATTTCCTATTTTAAAATAACTTTCTTTAATCAGGTGACTTATAAGTATTTTAAGGCCATTTTTTGAAGTACTAGTTTTACTGTTTTTAGTCTTACACCAAAAGGCTTTAGATTTTGAAAATTCTATGTATTTACCTTTACCTCCGGCAAAAGCTAAATCTATAATGTTACCTAATTCTTTAATTAGTTCATTATGTGGTATTTTAGTATATAAGGTACTAAAATATATATATATATATATATATATATATATATATATGGAAATCGCTCCAGACAATGCATGAAGCCACTTGATGTAAGGAACTAAAAAATAAAAATAAATGCCACTTCAAGGTCAAAAAAACTAGCCAACGATAAGTGTTAGATGGATAGATTCTGACCCAGAAAACAGCAATTCTTCCCCCTTTGTCAGAAACATCGCTCATGGAATGTGAGAACTAAAGGACAAAATAAGGGGAACGAAGGTTACGAGGTTGCCGAAACGCAAGGTCCACTTTCTAATAGAAAATATCATGTTAGGTTACCGTAAGGGTTTGTTAGGATGCCCCCCCCCCCTGCAAGAAAAAACAGAGTCAATGGATGGCAAACTACTAACGTCGATTCTATTTTCTATCGCTTTGTCATAAATCTTCGGCTTCAACTTTAACAAGAATTCTTCAGAGATTAAAGTGTTTTTTAATTTTTTTTTTTTGGGGGGGGGGGGGGTAGCAACGTAGTAAATGTGGTATTTATGTATCGACTCTTCTTCATTGAACAAAATCTGCAGTTTCTTTCACACAATCAGAGAATTTCAACACGCACTATAAAAACCCAAACACACAGCTTTTCTTCTCTTCTTGTTCCAGTATTTTCATCCATACCGGAGTCATGTTGGTACATCCTTAAAAGCTAATTCTGACCCCTGGGTGAAGGGCCTCGACAGACCAACAAGAGACTTTCATGAACTTCTAATCACAATACCCAGCAAAGCACACACACACACACGACTCAACAAACACATATGTACATAAGTTCATAGATACATACGCCATCCTACTACATACACCCTGCTAAACGAGCACATGTATGCATAAATTCATACATACACTCTCTCACTAACAAAACAAAGGTATGCTAATGCATACATACGCAAATCTATATGCCTATCTCATTTACACACATGTAAACGCACAAGACGACAGCCGAAATGAACAATTACTTCTTACATGCTAAACAACTTTCTCCTATAATGTTCTTTGGACACTTTGAACTCGTATTTTTCACGAACTTTATCTTTCATTGTCTTAACAAGTTGTTGAATAAAATTAACTCACTTTGTATTGACAGGCTTTGTCATTATTTCTTTTGATAACGTCCTAACTTCTTCAAATGCACTTTAAAGACTAGTTCTGCTTCCTATTGTCAGATATACCGCTTTGAACAAAATAAAATTTTGAAATAAAAAAGTTAAAAACAGTTTCAGCACGTTAAAATTATACAGGTCGGTAGATAATTAAATTCTAGTTGAGAATAACAGGAAATGAAAGGCCAGCCGGGGTCAACTTAATGAACCCGTGGTTAGGATTGGTAAACTGTAGGAATTAATAGAAACGGATATGACGTCACATGGCTTAAAGAGAGAGTGTGAGAGAGAAGAGAATTTTCCATTTGGGAGCACGCAGAGTGTGGATGTGTAAAATGATATGGGCTGACAAAATATGATTAAACAGTGATCATTGATTTCTTGGTCTCCCCCCTCCTCTTCTGACTGGTAAGTGATTTGGAACGAAGATCTAGTTGAATAAAACTCATCTGTCTTCTATCAACTTTTTCTCAGCTTTGTCCTTTTGAAAGTCTAAGTAAGGAGCTTTGATTTCAGGACAGCAAGCTCTAAGTCTAGAAGGACCACACAGGAGCACGTACAAGGAGCATATGTAGCTGACAAAATATGATTAAACAGTGATTATCGATCTGTGCCCCTTCCTCCCGCCAATCAGTGATTTGGAATGAAGATCAAGTCGAATAAACCTCCTCTGTCTTCTATCAGTTTTGTCGACTTAGTCCTTCTGAAAGTATAAATAAGAGCTTTGATTTCAGGACAGCAAGCCTCAGTCTGGAAGGATCACACATGAGCGCATACAGAGCATGTGCAGCTACCAAGGTATGAATACAATTTCTAAACTTTAATGTTTCTGTAACGATAACGGCAACTTGGTTTTTCTGCATGTATGGCACAAGGTTAAAACGCAATACAGGCCTCCATTTTTATCCATATTTTTAAGCATTATTGTGCAATGTTACAGCACTAATATGCCATCTGTAATGTTACACAGCCAATTCTTTCTAACCCAACGGATTGCCCGATGGCGTCTCGTTGACAGAAACATCTGGAGTATTATTGACACGTTGTAAGTAGTCGGCTCAATCAGTTGTAACGTTTTTCTCTTCTTTTCTGTTGTTGCTAACAGCCGACATCATAGTCATAAAGTTTCTCTGTCTTCGTTTGATTCTATAACAGAGTAACAACAAAAAAATAAAACGCCAACAACATTCTTACTAAATGGCAACATATTCTCTTGTTGCTTTACTTTTCTGCAAAATTACATATTACGAGAGTTTCTCCTTGCCCGCTCCCTGGGAGTAGTAAGAGGGGGTGGGGATAGAGCTTCGATAAAGACGTCCGAATCCAATCAACTCACCAGCCAAAGAGAAAGATTTTGTTATCTTCTTCGCTATGTTTCAATTCGGACTTCCTGTCCATGATGTCATATTCTGACACACAGATCTAATTCTAATCTTGGTAATCGTAAAGATCTGTGTAAACAGTTTCTTCAAAAAGTTAAATAAAATTAGTGTATGCACGATATCGCGTTATAATAAATGTCCAACTTCAAAGATTAAAGATCTTCTCTTTGAAATTAAACTTTCTTACAAGCCCAAAACTTGAAAAGGTTTGCACTTGACTTCCCTTAATGTCACTTCGATTTGTATCGAAGTCTAGCCAAAGTAAAAACACGTTGCCTTTCTTTTTTTCTGTGAAAAGGGTCGGATTGTCTAAACAGTAAAATTAGTGTATAGGCGATAGTATATATATATTTTTAAAGATTACACTGGTCAACACAATATTTTTGGCAGGCAAAGTAAGACTGGTTTCTGGGGTTTTCAAGGGCGCTGAATCCGAATCTGACATTAGTTTTTTCAAATTGGCTCTAGTTTTTGAGTTATCACAGGGGGGTCGTTTGTCTGAAATCACCCATTCGCGACCATAGCTAAACGTACAAAAAACGGCTAAATAGTGCATAAATGTCAGATATTGATTTTTATGATGATCTTAAACCACAAAGACAGTGTAAAATCTCAATCTAACAAATTAAGTTAGATATAACATCATTTCATTTATCCTATAACTGAACACTTTTCATAGATTTCGAGGATATACAAAAAATTTGCTGAATTTTAATTCTCCAAGTGAAAAAAAACATTTACATAATCAGTTATATATCATAAATTAATGCAAAGCATTATACACTAGATTCTTAGTTACAATGAACACACAAAACAATATTTTATTCACAAAACTAAAATTGATGTTTATACGATTTTCGCTTGTGAGCAACTTTTGGGCAGTCTCTCAAAAGGTTCCAGCAGTAGTCTGCCATCATGTGCTCATCCCATTTGCCTTGATACCTCTCTTCCATTGTTTTGATGTCTTGATGGAATCTCTCTCCCTGCTCCTCACTGTAATCACCAAGATTACCAGGAAATCTCTCGAGGTGGCTAAACAAGAAATGAACTTTAATGCTCATATTTGCCCCTAGTTTTCCGTATGCAGTAAGCATCTTACGGACCAATTGCTTGTAATTGTCAGCTTTGTGATTTCCCAAAAAGTTTGTCACTACATCTGTGAAGGACACCCAAGCATTTAACTCAACCGTGTTCATATGATTAGTGAAGTCAGAATCCCTCATGAGCGTTCGAATCTGAGGTCCATCGAAGATGCCACCTTTAGCTTTTTCGATGGAAAGACCTGGAAATTGCCTGCATATGTACTTGAAGCATGGCCATCCCTACTACAGGCCAGGCAATCGTGCAACTGGGGTCTTTTACTGGGGGCCATGTAAATTTTCTTAAATATTCGATATAGAAGTTGCAAACAAAGGTAAAATTCCTCTGTGAGATTAGTTTGATGTTTTTATGTGTTTTACATACCAAATAATAAGAACCACAATGAGCTAATTGATACATTTTACAATTATTGATGAATTCCTATAAATGAAGAGACAGGTAATTTTGAATAAACAAAGGCAAATGCATATTTCAATGAAGAATTTTTATTTCAATTTTGGAGTTTTTTTTTAGAATTTGTACTTATGTCAAAAGATCATTACTTGTATATTGTGGTTAAAAAGAAAAAAAGGATCCGCACCAGTTGATATCAAGCAGAGAAACAGTTTGTTCAAATGTGATATGTGTTTTACTAACCAAAAACTTAAACTGTCCTCATTTTGATTGTTTTCAACACAACATGTTGGCTATAGTCTTCATTTCACATCATAAAATAATTCAAAAATAAAGTTCAAACTAAAATTTCAGCATCCAAATCTCTAGTGTGGTCTCGTAGTCGATTAATTTAAGCAAACAAATTCACTGAAAATGGAAGATGGAATTAGAAAAAATAAACAGATTCACTGAAATGGAAGATGAAATGTGATAATACAATGCCCATAGATTAAATAGAAGGTTTAATTAAAAATCTATAGGTTATCCTATAAAATAGACAGGGTTCACAGCAATGAGTTACGATAACCAGAATGTTGTGGCAAAATAAGGAGGACACTATTTACAAAAATTTCTAAGGAAAGTTATTCACCTCAAAATCTGAAAGGAGTAATTAAAACTTCTTATTTTAATGTCTCACTAATGACTTGTTATCATCAAGAATCCACCCCAAAGAATATTCTTTCTTTTTGCGGTATAGAAAAGAGAAAAGGCACTCCCCAGATCTCCATGTTCCACCATAAAAGAAAAACTCAAAAATTAAAAAAATTATTTTATTCTTCAAAAAGTTTGTACACAATGGTATTGCAGAAACAGTGAGTCCTGTGTTTCTAATGATCAATTACCTTTTCTAACTGATTATAAAGCACAAACAACAAACTCCTGTATTTAAAAAGAAAGTGAGTTTACCTTTTACAATAAATCAGAAAAAAAGATTTGACATATATATTCGCACCATATCACAGAATCAACGAATCCTTTGTTTCTAATGATCAATTATTTTTCACTGATCAACAAATATTTTTACTGATGAAAATTTAGAAATAAAAGCTTCAAAATCCATATTTATAGCATACTGCAAAATGAACAAACAGATTAATTCAATAAGAAAACTATTTTGACTTCAACATGTATTTTACACCAGGCTCTTGCAGAAATAATTAGTTTCTTTGTTCTTACAGATCAATAATTATTTATAATTGATCAGACTGCTAAAATTTCAAAACCTTTAGTGCTGGTTCTTTACTTGACTTGGGAGACTGAAACAAACAATAATTCTTGAAAAATATATTTGATAATATAATTCCATGCACTCTTTGTATTGAAATGATACATTTCAGACACAACATGAAAGTTTTTGTTAAAGAATTTCTGCAAACCTTTGATTTGACAGCATTGAACATTATGAAACAGAAAAACACCCACTGAACAGTGGTATCCAGTGGAACTTTTAAATCATCACAATCTATTTCTTTCAAAACACTTCCATACTCATGATAATAAAAAGCAGTATCATTACCTGTGGTCACATCTTACTTGTGGGAGTAAGATGAAACTGGTCTTGTGCCTAACTCCTGCAGAGGAGTAAATAAACATATCACATTTGAACAAACTGTTTCTGTTTGATATCATCAACTGGTGTGGATCCTTTTTTTCTTTTTAACCACAATATACAAGTAATGATCTTTTGACATTAGTACAAATTCAAATACTTCATTGAAATATGCATTTGCCTTTGTTTATTCAAAATTACCTGTCTCTTCATTTATAGGAATTTGTCAATAATTGTAAAATTTATCAATTAGCTCATTGTGGTTCTTATTATTTGGTATGTAAAACACATAAAAACATCAAACTAATCTCACAGAGGAATTTTACCTTTGTTTGCAACTTCTATATCGAATATTTAAGAAAATTCACATGGCCCCCAGTAAAAGACCCCAGTTGCACGATTGCCTGGCCTGTAGTAGGGATGGCCATGACTTGAAGCAATCCCCATCCTTGTTCAACGCCTTAACAAACTGCTTCATGAGCCCTAGTTTTATGCGCAATGGAGGGAAGATGATTCTATCCCTGGGTACCAAAGGCTCATTGATGACGTTGGCTGTGCCGACTTCGAGACTTTCTCGTTCTGGCCAGTTCTCCCTTCTCCAGTGCTGGATTCTTGCTCTGCTATCCCACAAACAAAGAAAGCAGGGATACTTTGTGTACCCACTTTGCTGACCAAGCAGAAAATTCACCATTTTCAAGTCCACACAAATCAGCCATTTATGAGTGTTGTAATTCAGCTTTTCAAGAACAAATTTGATAGCATCATACTCTTCTTTCATCTTGGTAGAATGGCCAATTGGTACAGGAGCAAACTTATTGCCATTGTGCAAAAGTACAATTTTTAGACTTGCTTTCGAGCTATCTATGAAGAGACGCCAATCTGCTGGGTCATATGATGAGATCCCCATGCAGTTAAGAAGTGCAGAAACGTCATTACAAAAGACCAGGTCGTCTTCTTTAGAAAAGAAACGAAGCAAGCTGCCTTCCCTTGTCCTATAGTATGTTACTTTTGTGCCAGAATCAAGAATGTTTTACTCTTGGAGTCGTGATGCAAGAACTTCAGACGGCTCCTTCGACAAACAAAGGTCTCGCACTAGGTCATTAAGTTCAGATTGATTGAAAAGCTGAGGGCCATTTGAGGGTTCTTCATAGTCACTACAGCTATCATCACTTGATATTGAAAGATCAGCTGGAATCTCTTCGGTTTCATCGATTTCAGGCAAACTGGTGAAAACAGGCACAGGTACATCCTCAGAGTGCGCAACAGGACGGATAGCAGAATCCAGGCTCGGATACTGCCAATTTGCTTTCTTGTGCTTGTTAAACCCCGTCATGTCATTGAGACAGAAGTAGCAGTCATCAAAATGATTGTTGGGCTCTCTCCACACCATTGGTACAGCAAACTTCAACTTCAGCTTACCGTTGGTCCAACCGCGGAGACTTTCTACACAGGTTTTGCACACCATATGTGGGGCCCAAGACTTGTCTTGGTCACCAAGTATCATATCGAAGTATGCTTTGTACGCCCTCTTGACAAAGTCTGTAATATTCCTCTTTTGTTGTGCCATCATATACTGTCCACAGATGTAACAAAAGACATCCGGTTCATATCTGCAACATCTTCTAGAAGAACTCATTTTCTCTCTGGAACTCATTTTCAACTGTGGAATTAAAAAGAAAATTCTTAATTACTGTTTAATTTATACTGCAACTATATTTATGGAACATGTTATTAAGTAATTACAGTATATAATTATATAAAAATTCTCCCTATATAAATAATTATATAAAAATTCTCCCTGAAATACTTCAATATATACATAATCATTATAATGATTCAATAATATCAGAAAATTATTATTTACTGCTTCTATATTGAAGTATTTCAGGGAGAATTTTAGCAGTTTAGGCTTATTTGGGCCTATCAGTATCTTCTAAACTAGAACCAATCTGGCAAAACCAATGTTATATTCGTAATCAGCGACCTTCAAAACCCCAGAAAACACTCCTAGATGGTCTGCCAAAGAAAAAAAAGAAAAATTTGTTGACCAGTGTTATGACACTAAGAACGTTTTGGAGTTAAAATCAATGTATTATTACATAGTAATAGGGAAAAAAAGACGTTTTAATACTTTTTTCGTCTTGAGCGATACAAAAAACAACATGCCGGCATGACGTAAGACTCCATTTTGTAAAAATCACAGTTCTTGTAACATATTGACACATTTCAATCGTGTTTTTCTTCCGATTACATGCTTAATACTAAATAGATTTTAACTCGAAATGGTTCATTTAATAATATTTTTTTTTTTTTTAAAACATAAAACCATTTTTTACACCGTCGATCTTAATGATTACCTTGAAAAGTTTAAATTTCAAGATCCAATACACAAGTAATAAAGTTGCCATGTTTTTCGAAACCATTAAAAGACAACTTGGTAAAAGTGCAGAATAGCTAACAGTCGAAAAATCGTAGATAAAAATAAACAACAAATAACTAATACTAAATGCAGTATAATTTAATTATCTACAGACCTGTATACTTTTAACGTGCTGAAACTGTTGTAAGTTTTTTTTTATTTCAAAATTTTATTTTGTTGAAAACTGTCTTTGCGACACACGAAACAAAATAAAGATGGCCACCTGTCATTTAACTTCGGTTAATTTCATGCTGAAAAGATAGTAAAAAAAATTGGATCATACCGGGAATAAGGACCCCAAAACAATGGCCAAATGGAAGGGACGCGTTTCCGTCTTCACCGGTGTCTTCCGGTTGACCTGGTCACACACACGTGCACTCTATTTACAACGTTTTATTAAACAAACGGATGTTTTTTTTTAGATTTTTATGTGGCTTCCGGTTAAATTGATGGCGTCACCTCCACTACGGATGACCATAAATACAAAAAAAACCGTTGTTGTTAGACTTTCTTGTTTATGCGATTTATAAGTACTTTTCCTTCGAATTATAGTTTAATATTAACAATACATTTGTTTAATTATTTTATTTTTTCTTAGTTTAATGTAGTAATAAACAAATAATGTTTCCATTGAAAAAACACATTTTCTTATTAATGTAAATGTTTGAAATAAATAAAAACATATGCTGCAATAATTAAACATTTTATTGAATTACTTTTACCAAACAAATTATCAACCGAAAGTTTTGTTTTTTTAATATTTGACAAAAAAATGACATTTTACGAACTAAAAGTTTTTTTTTTTTTTATTATTATTTGACAGAAAATGACGTTATTTTTCATTATAATTCATAACATTTCGTTTGATAATTTGTTTGTTAGAATTAATTCAATATTATTATGAAACTATAATTTGAAGGAACAATAATAATTTTTAAAAATCGCATAAACAAAACTAATTTATGAAAATCGCATAAACAAAAACTTTTTTTTTTTCAATTACATCCATCCGTAGCGGACGTGACGTCATAAATTTAACCGGAAGCCACGTTCACATAAAAATCTAAAAAAAAGCACCAACAAACGAAACATCGAAGCATCCAAAATACTTTTTTTCTTTTAAACCATGTTAATATTTATATTGGGGGGAGGGAGGGATATATTTATTATTTAATGTAGGATGCGTTTATCCTTTTATTTACAAAACTTTTTGAATTCTCGTTCTAAAATGTTTTCGTGTCACTATTTACTTGCCTCCCCACGAAGGCACAATGCATAACTTTTTAATAATAATTAAATCTATTGAAAACGAGTAATCTTATTTAAATCCTTCCAGACTGAGTCAATTTTAATTTATTTACAAAATTTTTTAATAATCAAGCAAAACGTTGCAGAATTCTCGTTCTAAAATGTTTTCTTGTCACTATTTACTTGCCTCCCCACGAGGGCAGAATGCATAATAAAACGAAATAAAATCTTATGGTTAGGAGGCCAAATGTCTGTAATTTTTTTAAAATTAAAAATGTATTATTTTATAAATTTCTATGGTCAGTTTTTAATGGAGGAAAACTCCAGTTTTGGGACAAAACTTTAAATTGGCTCAGTTTGGAAACTAACTCTGCCCTCATGGGGAGGCAAAACAGAAGATAACGTAAATCCGCCGAATTTTTAAAAAAAACGCACACTATAAGACTTAGAAAGAAATTATTCACTCTATTTCCATAATGATACATTCTTTCTCTTATATATATATATATATATATATATATATATATATATATGTCCCAAGTACTTTCAGACCCATCCGGGTCCATCTTCAGGGGAATGAGGATAATCAGGTACATACCATGTGTTAGTATTATAGATGGTTTTATCCGAAATTATCTAATAAGTACGAAACTATAGTTAGAATTATAGACATTTTAGTATATTATTACTGGTATTAAAGTTAATTCTGTTAATTAGGGGTTTCTTGGTTTTTATATATAGGGCTCCTCATTCCCCTGAAGATGCACCCGGATAGGTTTGAAAGTACTTGGGGATACAATTCAAAACTATGGCAAATTGATCGGCCAATTCCCCTCCGAAACTAAGATTCTGATTCGGACTATTGAAAGGATATATATATATATATATATATATACAGGGTGGGCCAAAATAAGTGTCCTATCTTTAAATTTGAATAACTTGAATTTGAATAACTTCCACAAAATAGAAGTTAAACTCACCAAACTTTATGTGTGTGTAGACTGACCCTTCCGAGATTTTTTGAAATAAACAAAACAAATTTTAGCCGAAAAACACTTCTTAAAACTTACAAAAACTAAAGTATTGTTTTTTACACTGTTTTGAGTTTTTTAAGCAAAAATAATGTTTTCTAAATGAGGGTACGTTCCTTAGGGCTAATACGGCTCATGCTTGCTTCGGAAGGGGTCCTTTACTTATTCTAAAAAAAAAATTTTAAAAAATCAATAAATAAAAAAGTTATGAATTTTTAAAAATAGGACCCTTATTTTTGCCCACCCTGTATATATATCTGTTGGATTTCTGTAACTGTCTTAACATGTACTTCATGCAAAAATAAATCCTTCATCAAAAAGAAGTCCTGTGTGTTCCTGTTGAGGGCGAAGATGAGATGGCACGTGAGTTCGAGTGGCAAAGTGTATGATTAGTTATACACACCTCAGATAACAGCCATCATGTACCATATGGTCAATCGGACAGTTTTAATTGTGTCAGTACATGGTCAGCTTTTCTAGGGACAAAATTAAAGGCAGGGAAAAGATCAAGGTTTCATATCTTTTATTTCCTTTGGGCTCGGGAACCATGGAGTAGATTGAGGTAGCCATTCTCGAACATCCGATTCTATACTCACACCCACACCCATTATCGTAACTTGTTAGGAGCGACTACTTGACACGTCTGGTCCTGTTAATTTAACCGTCTAAAGCCGAAAAATACTGTCCCTATTTACTTGCCTCCCACGAGGACAAAGTTAGACGCAAGGTTAATATTTAATGTGGGAAAAATCTAGCTTCCTTCATAAAAAGGAGAACTCTGGATGGGGAAAAATACCTGTATAGTCCTGCTGACACTCCATCACGAGTGAGGGCATCTCTGGTGACGGACACTAAACCCATTCCACCTCTTTAGATCGAACAGATACTATACTTTGATCCAAGTCTCATGTCTTGTAAGTGTGCGTCACAGTCACATGGTCTCAAGTCTTGTTATTTCTCCTCCCCCCCTCCCGTTTTTAACTCATAACATGACAATTGTTAAGATATGTCAACTGTTAAGTCAGACATATTTGCTTCGTGAATCATTGATATTGGTTTGAGCTTCCAATTGATCGAAGTAGTTGAGATGGAAATGGGGGTCAGAATCCATTGATAAAATCTTATGGACGTGATTTAAGGGAAAGCACTCAACAATATTCAAGTCTGTACGTGCAGTTTCTTTTTCTTTGTTTTTGTTTTTGTTTTGTTTTTGTGTCCTTTTCTTTTGTGTTTGATGAAAGAGGCGATGCAAGACTGTAGCAAGCCTTATTTTAGATTTTATTCTACAAAGAATAAAGACATGCACTATTATATTTATGGTGGCTTATGGCTATACAAGCTTGTGGAGTTCAAATCCGAACAAATTCATTGCTATAGAATTGGTTTGGTTTGGTTTACGGCATATCAACCCTTGTCGGGTTATTTAATGCCGAATCTGGTGATTTTGGTAAAAGTTTTTATGCTTCAAGTTTTTTATATCTTCAAATGTTTATTCATAGTGTTTGGTTTCGTTGTTTTGTTGTACGGCATATCAACCCTTTTTGGCTTATTTAATGCCGAATAAGGTCATTTTGGTAAAAGTTGGTTGTTATGTTTTATGGCATATCAACTCTTTTCAGATTATTTAATGCTGAATCCGGTCATTTTGGTGAAGGATTTTATGCTGCAAGTTCTTTATATGTTTAAGTATTTATTCATGGTGATTGGGGGGGGGGAGGGGGAGAGAGGGAAATTGTTGCTATTTTGTTTGGGATTTTGCAGAACATGATTGAGTTTTGCAGAGAGGAAAAAAACAATAAAACATCAATGTTTGGTGCATTTTGAGTCAGGAAGTCAATAACTTCAGACAGCCTGATTTGGTAGTGCCAGTAAGATTTATTTGACCCATAGATGGGGCCCTTAAAGGTACTACCATTCCGGCCAGAGTGGATCTGGGAGCAATGGCAACTAAGGGGCAACTCCACATTCCCCACAGCTCTCAAATGGGGGCCTCACTACTGGATGTCTTTTAAGGTCATATCCAGGACCTATAGAATTGGTGAAAATTGGCGGACTCAGAGTCTCTGCAAAAAAAGAAAAAAGTGATACATGATAGATTCAGCAGGTGTTTGGAGAAGATGCGATGGGTATAACACAAATGTAGGAGTGGTTCAACCGATTCAAAAATGGCCGCACATCAGCGGAGAGTGACCAACGTTTTGGCAGGCCCTAAACTGGCCAGAGTGCAGCTGTTGCTGAGAGAGTGCGAAAAAAGAGATAATGCGGAACGCGACGGCGAAGATGAACACCATTCCAAAAGAAGACTTCCAAAGGCATTTCCGGCAGTGGATGGATCGGTGGGCTAAATGTGTGCAAGCACAATGAACCTACTTTGAAGGGGATTAGGGTCCCAACCCCGTCACGTATTTGAAATATTTTTTTCTGGGCTACGGTCGGATACCTTTTAAACAGGCCTCGTATAACATCTAAGATGAGAATAGTAGTCCGAATAATCCAAAGAATAAATATAGTGTTGTTTTTTTCAAGAAAAGATTTTATGTTTTAATATTTTTCTTCACTTTAAATATATTTTACTCCAAAAATTTTCAAAGAAAAAAGCGGGCAAGGATAGGGAATTTCACTCCAATGTGCGTGTTGTTTCCTCTGTAACATGAATTGGAAGAAATACATTGAAGATATTGCCAAGGCTGCAGCAAAGAAGGTAGACTCCCTCTACCGTGCTAGTAAACTCCTCAAACCTGACATTATCTCGTATCTCTACAAAGCCACCATCCGCTCATGCAGCCCCTATCCAATCGCCACAATCCTTGTGCTTGTTTTACAAATACGTCAATGGATTGTTCTCTGGTGAACTGGCTGCTCTGGTGCAAACGTAAATACAACTGGACAATCAGCTAAATCCCATTCATTCACTGTGGAGGTCCCCAGATGCCAGAGAACCTTCTACCCCAATAGCTTTTTTTCCTCGTGCTGCTGGCCTCTAGAACTCCTTTCCTGCTCCCTGTTTCCCCGACTGTACTGACATGCAGAGGTTTAAAACTAATATAAACAGACACCTCGCTACACTGCTCCCAACTTGGGGTGACACACAAAACCTACACCCTAATTCTCAGTAGCCCCTTATGTCTACAGTGGCGGCCTGCCTTGTTTGGGGTGAAATATGTTAAAAAAAAAAAAAAATTTTTAAATCCTTAGATTTCCTTTCTTCCTTCCTTCCTTTATTCTTCCTTCTTTCCTTCCTTCATTCCTTCCTTTCTTTCTATCCTTTCTTGCTCTATACCCTGTTACCAAGGTTTGAATAATAAGCGGGCCACCATGACAACATGTGTCCATCATTTTATCTGCTTATTCGCCCAAGTTTAACCCTAACCCTAGAATACAAAATAAATGCAATTAGTAACTTTTTATCAGTAACATCAATGTTTCGCCACATTCTGTACAATTGATCTGAGACATATCAATATATACGTAGAATGATGCACACACACACACACACATATATATATATATTTTCATAGCTTACTATATATATATATATATATATATATATATATATATATATATATATATAGTAAGCTATGAAAATATATTTATAGCAATTAAGCTACACAGAGGCTCCCGCGTTTCATCCCCGGGGGAATCTTCAGACTAAAATGCCATTTTAGCCTGAAGATTCCCCCGGGGATGAAACGCGGGAACCTCTGTGTAGCTTAATTGCCATAAATATATTTTCATAGCTTACTACCTAGCTCTACTTTTGTATCGAGCACTGTTGAAGTAAATACTAAAAATTGATACATAAAAAATTATATCTCCTTATAAAATTTTATGTGGATACATGAAATAGTAGTAGTATATATATATATATATATATATATATATATTACTAAAAAAATACCAAAATGCAAACAGTTTTGCACTACTTTTGTGTATCCTTATAAAGATCAAAATCAAGATGTAATGCTACTAAACCTTATGTCTAGAATTCTTATTCTAATTTTTAACAAAATCCATTACATGATTTTGATTCTAGAAAATGTATAAAATTTAAAACATAAGCTTAAAGGGTCTTAAAAAAAAAATGAAATTCAGAGAATCTTGCTTAATTGGTGTCTAATGATTATGGATCAAATTCAATGCAAATCTGAAATATTTGAATTTTCAAATGGGAGGCTGTGTCCATATTATGTCCCCTAAAAACCCTTTAAAATATTCCAAAGAAACTTAAATTTGGGAAATATTTATTAATTGGTGTCCAATAATTATTGTTAAAAATTTCACAAAAATCGGAAATATCTGAATTTTAGCACTGTACCTCCACCCTCTCTTTCATCGTTTTGCATGAAACTAAATCAAACTAAATATAGCTCACATTACCCAGCCTAACGCCTAGCAGCTGTATTCCAAAATTCATAATGATCAGTTAATTAGTTTAGGAGTGACTCATGTGCATACAAACATATAAACATAACTAACCCTGACCCTAACTAACTTTATAAAGATATTACAAGAATATCCGTCCCAGGGGAGGTAAAAGTAATTCCCCGAACAGAACAGTTTAGCACCACTTTTATGTCCCCTTACGAAGATCGAAATCAAGATATGATAATACCAAACCTTATGTCTAGAATCCTTATTTCAATTTTGATCAAAATCAATTACATCATTTTGATTCTTGAAAATGTTTAAAATTTAAGGCTTAAGCTGAATGGGTCTCAAGAAGAAATTGAAATTCAGGGAATCTTGCTTCATCGGTGTCTAATGATTATGGATTAAATTCAATGCAAATCTGAAATATTTGAATTTTCAAATGGGAGCTTGTGTCCATATCATGGCCCCTACAAAACCCTTAAAATACTCAAAAGAAACTGAAACTTAGGGGAATATTTATTAATTGATGCCTAAAATTTCACAAAAAGCAGAGGTATCTGAATTTTCAGGAAGGGCTTCTACCTCCTTTACCCCCTTTGTATAAAATTAAATTAACTATAACCCACATTAGGACCCCTTACACCTAGAAGCTCTGTTTCACAATTCATAATGATCGGTTAATTAGTGTAAGGCTGAATAATAATACTATACATACCAATATATAAATATATACATGTACCTAACTTTATATATATATATATATATATATATATATATATATATATATATATATATATATATATATATACATATGTATATATATATATACATATGTATATATATATATACGTAGATAGATAAAAGAAGAGTGATAAACATGTACGAATGTCCAGATTTATTTCAAACTTCGATTGTTCAATGCAAGGTATATTCTGAAATAACATTATGTTTATTATTCTTTCCTTAAGCCATGGCTTTTTATCGATCTTTATAATTGCTTTATCTCGTATATTGAGCTTAAACCATTTCACTATAGGTTCTATCTACTAAAAGTTTACTATTAGTTTCATATTTGATTATATATATATATATATATATATATATATATATATATATATATATATATATATATATATATATATAGGTGGGTTCTTACAAAAAATATATATTTAAGTATATACTCTTTATAATATCCGAAAATGTTCTAAATTGCAAGCTCAGTAAAGTTGTATTACAAGCTTCAGAGAATATATATATTATAGATGCATTCCAATGACCAATGGAACATTCAATCTATAATCATATCATTTATCAGTTCTTTCAATTTCTTAATCTTCATATATCGTCGAACGACCACAACCATACTTTTCTTCTGGTCTTTTTAATTTCATTACTTTAATATATCGGCGAATACCTGTAATTCCTTTTTGTCTCACAGGCAAACAAAAAAAATGTTAATATGTTTATATTGTATTTTTTAAATTTATTTATGTTTACTTTTTTAAAATTCAATGCTCTTTCTACATCTTATACGCGTTTCGCAGCAGAATCAAGACAAATACACAGTCTCCATCTTAACTTTGTTGCTCATCAGAGAAATTGATCCTTCAGTAGAAATAGGAAAACACACCCCGATCCAAAGTCATGGGAAAAAAGGATAGAAAAAGTTCAAAATGAGCTCTTGACAAAGGTAATGGTAAATCAAAATACATACATACATACATACATACATACATACATATATATATATATATATATATATATATATATATATATATATATATCAGGACCGGCGGGACAGTTATAAAAGTGGGGGGGGCTCTCCTAAAAAGTGTGGGGGGGCGGTTAAACACATGCATATATAACTTCATTATTGATGAACGTAAAGTGTGGGGGGGAGTCAAAAAGTGGGGGGGGGGGTGCCACCGTCCATGTATATATATATATATATATATATATATTCATAAAAAAAAAAATAATAATAATAATATTAAAATAAATGAAGAAACAAATATATATATATATATATATATATATATATATATATATATTTATAAAAATAAGTAAATAATAATAATAAAATAAATGAAGAAAAAAATATATTAATAAATATATAAGTTATAAAAAATATTTTTTTTAAATGTAATAATAGAAAAATAGAATAGAATAACAAATTTTACTATATAGATTCACTTTTACCCTTCTACAATTGAATGATATATATCCAAAAAGTAAGGTAAAATATTTAGAAATTTCAAATAAGTGTTGAAAATCCTGTAAAAGAAATTATATATTGGAGATTTATAATCTAGTTTTATATTTGTATGTATAAGGGAGATAATTCATTACTATTTTGCAAGAGTTGTCCCACGTTCTCAGAAAAAAGAAATTAAACTAAATTTAAAAAAAAAATCGTTAGTGAATTAAACTATGAATTTTACTAAAACCATTACAGCATTAAATAGTTTCAGATTAAGTAGACAATGACAATATTAAAAAAAAATTAATTAAATTAAACAAGAATTGAAGAATTAGTTCCATTCATTAAATTTACTGCGTGCTACACACAATCTGGCCAAGGTATAAATCAAAACATATTTAGCCGTTAATCATAAAAATAAATTTGAAATAAGATTTTTTAAAATAAATAAATTACAAAAATATGTTGTTTTTTTTCAGAAAAGCAAAGAAGTAAATATTGTTAGAATAGAATAAGAGGGTATTTTTAACAATAACCCTACAACGAAAACGCTGACAAAAAACAAATATACAACAAATAAAAGTTACCGTAGCATGTAAAAGTTGATTTCAAAGTTACCTGTGACATTTATTAATGATTATAATCTGTTAAAAGTGCTGTTTTTTTTTATAAATCGATATTTTTATTACACGCAGACTAGAAAATAAAATGGCGTCGGCTTCTTCACATTTTCGAAGCCTCGTGTTTTTTTTTTACTGGGACTCATATTCAAAGCGCAATTTCATTTTTCAGCCAAGCAAAAGAACAAAACAAAACTACATTTTAAGCAAAAAAAAATAAAATCATTTTCTTTTGATTTACATGTCATTGTGCTTTGATTTACATATCATTTTCATTCGTCACACCGTAATGTTTTTTTTTCCTGATGTTTCTGTAAAAAATTCCTTACTGTAACCCTAACCCTAACCCCGGCCCTAACCCTAACTCCAGCCCTAACCCTAACCCAAACTCTAGCCCTAACATTAACCCTAACTCCAGCCCTAACCCTAACCCCAACCCCAGCCCTAATTCTAGCTATAACCCTAACCCTAACCCCAGCCCTAACCCTAACTCCAGCCCTAACCCTAACCCTAACTTCTACGTGGGCAGCTTAGACTTGGCAAAGAACGACCCTACCGGGCTATAATGCCCACACTTCTGGCAAATTTTATTGTCTCGTCGATGTCAGTACTAAAGCGTACTCCTATCGACATAATGGTCAATTCGCTCATGGCACGATATATGAGTTGCGCTTGGGTCATTTCCGCACGTCTTTGCAGCAACAAGAAATACATGGAAATGTCCCCCGTTAAAATGTTCGTTTCATAAAATTAAATTTCAAAAATGCAAACCAAAAAAACGCCGCTTTGATTATGAGACCCGGTAAAAAAAAAACACACCACGTGACAACTGTTGACGCCATTTTTATTAAGTAAACTTTTTGTTGCCGAAAAAAAATTTTTTTTTTTCATGTCTAATAAAAACCCATTTACCATACGTAAACATACAAACAAATGGAATAGAAAACTAGGAAAATCTCCAGTCTCGACGTACGTCGCATTTATTTGTTGCATATTCATTTTTTTGACTATTTTCTACAACTTTTTTTCAACCCGACTCGCGAGTTGTAGGGCTATTGTTAAACATTCTCGAATAAGATAACAATAGTATATAAAAAAAAAAAAAAAAATATTAGAGAAAAAAATTAACTGAACACCGCTCTTGGCTATTATCCCTACCTACCTGAATAAACAAAAAATGTTTTCTTCTTTCTTTTCTCTCTTCTTTTTTTTTTTTGCTCTTCTTTTTCTTTTTCTTTTTTATATGAATATGTAGCACTTCATCGGTGGGTTCAAATATAAAATATTCAGAAAAAAAAAATGAATTACATAAGTAGTTAAAATCATTAAAAAAAAATCAGTTATAGTTTTAGTTTTATTGCATTTGCTACGGATATTAATATTTACTGCGTTATAAGCAGTATTGCCATTCCGCATGTGTTTTTTGAGATTTGAAACACATACCATTTGACAAAGAGGTCTTCCTCAAAATATATTATGGAACACGGTCACACAGATTAGATCAGTGTTGAAGTTTTGCCTAATCAAGTAAGATTTGCTATATAGGAAAAAAAAAATAATTAAAAAGGTTTTTGAAAAAATATATAATTTAAATCACTTGTTTTTGTCTTACTTCTCAACGCCGACATTTTTCTATTTCTTGCCTTCTAATACTCCCCTCTCTCTCTCTCTCTCTCTCTCTCTCTATATATATATATATATATATATATATATATATATATATATATATATATATATTTAGGCAAACATTATTAAATAACATGGAGTGTTTTTACTTGATAAGACTCTTTTTTTTTCAATCATCCGAATGGTCCATTTAGTGTTTCAGCCAAATTGCTGTTAGTAAGTTCCATGTGTTTCTTGTTCCATTTTCTTTCCTTTTTTCGATTTCAGGCGGTGTTAATTTTGGTTTCTTAAAATATATGTCTTTACTGTTGAGTTTTTTTATTATTATAACGGCCAGTAATAATGAAGATTTTTTATAAAATTAATAAATAATATATATATATATATATATATATATATATATATATATATATATATATATATATATATATATATATATTAACTACAAGATCTTCTGGCAAAGGTAATGGGTACTTATGCACATTTAAGAAATTGTTCAATCCAGTAGAATAATCAACAATAATTGATTGGCTGTAATACTTTTTCTTGTTGCACACGTTCCAACTCCTTGTTCACTCTACCAAGTGCAGCATAGGGTATCAGACGTTTGGATCTGAAAATCGGTTTCACATCAGACTTTAATTTAAGAGTCGCCTTTGATTTAGTGCAGAATCCCAGACTCTCCTGAAAAACATTGTTACATTTAGCCTTCAGTATTTCTGTGAATTGTTTTTCAATATCAGAAACAACTCGGTGACACAGCTTTGCTCAAGGAGGTGAACATAACAAAAGATCTTGGCCTTCTGGTTGGTTCATCTTTCAAGCAATCTAAACATTGCATTCAGGCTGCAAACAAAGCAAGAAGCACCGTATTTCTCATTCGACGCTCCTTCTGCAAACTCACTCTTGAAATATTTCTTTCACTTTATGTTTCCCTTGTTAGAATATGGTGTTCAGCCTCCAGACCTCTGTTCCATATCTAATATGTGATATCTAGGACCAAGTGAGAGTCGAGTTAGAAGGAAACCCACTGCAATATGCAGCATTTATCGATATTGAAGTGAACCATCTACATTCTCGTTGAAGATTAGACTTGAAATTGCCAATCTAACTTTTTCAAGCTACTAATTTGACGTCATCTGCAAATAGGAGATCACGTCTGGCGTGGAACAAAGACCTGGACACCATACTCACCTATACAATATACATAGTATATGGTCACAAGTACCTTTGAAAATTTTTATTTGCCTAAGAGATTAGGGGGGGGGGGAACAACATTTTCCACTGAGTTCATATGCGTTAGTGTGAATTCAATAACAGTCCATAAAAAAGGATGTTTGCTTTGCTCTCATTGGCTGAGGGATATGTAACGAATACTGGATGTTTTGGCGCCAAATTCGGTTGAGTAGCAGTCAGTCTTCAGTTCATGTCAAGTCACCTTAGAATAAAAACGTCCGATCTACTTCTGTTCACAAAGAACAGCCATCTCAAGAAAGGTCTGCTTTTAGTGAACTCTTTATTTAATCCACAAAGGTAGTTTGTTCTCGTTCCATCAGCCATGACCAGGTAGAAGTCTTAAGTAATTTATAATTGTATTCTTAGTATCGCCACACTAAGGATTGAACCTTCAACCTCCAGAAGACTGTCACATAGAACTGATTATGACTTAGCACTTATGTCCGTTACACCATAGATCCCTGTGGACAAATAATAATAATAACTAGCGGGACCCTGTGGAAATTCCACAGTGTTTTCTACATCAATCTGTATAATTTACTGTTAATAATATGATCCAGTGGCTAGAAATATTCACATATTTTACTCACCAAAATTTTGCGTGACGGGACGGAAGTATATATATTGATATTACTCGGTTGCCGGGGCAAAAGCTATCTCTTCAGCAGTAACCATCGGTCGCGACTTCACTCCCCCTCTCCCTACCCCTCCCCCCCCCCGTTGTCACGGGCAAAATCTTCTTAAATAGGAGTGTCAGATCGTGACATACAAAATAAATAACACACACTCTATTGTATTAATACATAAATAATAATAATAAGAAGAAGAAGAAGAAGAAATTTTAAATATTAAAAAAAAACTGTTTAGTTTACTAAATAAATAACACACACTCTTTCGAACTGTCACATAGAACTGATTATTACTTAGCACTTATGTCCGTTACACCATAGATCCCTGTGGACAAATAATAATAATAGTAATAATAGTAGTAGTCGTCGTCGTCGTCGTCGTCGTCGTTGTTGTTGTTGTTGTTGTTGTCACTCGGACTCCAGGAAATACCACTGGTTGTTGTCGGTGAGCAATCACTGACGATGATCTGTGTGAGAACTCCTAGTGAGTACAAATAATAATAATAATTCTGGGACCTTGGTGAAGCTTATTGCCACCCAAATCCCATAGAAGACCAATGGTTCTTACCAGCGAGAAATCAATGGTAAGCGGCTGTTGCGATACCGTAAGGTTATCTGCGGTGGTTATCGAAAAGAGGTGGAGAATACTGGAAATCTGGGGAGACTTGTTGTCACTCAGACTCCAGGGAATACCACCGGTTGTTGTCGGTGAGCAATCACTGATGATGACCAGTGTGAGAACTCCTAGTGAGTACAAATAACACAAATTATCAATCCTTATCTAAAAAAAATAAAAAATCCAAAACATGGAAGGAATTGTCTTCTTTTCACTACAATTTGTATTCTGTGAATGTCGTTTTGCAACGACAAAGTTTTATATCTCAGCGTTTATTTTTTTTTATTTATTTTTTTTTTATTCGGAAAAAGCGGATTTCTGCTTAAATGTTGTCTTTTTTTATAAGAAGTCTGATTTTTTTTTTTCTTGAATCAATTCTCTTTCTTTCTCTTTTCCTGCTTTTTCTTTCTGCCTCTCTTCATCTTGTCTGACTTCCGTTTCCCCTCTCTCTAGAAATGTGAAATTAGCCATACTTCAAACGATTCACAATGAGGAGGGTAAGGGAAGTAGAAGATTTTTGTTTCATCAAAAAATTGCACACACACACACACACACTTGGGGTCTTTTTCTTGCTAATCTAACGGAGATTCATTTTTTTTTTTTTCCCCCGTTGGCCACTCACATACCTATTTTAATTATTATTTACTTAATTCCAATGAAAACTCGTTCAGCTATTTCTCAGCGTTTAGTGGCCTCTAGCACAGGTTTTGAGGACTAAAATCCTTCTGTATGGTGTTGAGTCCTGAATTGTCAGCGGAAATCAACAAATGTTTTTCAATTTTATGACGTAGCCAGACGTAACATAACCACCACAAAGGGTACGTATGCGTAGGATCATATCAGAACAAAATATGAGGAATTAACTGGGTAAAAAATTCAGTCTCTCTACCTCAGGAATCTGACTGACAAAAATCCAACTCTGGAGACAAAGGAATTTCTGACTCCTAATCATATATTGTATAAACAGTCTTTGATAAAAATCTGATTCCTGATTCCCAATTTTTGTCCATCAGTACAAGTAGGCTTTGAAGGGAGACATCAATATTTATAATTCCTTGTTCTTTAAGTGTTGATGTTTTTATTTGCTATTGTTGTTTGTTGTTGTTGTGAAGCACGTTGAACTTCTTCATAGAACTCACGAAGATCGTGCCTCAGGATTGTCTGGTCTGCATGAAGTCCCCCTCGTTGGTCGCAAACTATTTTCTAGCCTGCAAGATTGCAGGTTTTTACCCCCAACACCGAGAGCAGCAAGGATCAGCGGTTGCATGCGAAGTCGGGGAAGGTTTGGCCTAGAACACACGTTGCAACTCTCACTCCATCTTTTTTTTAGTTACTTTTTTTTAGTTACTTTTTTTTTAGTTTTTTTTTTAGATATTTTTCAATATATTTTTTTATATATATTTCTTTGTGGATGTCTTGTTTCTTGTTTGTTGATGTTAGTGGGAAGAAATGTTTCCTAAAGGTGTCTTGTGAGAGTGTGTGTATGTGTGTGTATGTGCATGTGAAGTCGGAGAAGGTTTAGCCAAGAACATACAAAAGAATGGCGCAGAAACAACTTTGTCACTTTCACCCAATTGATTTGCTTGCCACACACAGAGGAAGAGACGACCAGAGGACGACGGATCCTGATGCCGACTCCTCCTGGATTTCACAAGAGCTCTGTTAGCCGGGTTGCGATCCTATACCGCTTGGTGCCAAACCTGTCCACCATGAGTGGCCCTGCCAGGAACCGGAGTTCAAGACGGAATAGTTTTATCACTACTGCGTTGCGACCGCCGCTACTACTGTGAGAAAGGGTTGGTCTATAGAGGGGGGATAACCTCTGCGAACTTCTTTGATTTCCCTGTGTGTTTAAATCACCATCTGTTATATTTAACATTTTCCATCAATCGAACGCGTCCTCATTTAAAATTAATCTTATTAGAATTGCCTTCCGTCTTTCTCTTAACTTCAGATACAATCAGAGATATAATTAAATGGTGCCTTCAAGGCTTAATTTTTAATGTCCCAGAATCCCTACTGTGTGAAACACTTCAGCATCCCTATGTGCAAGAATCGACCGTCGACAAATTACTCAGCGCTGAACTTTGTCTATTTACATCAAGAGAAAATAGTACATAAAAACATGTGACTGCTACAGATAGATAACCCTACCCCTACCCCTAACCCTAACCCGACTCCTACAAATCTATATTGTGTTTTAATTATAGGATAATGTAAGAAAATGGTAATATTTGTTTTCTTTTCTTTTTATGGAAGTCGCACCAGACAAGGCATGAAGCCACTTGATGTAAGGAGCCAAAGGAGAAAGAAAAAAACTACTTCAAGGTAAAAACAGCCAACGATAAGTGTTAGATGTATAGATTATGATCTAGAAAACAGAAATTCTTCCTCCTTTGTTAGAAACATCGCTCATGGAATGTGAGGACTAAAGGACAAAATAAGGGAAGAAATATGGTTGAAAATAGGTATGACGTAGTGAAAAAGATGCAGTTATAATAACGTATAGAGAAGGGAAGAAGAAAGAAGAAAATAAGGCAAGGATTTTAATGGCAAAACTGCTGGATCGACAAACAATATACGTTAGCAATAGTGGCAGAGGGGAGAGAGTTGATGCAAGCGATAGGGAGTCAGAGAGAGAAGTAAAGTACTTTACTGACAATTTTTTTTTGCTTGTTTTTCTTTTTTACTTGTTATGTTTTTTTATATATGCAACAAACGGTGAAGTGAAAATTATGTACCCTAAAAAATATTTGAATCCAGTGATTCGAGTTACAGTAAGAGGATTTGTAACTGACAGAAGGGTATATCCTCCGACTATCTCAATGATATTACTAATCAAAACGAAAACAGTTAATCAGATTCATTTTAAAAAATTTTAAATCAATAGAAAATAAGAATGTTTTTGTGTGCAACTTTAGAAAAGCCTCAATAATGGAAAAACTAAAAATAAATTAAAAAAAAAGACATACTGGTTGTAGTAACAAAGATAATTGATGCCCGTCTCCCCCTTGAAGTAATAATGGAATGTTCTACATTCGTGTATATTAAGAGTGAATGTTAAAACACTATTTGTCTAAGTAAGCAACAAATGGTTAAATAAGTTATATTCGGCGTCCAGTTTTTATTACACTGGTATTATGTATGAGACCGTGCCGAAACAAAAACATTGTACACCAAAAATTACGTAAATTGAGCAAGTAGTTTTCTTTTTATCACACATAATCAAATTTTGTCATGTTTTTCCATGCCCGCTTGTCACGTCGCCATCTTTGAAAAACAAGGGACATAAGTCAGCCCAGCGTTACAAGCCCAGCTTGTTGTGACAAGCGAGCGTGGAAAAAAAATGACAAAATTGGATTTTCTGTGATAAAAAGAAAACTACTTGCTTAATTTACGTAATTTTTGGGTGTACGATATTTTTGTTCCGTCACGGTCGCATACATAATGCAGGTATGTATTTATTATTTGTTTTTCTTTATTGAGGTTTTTCCGCAAAAACATTCTTATTTTTTAATTCTTTTCTTTTGTGTTGTTGAGCCGATTTTGATTTCAGGGCAGGAATGCACTCCCACAGGTTTGCAGTTGTCATCGGATGACGGAAGACTCCAGGGACGATTTTGGATGGAGTGTTCTCAGCCTCAGAGGACCGCTGTGGATCTCCCTTTGGAGGGGAGGTAGGGCAACACTATTAACACTGCTAATAATAACAACAATGAACACTTATGGGATCCAAAACTATTGCACAGAATTGCAACAAATTTTGCAGGAAGAACCCTTGGGATGCCGAATGCATTTTGAGTCTTTTGTATGACTCGACCGATGATTGAACCCGGGTCTCCCGGCCCATTAGCGAACACTCTAACCATCATACCAAATAGTTAGAGTGTTCGCTAATGGGCCGGTTTCTATATTAAATAACCCAAAAACATTTAATTTGCGATAAACAGACAAATCCTTAGTCTTTTAGCGAGGAGCAAAGTGTAGTATCTCTTCCAATACTAAACTTCATCTTTTTTATCCTCGATCAGTGTAGGAGAAATCCTTCTAAACCGAAACAAGTTTTATTTTTTGTCCCAATGCAGAGTGTCCCTTTTTAGGGAGCTGGATTTTCCCCACATTACAAACCGACCTTGTGTCTAACTCTGCTCTCATGGGGAGGCAAGTAAATAGGGATCGGCTGTCACATCTGTAATAAACAATTAAAGGTTAGCAAAGAGACGAGCACCAATGCTACAATGTATAATTTGTTTTGTTTCGTTTTATGGCATATCAACCCCTTTGATTTATTTATTGCTGACCGTATTTATTTTGATAAAAGAATTTCATGCTTGAGGTTCATAATATTTTGCACAATTCAACAGTCATTTGTGGATTAATTTATTTTATATATTGTCATATTGTTGGGACTACGAAAGTGTACATATGACAATGATAATAAAAAAAAATATTGAAAAATCTTGAATCGGCTTGTTGGTCTCTGGGCCAGTATCAGCAACAAAATATGGGGAGAAGGGGATTCTCCAGTTCAAGACACCGATTATAAAGATAAGGAACAAAACGAACAAGCAAGAGACAACACAAAACAACCAAGTTATGATTTTAAAACAAATATTTATTTACATCAAATAAATAAACATGCAAATAGCAAGTAAAAAAAAGAGATGAGATATGTGGGAAAGGGAATCTAACTACTGTTATATAACGACGAGCAAAGATCATAGTGAATCATATTAAAGCAGTCTATGAAAGAAAATGGGTTAGGGTTAGGGTAACTTACATAATGTTGATGGGTGGCATAAGAAGTACTCCACAAGAAAATGTAAAAGTTTAACAATCAGGAAAACATAATATTCCTTCAATATGGGTAAGAAAATGAGTCTAGCAGGTATTAAGCACAGAGGTGGGTGTGATTTCCAACTAAAATGTTGGTGCTATACAATCCTCGGGTCAGGTATCAAAAGTATAATCGCCGGTGGATAGATAAAAGTGTCACTGACAGGTACAGGCTTCTGATGGAGTTCATTTTCACAGTTTTAAAATCCAATTGTTCTCGGTAACAATAAGATATCCAAAATACAATTCGTAGAAATCATATTTAGCAGCGATATTTCTTTTTATGCTCACCTGACTACAAGACGTAAGATGGCTAAGGACATTATCCCTTTCTTTTTCTTTCTTCTCTCCTTTTTCTTTTTTCATTAGCCACGAGCGACCTGGCATTGAGAAGATTCTGGTGAAATCTCTGTCTCCTTGTTTTGTCGGGGTCATATATGCATAGCGGTCACATGATCGATTGTGTAGATATTCTTTTGATGGGGAATCGAACTCTCCGCAACAGGTGACAAGGACTTTTAATTAAAGTAATGGCATACGTTGTTTCAGGGCATGAATAGGGTTAGGTTAGGGTTAGGGATATTGTTCACAGGAAATGGCACCCACAATTTTTCTCAACTCAGGAAGTTTTTCCTTCTCCCTTCTAACAGATTGTCTGGTTAAAAAAGATAAAATATGATGAAGTGATCTCTGCTCATTCAAGGTACAATTAATCAAAATATTCAGCTTCTAAAATCCTAACTCGCCGACTCAATATATGTGACCATGTGTAAATTTTGTGAATAAACAGTTTGCAATTGGTTAATTATTTGTTTTATTTCGATTTACCATTTTAGTAGGAAGAAAGTGCATGATTGGGCAAATAGATACCGTAGCAGACTATGGAATCGATTAGGGTCGTCTTCAAATCCAATATCAACAGATTCCTGTTCTATACCGTCCCCACAAATAACCAAACTTAGTTCATTCCAGTAAACATCCTCAATCCTTTCGTGGGGTTCATCACCTTTCAACTAACCCTAACCCTAACCATCACCTTTCAACTAACCTTAACCATAACCTTTCAACTAACCCTAACCATCACCTTTCAGCTAACCCTAACCATCACCTTTCAACTAACCCTAACCATCACCTTTTAACTAACCCTAACCATCACCTTTCAACTAACCCTAACCCTAACCATCACTTTTCTACTAACCCTAACCATCACCTTTCAACTAACCCTAACCATCACCTTTCAACTAACCCTAACCATCACTTTTCAACTAACCCTAACCATCACCTTTCAACTAAACCTAACCATTACCTTTCAACTAACCCTAACCCTAACCATCACCTTTCAACTAACCCTAACCTTAACCATTACTTTTCAACTAACCCTAACCCGAACCATCACTTTTCAACTAACCCTAACCATCATCTTTCAACTAACCCTAACCCTAACCATCACCTTCCAACTAACCCTAACCCTAACCATCACTTTTCAACTAACCCTAATCCTAACCATCACCTTTCAACTAACCTTAACCCTAACAATCACTTTTCAACTAACCCTAACCCTAACCATCACTTTTCAACTAACCCTAACCCTAACGATCACTTTTCAACTAACCCTAACCCTAACGATCACTTTTCAACTAACCCTAATCCTAACCATCACTTTTCAACTAACCCTAACCCTAACAATCACTTTTCAACTAACCCTAACCCCAACGATCACTTTTCAACTAACCCTAACCCTAACCATCACTTTTCAACCAACCCTAACCCTAACCATCACCTTTCAACTAACCTTAACCCTAACCATCACTTTTCAACTAACCCTAATCCTAACCATCACCTTTCAACTAACCCTAACCCCAACGATCACTTTTCAACTAACCCTTACCCTAACCATCACTTTTCAACTAACCCTAACCCTAACCATCACTTTTCAACTAACCCTTACCCTAACCATCACCTTTCAACTAACCCTAACCCCAACGATCACTTTTCAACTAACCCTTACCCTAACCATCACTTTTCAACTAACCCTAACCATCACCTTTCAACTAACCCTAACCCCAACGATCACTTTTCAACTAACCCTTACCCTAACCATCACTTTTCAACTAACCCTAACCCTAACCATCACTTTTCAACTAACCCTTACCCTAACCATCACCTTTCAACTAACCCTAACCCCAACGATCACTTTTCAACTAACCCTTACCCTAACCATCACTTTTCAACTAACCCTAACCATCACCTTTCAACTAACCCTAACCCCAACGATCACTTTTCAACTAACCCTTACCCTAACCATCACTTTTCAACTAACCCTAACCCTAACCATCACTTTTCAACTAACCCTTACCCTAACCATCACCTTTCAACTAACCCTAACCCCAACGATCACTTTTCAACTAACCCTTACCCTAACCATCACTTTTCAACTAACCCTAACCATCACCTTTCAACTAACCCTAACCCCAACGATCACTTTTCAACTAACCCTTACCCTAACCATCACTTTTCAACTAACCCTAACCATCACCTTTCAACTAGCTATCGTTCCATCTCTTATTCTCGAATGGAGTTCAACCTTGATAAGTAGTGACCTTCTGTAAACAAAGCAAAAAAAACAAACCAAAGTGAACCAAACCAAAGTGAACCAAACCAAACCGAACCAAACCAAACCAAACCGAACCAAACATCTGCTGGCGTGAAAGTTCGTAATGCTGGCTATATAAATGTTATTCACTTTTATGCAAATGTGTTGAAATGCGCATTGAAGCCCTTCCTGAAAATTCAGATATCCTAGTTGTTTGTGAAATTTGAACACTCCGTATTAGACAGCAGGATTCCTTGAATTTCACTTGTCCATTAATACCCCTTAAGCTTAAGCCTTAATTTGCTTTAATTATCATTGTCTGACTCTTAATGCAGAACCATCGATTTTTCGTTCATTTACCCCCCCCCCCTCCCCCCCTCCACATATGCATGCAATTTACTAATGTTCAATTACTTTCCACAGCTTACAACCCAAGAAGAAAGAAATCAGCATATGGCTCACCATATGCCGTTACGTACGAGTAGATCTTTAACGCGGCATAGCCTTTATGAGTGCATGCCCCGTGGCACAAGCTTTTATAGATTTTATGTTGAAAATAAAACATGGCCATAACATTAATAGTTTAAAATATTTACCCTTTGTTCCCATAAAAAAAAAAACTGGATAAAAACAACCAGCAATAAACCAATTCTCCTTCTCGAATGAGGAGAAGATGCCTGGGAGGATGGTCTCCTGAAACCGAGCAGAACCATATTCTACTTTGATTTTAGCCGAAAGTTCATGTCCCGAATTACTTGCCTCCCAACAAGTTAAACACAAAGTCTGTTTTGAATGTAGGGAAAATCCAATGACCCTTTTTAGAGAGCCGGATTTCCCGCACATTAAAAACTAACTTGTACCTAACTCTGCCCTCGTGTTGCATAGACTTTAATTTCTCGTACCTTCTCCTCCTCATCGCGTAGAGGGGTGTCGTCTCGATGTCGTCTAGTGGTTGAGTTCTTTCTTCGCTTCTGTACTGCCATGAACATCCCCGTCCGTTGTGTCTACAACAAAACCTTCATAACCGATTCAGGAGGCAAACAATCTTTTAAATTTTGATTAGTTTATTTTCGGTAACAGTAAAATTAAAGATTTCTGTCGGCCATGGAGATGTTTTACTAAACGTTGAGGGAGAGATCAAATTACTACTTTATCGTAGTTAATTCCTAGCTTAAGTCCTTAGCTATTCGAGGAGGGGGGGAAGAAGGAATCTCATGCCTGTATTCTCTTAGGTAATTTAATTCCCCTAATCATTTGAAGACTACATAGAGAAATACGCCTGTTCGGCTTGCTTCCAAAACCCAGACTGGCAAAACACAGTTTCCCACACAAAAGCATGTGACGTCACAGAGCCCCTATGCGCAGGTGCACCTTGACCCTTGACCTGAGGTCTCGTCAACGTGGTGGCCCTGTCAACGTTTGTGAGATCCAACTGTGAGAACAGCCCCATTTTGCTCTCGGTTGTATGGGTTTTCCCCGCACTAAATCGTGCAAGCCAAACCAAACGATCTCCCACACATACGCCCACTTTAACATGCGTCCGGCCCCACAGGGCCATTATCCAACACTTGTAAGGAGGCAAGAAATTAGGGACTTCATAGATAAATTGGATTTAATTCAAACAACTAGTTCTCATCTTTTGTCATATTTGGCCGACTGAATCTCCTATTTTATGGCCTATTTCGGTTATTTAATGCCGAAACACAATTCTTATGAGAAATGATTCATTGTATACGATTCATTAAACACAAGTTGCTATATAAGATTCTAGCACAACAGGAGAATAAGACTGACTTTCACTCCAGATCTAAAATGTACTGTTGTTATATTTGGACTGATGAATCTCCGTTCCATTTGAGGGTTGTTGATAAGGTTCAGAAGCATTTCTGTAATTTGATTAGTCAAACCCTTTCTTCTTCTCTGCACCCTCTCTCTCACAGACGCGATGTTGCTAGTCTCAGTCTCTTATATAAGTACTATTATGGCATGTGTTCTTACGAATTGTTCGATCTATTCCCTGCTTCCTTTGTTGTATAGCCCTCTACTTAGGGCCGCGGTGGTTCTCATTTCGTATACTAACTCCGGAACGGCCGTGGCAGTTCACATTTAATCACTCGTCATTTTTAAACCATAAATAATATAGTTTGCATATCTTTGAATTTCTCCCTCGCCACGTAGAGGGTCGCCGTCTCGATGACGTCTAGTGGTTAAATTCTTTCTTCTCTCTTTCTGCCGTGAACCACGCTGTCCGTTGTCTGCGACAAAAGCTTCCTGACTGACTCCCTAAACAACAATCTTTTTAACTTTCAATTCTTTTTATTACAGGCGTTAGTTATCAAATCAGCTGGGAGATATTCACTACGTCGAGAGAGAGAGAGAGAGAGAGAGAGAGAGAAAGAGAGAGAGAGAGGGAGAGAGAGAGAGAGAGAGAGAAAGAGAGAGCAAATTACTGCTTTCGTAATTACTTAGCAATTAAGTCCTTAATCATTCGTGGAGGGGGGGAGGAAGAGATCTTTCGCCTGTATTTTCTTAGGGAATCAATTCCCCTAATCTGTTGTAGACTACATGGCAAAATCACATCTGATAGGTTCGCCTTCAAAACCCAGACTGCTAAAACTCGCTTCTCACGAAGAACGAGTGACGTCACGGATCCCTCTGCTTCCCACACAAAGGCCTGTGACGTCACAGAGCCTCTCGCAGGTGCACATTGACCCCTGATCCGAGGTCTCGTCACGCGGTTACCTTGTCACGTCTGTGATTTCCGACTGTGAGAACAGGCCCTATTCTGCACCCGACTGGACGGGTCCACCCCGTGCTAATTTGCGCAAGTCAAACCAACGATTTCCAACAGATATGTCCATTCCCATAGGGCCATTATCCAACACCTTTGTTCCATCTCATTTAACTCGTTGGTCTAGTGATCTCCATCAATTCACTGTTTTGATACCTCATTGTAATACAGCTTCCTATTCCAGTAGCTTCTTTCCAAGAACTGCAGGCTTGTGGAACTCTCTTCCTGCTTACTGTTTTCCTCCTTGGTATTTTCAATTTGTAAAAAAAAAAAATCTTTTTTATATAAGTCTCAAAGATTCAGAAAGAAAAACAATTTTATCCCGTAATTAATTTTTATTTTATTTTTTTCACACATGTTGAAAAAAGCTCAATCTTTTATAGTTACTATTTATTAAAAAAAAAATCTATTATTTTTTTTTTAATATCTATTATTTTTTTTAAAGAACTATTATTTTTTTTAAATATCTATTTTTTTTAAATATCTATTATTTC
>OY744543.1:70193960-70273960 GCA_963556195.1 Sepiola atlantica | reverse complement strand
TCAATCAAAAGTCTCTTTTTTTCTTTACACCAAAGTTACAATCAAAAGAAATAAAATTAACAAACCGTGTCGAAGTCCAACATAATTTCCACGATAAAATTAACTCTTTTTTTTATTTTATCAAACGTCCGTCAGAAAGTTCTTTTCTTCTTCTTTTTTCAATATTTTCTTTTAGCAAATCCGATGCAATATGTATGGCACAAGAACAGTACACATTTCAAATAAACACAATACTCACTATTTTCCATCGTTCGTCTTGAATGGTGAACACGCGCGTATGTGACTGATTCAACTGGCACAGTTGAATATCATCTCAAATCGATCTGTGTGCAAAGACGATCAATCTCAATGATTCTTAATCTCTGATTAGAATCTTCTCGACAGCAAAGTATTTCACTTCTCGGGAGCTAATCTCTTCAACATAGGCAATTTCTTGCATGGAGTTCTTGTCTCGTTCACATACTCCAATCTCCTTATTTCAAGTATCTGGCTTGAAACAACTTCCCAAGGATATATTCTTGACCGAGGGGAAAATATTTCATAAACAACAGGCAATTCAGCCAAGAGATATCATATCTCTTAAATTTCTTCAAGTAGAAATTCTTGCAAATTTAACGTCCCCTCATGGACGGAGAAACAGTTTTAACATGCGTCGAGCTCGGCGTCAACCTCTGTTCTTGAATTTAACGTCCCCACGTGGACGGAGAAACAGTTTTAACACGTCTTGTCATTCCAGTGTGCGAGTCTGTTCTGATTAAATTTCGCGCCGATATATCCAGACACGACAAATTGCATCATTGCTAAAAATAGAAATCACGTGACACAACATGGCCTTCACCGCATAACACCTACGCAATATCCATATGACCTTCGACCTGCACGTAGGCCCCCCCTACCCTTCAACAAAGGGAAGTAAACGTTGACTTACTTAGAAAAACGTCTAGAAATTTCCACACTCTCCCGACAAAGAAAAAAAATGTCTATACATGTCTCATGCACACATCAATACCACAAATAATCATCATCCTGTTCACTCACCTTCTTGCGAGTTCGAATGGGTCTAGAATTGGAAGTCGAGGAATGATCTCCTCCAGCAACATCCGGCTGGACCACATCAGGAATCTCGGAACCACAAGGCCCTTCGGGAACCTCCGAGGCCTGATGGGAATGAGTAACCGACAACTCCATCGGAAAAAGGTGTCTCAAAGAATGTTCCTGAGAGGAACCATCTGCCTTCTTAATCAGGGCAGATCTAATATGAGAATCATCACCTGGAGTCAAACCTATCACTCTACCCAAGGACCAATATGGGCGAGCTTTGGCTGGGTTCTTAACAAGAACCACATCGCCTATCGCGATGACATCACCAAAATCAGATTGGTACAGATCACCACTCAGTTCTCTCAAGCCGAGCAGGTATTCTTCGTACCATAAAACCTTAAATTTCTTTAAGAGAAGATCCCTTTGTTTCAACTTCTCCAAAAGGTCACTCCTAGAAGGAGGAGAATTCTCAAGAAAACATTCTTCAGAATTTATAAAAACAGTACTGTTACAATACGGGCGAATAAACGCGTTTGGAGATATAATATCCAAACCATCATCTCCAGAACATCTATAAGTTAGAGGACGTGAGTTAATAGCATTCTGTATATCAGACAACACAGAAAGAAGTTCAAAATAACCCAACTTCTGCCGACTCACTAACTTATAAAGACAAACCTTCACCGTCTTAACAAGACGCTCCCAAACACTGCCGAACCAAGCAGAATATAAAGGTATCGTCTGGTGCTTGATGTCAAAGGTACTAAACTTCTCTTCGAACTCGTCAGACACCAGCACTTGCTTAATCAAACCGCATCCAGCAACGAATGATTTAGCATTGTCTGAGTATATATGGGAAGGCACCCCATAAATGTTAAAAAATCTCACCAATGATAATATCACTGAGTGGGTAGACATGTCACTCACTAACTCCAAATGAACCGCCCTCACATTGAAGCACGTAAAAAGTAATATATACATTTTTTGCGGTCCCCTTTCATCTTCAACCCACAAGTGACCAGTAAAGTCTATCCCGGTATGGTTGAAGGGCTTCACAAAATTAACTCTGTGCTTAGGTAAATTGGTTACCTTGGGGTAATTGAAAGATACGGCATTGTATCTTTTACACAGAGCACAGGCAGAGATAACCGACTTCACTGCCTGCCTGGATTTATGTATCCAGAAACCTGACAAACGGAGTTTGCAGAGGGTAGCTGCAATACCCAAATGCTTACATTTGAGATGACAGTCCATAATAATCAAATCAGTTATATGACTGCCTCGAGGTAACAAAATCGGATGTAAAATTTCCGGAGGGTAAAGGCTGGATTTACCAATCCTTCCCCCAGACCTTATCAAACTTCTATCATCCAGGTAAAGATCCAACTTCGCCACCAACGGAGGAATCTCACGGTTGGAGGGGTTCAACAAAAAGGACTTTTCCCTGGGAAGAAGCAAGGATTGCTCCAACTTAATCAAATAAATTTTGGCCACTTGGCCTTGGAAAATATTAATTTAGCAGCCCCATACTGGAAAATGTAAGCCGCAAAGCCAAAGGCTTGTTGTGAAGCATCACAAAAGATTATTAACGTGGCAGGCGCAGAGGAATCAACAGCACATCTGGGGATCCTCACACTATGCAGATTCATCAACTCAGGAAACAACTTGTTCCAAGTGAGCTGCAAACTCTCCGGTATCTTCTGATCCCATGACACCTGAGTTTTCCATATCTCACTGAGTATTACCCTTCCCTTGATAGTCACAGGAAAAACAAGCCCCAAAGGGTCGAATATGGAAGAGTTCTGCGATAGGATGCCCCTTTTTGTATCAGCCGGCACATCCAAGGAACCGACCGCCACATGCAAATTATCCTGCACAGGATCATACTCATAACCCAACACCCTCTCCAGAGGAGAATCATGGGTGACAAAACTTTTTTCAGCTCTCATTCGAGTGGTCAAAACATCACTATTGGAATTACAGGACCTTAATGAAAAATTACCATCCTGCATGATACTCATTGCATTCAGGTATAGGTCCAACAAAGTTTTCTGTGAATTGTGAGTTTTTATAAGATTATCCACATAAAAATTTTCCATAAGCATATCCCTACATAAACTATGAGGGTATTTTTCAACATGATGTCTAATGACGAAGTTGAGAATAAATGGGCTGGCCACAAACCCAAAAATCAATGTTTTGTAACGATAACATACCAGTTTATCATTCAATTTCACAAAAAAGCAAAACCGATTCTTATCTCTTTCGGTTTCCAACCGAATCATGAGAAAGGCCTTACGGACGTCAGCCAACAGGACATAACGGTCCATACGAAACTTCAACAATAACTCTAGCATATCCGTGAAAAGGTTAATTCCCGGATAGACACAATCATTTAGAGAGGGATGTCCACCTGTTCGCAACGAACAGTTGAACACCGGCCTTATCTTTGTGGTACTCTGACCATTAGCCTTAATAACCGGACGGTGAGGAATCCAAGTATAATGAGTGAAATCCTCTGGATTCACTTCCACTCTCTCAATAATATCCTCCCTCTCCTGCTCTAAGAAAACCTGACAGTAGTCCTCATATAGACCCTGCCTCGTCAAACGAGTGACAACCTTATCAAGCACATTCAACGACACTTGATGGTTGGAAGGAACAGAAGGCAACTTTCCCTCGTCCCATGGCAAACTAACATAGTAGCAACTGTCTCGGTACGAGATCGAACTGCGAAAGGCATCAATTTTATTCTTGTCATAATCACTTACAGAGTTCTCAGTAACTCCTAGTGTTTCCAAACTAAAGAGCTTGTCCACGGCTCATCCACAGAAGAATCAACAAAACTATCGAAAGGGTCGAAACATTGAGACTTCGGCTCAAGCACAAAATAAACATGTGTCATAAGACACCGTGAGTGTTCGGACACAACTTGGCTGTAATTCGCGCCAACAACGGAGGCATCCGTTTTCTTCATAACAGGACTCACAAAATTGGACATTTCTCCAAAAGGCACAATTCCTTGAGGAAACTCAAAAACAGACCCATTCATGAAGGGAGACAACTTCATGGGTCCCAAATACATCAGTAGGTCAACACCTACCAAACCATGTACAGTAATACAATCATTTTCAACATTTGAAAAGTCAGCAGCCAATTTCCCCCCACCCGCAATAATACTCTCAATAGCAGTAGACAGACCCCTGACGTGAAACTGAAGGTCCAAGCCTTCGTCCACCAAAAAGGGTATAACACACTCAGAGTTCGGCACTTTGACCCGCAACTCGAGTTCATTTAGGCTCCTTCCGGCCGTTCCGAGAAAAGTTTTAATAAAGAAGTCTCTTTTCCTTACAGGCATAGAACGGCAATTCAATAGGTCCAGAACTACATCAGACAAATAGGAGCGCTGGCTTCCTGAATCCAACAGACAATTGAAAGATTTTACAACTCCATTATTGACCACGTCAATTTTAATTATAGGCAGGAGAAGATTCACTTCTCCCACCTGGAGACAGGGGTTAGTATCCAGCCGAGACTTGTCAAAGTCAGGGCATAACGCACCTGCATGTTCGCAACTTTTACATTTCCAACAGGGGCGGAGACGACCACTTTTACCGGGGCACGCCTCGGCGTTATGGAACGGGCTAGTACAACGGGTACACAACTTAGCCAATTGGCATCGTTGTAACCGATCCCTTAGAGAGGGATACTTCCCGCAATAGTAAGCAATATGGCAGTCACTACTGCAAAGGAAGCACTTATGTCGACTGGGTTTAGTTTTTACAAAAAAGTTCTCCAAAGTGGAGGGCTTCTTAACAGCACTAGCGGGCCTGAATCTAAAGGAACCAGACGAACGCGGTTTGGCGACGGGCTTTACCGTTTTAACCATCCTGGGTTTGACGATGTCCAACGTGCGCAACACCTCAGAGTAATTATCAAAGATATCTCCCAGAGATGGGTAATTACCATTGACGGTATGAATCAGTTCCCGTCTCACAGAAAAAGGAAGTTTTTCAAAAATAATGCTACTTAGCAACAGATTGCCGGGGGCCTCCTCCTCTAGAAAATCCATACCAAAGGAGTTTTTCAGCTCGTATATTTGAGCTTTCACCTTAGTTAGAAAGCTCTTCACCGAGTTAGTATCTGAATCCCCAAGAGGTTTAGCTCTATGGAGATCTTTAAAAATAGAGTTTACAATAAACTTTTTATCTAAAAATTCTCTATCTAGGATCTCCATCGCTGCCTCAAAGTTGGCATCCGAAATGGAAAGATGTCCCACTATTCGGTGGGCATAGCCCCTGAGGTGATTTTTCAGAATAATCAACCTCGTGGACTCACTGGGTATATTTGACACGCAATTTTCGAACTCCTTCGAGAAGTTGAGATACGCCAATCTGTTGCGTTCCAAACTCATGGGGTCGAAAACAGGACAGACAAGTTTTGGTGTCACACTACAAAGGGACGCTTTAGGCTTCTCCCCTTCTCCATTATGTGGGGAGCCCTCATCCTTCCACATGCTCTCCAATTCGCTGAAACGTCGATCCACCTGGATACGATATAACGTTTCGCTCCGACAGTTCTCAGACATCTCTTCGCGAGACTCACTCTCAATATAGGCACTTGTGATCTGCTCATTGAGCGAATCAATGGACGCAAAGAGTTCCTTAACCCTAACCTTCTGGGAAGAAACAAATTCCCGGTTCTCCCCCTCGCCACCCCCAAGAACATCAATAATAGTATCGACTTTAATTTTTACAATATCTCGCCTTTCTACAAGGAGATTAACAGTGGGGGTAGACGCCATTATGAACAAAATACAATATGGCGATCAGGTGTGGGCTAACCTAAAATAGGCGCCAAACGTCTTCTTAATGGCGGGAAAATGACAACGTAAAATTATCTAAGTAAGATTCCTACAAAAAAAATGGAAAAAGGCTGTACCATAGTTAACCAAATTCGTTCAAATGTAATTCTAATAATTCCACTTATCAATCAAAGCAAAATACTCAAGGGAAAATAATTACACAAAAATCATTCAATATCCAACATTCAACAGTTCACAAAAATGGCGACTTAGAATACGCGGGAAATTCACAAAAATGACTCCACGTGGCGAACAAAAATGGCGATCACTTTCAAAAATGCAATTTTCACATAAAATACATAAAAGAAAAAGAAAAAAAGCAGTCAGCTTAAAACAGTATTAAAACCTGAACATCTCGTATTTGACTACGTTTTAAGGAATGATAGGCTGCCGAATCCCGGGCAACACGTCTGTTACACGCAACTTGGCGCCAAAGGGAGAAAGGAGATTATAACTTGAAGTAAGTTCCTTCATTGACTTAGTACCAAAAAATAGCAATAGAAGAAACCCAATCCAAATTAGTAGCACATTTTCGAGTATTTTTTCCAACACGCGAAATATGAAACAAGAAGTAGAATGCTTTTAATAGAAAGAAAATTAGATTATTCCCAGCACATCGATTTGAAGGATATAGCTTTGAAAGCTGGTTCCCTACATTCATCCAAACGAATCTAGGATAGAAAAAGCAGAATGCTTTTAATAGAAAGAAATAGATATTATTCCAGTATATCGTTCTGAAGTTAGTCCACCCAAAACAAAAATGGAACATAAAAAAAGCAGAATCGCTTTTAATAATAAAAAAAGCAGAATCGCTTTTAATAATAAAAAAAAGCAGAATTCTTTTAATAGAAAGAAAATTAATTATTCCAGAATATCGTTTTCAATACGTTCATTGTAAAACGAAAATGGTACCAAAAAAAAGCAGAATGTCGGAATTTTCGTGTCGTTAACGAAAAACCGCTCTAAACGATGGTTATGTTATCTAGGACAATTATCATAAAAAAATTATAACAAGAGATAAGGAAAGCAGTAATACAAGATGCTCGTAAAAGTTAAAATATAGTTTTATTTACAAAAAAAAGATAGCCTGGACTGCCTTTTTTTCCAAAGCTGGAATAAATAAATTATTCCTGGATAACATGCAAAAAAAATAAGAATAAAAAAAATACAACATCAGTATCTCTGAACATTAAGGTAGATACAACAAAAATTGACACATTCTAAGTTAAGGAATAAATCCTTTTAAAACATGAACTTACTATAAAGTCCGTATTCTTACAAATCAATCAAAAGTCTCTTTTTTTCTTTACACCAAAGTTACAATCAAAAGAAATAAAATTAACAAACCGTGTCGAAGTCCAACATAATTTCCACGATAAAATTAACTCTTTTTTTTATTTTATCAAACGTCCGTCAGAAAGTTCTTTTCTTCTTCTTTTTTCAATATTTTCTTTTAGCAAATCCGATGCAATATGTATGGCACAAGAACAGTACACATTTCAAATAAACACAATACTCACTATTTTCCATCGTTCGTCTTGAATGGTGAACACGCGCGTATGTGACTGATTCAACTGGCACAGTTGAATATCATCTCAAATCGATCTGTGTGCAAAGACGATCAATCTCAATGATTCTTAATCTCTGATTAGAATCTTCTCGACAGCAAAGTATTTCACTTCTCGGGAGCTAATCTCTTCAACATAGGCAATTTCTTGCATGGAGTTCTTGTCTCGTTCACATACTCCAATCTCCTTATTTCAAGTATCTGGCTTGAAACAACTTCCCAAGGATATATTCTTGACCGAGGGGAAAATATTTCATAAACAACAGGCAATTCAGCCAAGAGATATCATATCTCTTAAATTTCTTCAAGTAGAAATTCTTGCAAATTTAACGTCCCCTCGTGGACGGAGAAACAGTTTTAACATGCGTCGAGCTCGGCGTCAACCTCTGTTCTTGAATTTAACGTCCCCACGTGGACGGAGAAACAGTTTTAACACGTCTTGTCATTCCAGTGTGCGAGTCTGTTCTGATTAAATTTCGCGCCGATATATCCAGACACGACAAATTGCATCATTGCTAAAAATAGAAATCACGTGACACAACATGGCCTTCACCGCATAACACCTACGCAATATCCATATGACCTTCGACCTGCACGTAGGCCCCCCCCCCCTACCCTTCAACAAAGGGAAGTAAACGTTGACTTACTTAGAAAAACGTCTAGAAATTTCCACAGTATCTAACAGTGAAACAAAAACAGGAGACCTTAACGTAAGCATCTAATATTAACACGGGGATCATCAGCTGTTTACCATGTAACTGTTTCGGAGATTTAAAAACAGGACAGTTATATGCATGGCTCTCCAATGGTACAGATCAAACTACCATTTCCCCAATCAAGTGTCGAAATAATTCAGCTTAAAATGTTACTTATATATAAATAAATAATAATAATAATAATCAAAATAATAATAATATACTACCCTTAAGACTACCGTGCGATATGGTAATTTGCATATCAAATAAAATTCTTTATAACAATAGTAATACTAGTAGTAGTAGTAGTAGTAGTAATAATAATAATAATAATAATAATAATAATAATAATAATAATAATAATAATAATAATAATAATAATAATAATAATAATAAAAAAAAAAAAAAAAAAAAAAAAAAAAAAAAATAAAAAAAAATTTAAAAAATGCTATCTAAACACTACACGCAAGAACCATTCTGCGATATGGTAGCTAGAAATAAAATTATATAGGAATTAAAGTTGCATTGAAAAAAAAAAAAAAAAAAAGCTTTAGTACCTTAGGTATATATATATATATATATATATATATATATATATATATATATATATATATGTGTGTATGTGTATAACATTGAATATGAATTTAAAGATAAATGATGTATCCTTAAATGATAATCTATCGTGATAATAGAAAGCTCAATATATTGAATCAAGCAATAAATTCAGAAGATGAATAATGAAAATATAATCATCTTAGTTTAATTCCAGTGGGGGTGGACAGTTTACTGTGAAAATTGGAATAATTGATATTTCCAGTTTATCATGCTTTGACTGGACACGTGCGGATAATTATTCTCCACACGTGTCTACTCATAGCATGATAAACTGGAAATATCAATTATTCCAAATTGTCACAGTTAAACTGCCTGCCCCCACTGGAATTAAACTAAGATGATTATTTTTTTTATTTTTAAAAGGTAATTTTCAGCGGGTGTGGAGTTAATATCACTACAGAAAAGAAAAGAAAATAGAAGAAAAAAAAACGTCAATTTCTGTATGAAATGTAGACGGGTGTTATATAAAAAAAAAAAAATAATAATAATAAAGGCCTTATTTTCGGTATAGGAGTCTCTCACGTCTTCCCTTTCGAATCGTTTTTTTAGTTTTTAATTCCATTTTGAAATAAAAGTTTTTTTTGGGGGGGGGGCGCACTTTTTCCAAAACTTTTATGTTAGTTTTTAACATAATATTTTAATTTCAATAACTTTTAATGTAAAGTACTACCTTTTGTTTTTGGTGGGTGGGGGGATAATTAAAAGTTATTTGAATTAAAAAAAAAAACAAAAAAAAAACAAGGAACGATATTCATTAATAAACAAGGAAGTAGATTTATTAAAAAAACAAAAAAAAACAGGGAAAAGAGGAAAAAAAGGGGTATACTTAAGAAAAACAGGGACAAGGAACAACATAATTAAAGGGGTTCATACCACTCAACAAAGGACGGCCACCATCTTGCCTGTTAGGGACTCCTATACCGAAAACAAGTAAAAAAAAAAAAAAAGGTTACGGTGTCAGTGTCCGTTTTTTTTTTGGGGGGGGGGGTATAACCATAGGCGAACCGAGTTCCCTTTTAAACATGAAAAATATATTTTTTAATAATCGTATTCTCAGATTCCTGACCAATAATAATGTGAACTTTTTTTTTTTTCAAAAACATTTCAAACAACGGCCACTGGACGCGGCCTCTATTCCGAACGCAACTAAAAAAAAAACTATCTCGGAGTGCGCGCTCCCATCACTAAAGGTGCTTGCTTTCATCGCAAAGTTTAAAAGAAAAAAAACTTTTTTTGCCTACTATTTATGAAGACTCGAAAGAAAATTTAAGTTAATTCTTTTGAATTTTGCGTGAAAAATATTGTTTTCGATATTTATTTAATATCACTAATAATCGGCGGACTTCGAAAAGAGAGAAACAGAAAAGGGAAATCACTTCAAAGAAAAAGTTTTATTTTGGTTGTCAACAATAACAGCTGTATGTACACTTTAAACAAAATAGGAAGACACGATTAATAAAATCTTGTATGGGAGCTGAGAAAAATAACTATTCACTACAAATAAGAAATAGATATCGTTTGATTGCTTGGTTTCAAAACATGTTTTTATTAAAATTGTTGTGTTTTAGGTTAAGGGATTAGTTAGAAACTATTATTTGGACGAATTGCTTAAACTAATTAAATGTTGATAACTTTAATAAAATTTAATGAGTTAAATACTCACATAATATACTTAGAATAGTGGATATATCAGTCTATTATCTTATTATTTGTTTATTTTTTAAAATTTTTTAATTGTTCTATAATGATTAATTTTACTGTTACCGATTATTTATTTTGGATATAAACTCAGATTTATTCGCAACTTAAATTACGAATAAATGCAAAGATGTTATAAATTTTTGTTGTCCTTTTCGCCATCCGTACTTTTTCTTCTTATGTTTTAAAAAACCCACCGGTCGTAAAGAGGAAGTATAAAATAATGGCGGTTGCTTTAAAGTAAATCCACGCGCACTCCTCGGGGAGGAACGAAAACGAAGAAAATACAGCAACAATGTTGATAATAATAATAATAAAAAGTCAGAGTTCGTTGGTCTAGGCAGCTACTGTAGTTCATGATTCACATGTAATTGATTTGATAAGCAGGAATGTTGCTTTTGAGTAAAAGAAAGAGAGAGACGGGATAAAAAAACGTGTCCTTTTTTTTCTGAAAAATAAAACATGTCTTCGCATGTCGAAGCAGAAACGACGGGTCGTTTATTGCCATGATTCGTCCAAAAGCTGCCAACCCAAGTAAATTCCTCACTCAATAATGTGATTCTCATTAACCATGAACAACAGGTAACACGAATATAAAACCCTTTCTTTTTTGCTTTCATTTTTTATTTTTTTTTGGTACTTTTTTCAAATCTTTCAAACTCCCTCTCTTTTTTTTCTTTCTTTTCTTCTCCCTTTTTTCTCCCCTTTTTAATATTAATTCATTGTTTACTTTCATTATTCTTTATCGATAATGTTTCGTTATGTTTTTGCTTGTCGGAGCTTGTAAAACAAATAAAAAAACGAAATGTTTTAATTTCTTTGCCATTATTTAAACACGACGGACTCCTTTTTTTCTGCTTTCCTAAAAACGCTTCTTTTGGTAAAAGTCCAGAATAGTTAACAGTCGAGAAATCGTTTTTTAAAAACAAACAACAAAACAAATAATTTATACCAAACGCAGTAGAATATAATTATCTACCGACCCGTATACTTTTAAAGTGTGGAAACTGTAAGATTTGTATTCATCTCGGAATTTTACTTTTTTTTTATAGAAAAAAACATTTTTTTTAAACTAAAATATAATTCGAAAATCTCATTTATGTATTTCTGTCACGCAATAGATTTTTAAAGTGTTTTTCTTTTTTAAGAACAAAAAATTAATAACAAAAAATATTTAAAAACAAAACAAAACAGGAAGTCTTTGAAGAGTTTATGAATAAAAGAAGAAATAAAACCTAATTCTTTTGTTTTAAAGAAAAACATCTTAAAAACTTTCTAAAAGAATTCGTATGATAATCTAAAAAAAATTACAATTTCTTCATGCCAAAAAATAATAATTAAATAATGATTACAATTTAAAAGATCCGAATTGTCAGAGCGTTTTAACAATAATAAATTGACTTTTATGAAATAAAAATATTTTCATATTTAAATCAAACTTTGTTGAGAAAAAAAAATCCAAAGTTTTTATTTAAAATTATAACTTTTTATAAACTTTTAAAAGCGACTAAAAAAACAAAACTCTTTAAAGTTTTTATTTTTAATTTTTACAATAAGTTAAATAAAATTTTGACTCCTTACAATAAATTTAAAAGAAAACAAGTTTATACAATAAACCATGTGTTTTCAAGTATAGACATTTTTTTTTTTCGATTAAAAGAAATTAAGCAAAAAATTCGATTATATTTTATAGTAATTATTTATTTAAACGAATTATTTAAATTTTACCAAAATTTCGCCGCTTTCATCAAAGGGATTTCTCATCAAAAGTAAAACTTTTGTCTTTTTTCAAAAACATAAGAACTTTTTTTTTTTTAACTACTTTTTTCGTGACTTTAAATGGGATTACCTTTGGATTATATCTACTCATCCCAAGGTTGGTATTTTTTAAAAAATTATTTATACTGAGTGCTGAAGTAATATCCGAGTATTTATTTACCTCCTCTACAGGAGTTAGGCACAAGGCCGGTATTTAACGCCTACCCACAATAGGAGTATGTGACACAAGGTCGGAAAGTGGGATTTGAAAAGCCAGCGCCCGAGAAGGTGAGCGCTCTGGCCATTAAAAATTGCCTGGGCAGCCCCGTCGGCATTCCCCGGTAGGGGCGCCTCAGGCAGTAAGCAATACACTTACTCCTCCCCAAAGAAGGGAGGCGAAGCCTGGGAGGGTGGACCTCCTAGAACTGCACAGGACAAACCCATAGACCGGCGTAAATCAAGCCCCGAAGGCCAAGACAATACCAGTCTATGGGATGCACCTACTCCTTGGCCTTTTGGCTAAGATCAAAGTGTAGTATCTGTTCTACACCCCATAGACTGGTATTGTCTTGGCCTTCGGGGCTTGATTTACGCCGGTCTGTCCTGTGCAGTTCTAGGAGGTCCACCCTCCCAGGCTTTGCCTCCCCTCTTTGGGGAGGAGTAAGTTTATTGCTTACTGTCTGAGGCGCCCCTACCGAGGAATACCGACGGGGCTGCCCAGGCAATTTTTAAATGGCCAGAGTGCTCACCTCTCGAGCGCTGGCTTTTCAAACCCCACTTTCTCGACCCGATCTTGGGTCACATCTTACTTTTGGGAGTAAGATAAAACTGGCCTTGTGCCTAACTCCTGGGGAGGAGTAAATAAAACCAGTCTATGGGATGCAGTATCCATCGGAACAGATACTACACTTTGATCTTAGCCAGTCAAAGGATAAATTATATTTTCGGGAATCTTTTACTATGATCAACAGAACGAAAAAAGGGTGAAAAAACAAATGTGCAACAAATAAATGTTACCAAAGGCAAGTTAAGTTACTCATCTACCTACCTGGGTAATTTTATTTGTGTTTGAACTTATTTTAAAGGGTGGTTTTCTTGTTCTTGTTGAATGCTCGAAAATAAATTCAAAATAGAGGCTCGCCCATGACCAGGATTTGAAAATCGATAAAAAATCGAAAACTAAACAATATACTGATAGAACATTACATTTTCGCATGATTGTTGACATTTATTGTATGCGTTTCTATCAGTGTATTGTTTAGTTTTCGCTTTTTTATAGTTTTTTTGTGTGTGGTATTGATAATTTAATACGGACGCTTCTCTGTACAAGCACCTTAATTTCTGAGTTGTTTCCATTTGGTTGTCCCGATTGGAGTGCCTATTTACTTGCCTCCCCACGAGGGCAGAGTTAGACACCAGGTCGGTGTTTAATGTGAGGAAAATCCAGCTCCCCAAAACTGGACACTTTGGATTGGGACAAAAATTTAAATTGCCTCAGTCTAGAAGGATTTCTCATTCATTGTCCGAGGACAAGAAAAGATGAAGTGTTGTATCAGAGTAGGGTAAATGTTGAGATCGACGGTATAAACAGTTTCTTCAAAAATTCGAAGAAAAATTAGGGCGTTTTTTGCATAAAAAGTCACAATTAGTGTAAGGCGGTAATATCATCATGACATTAAGAACCTTTTGGAGTTAAAAATCAATTTAGTATAACGTAGTAATAGGGAAATAAACTCACTTGTTGCATATTTATTTTGGGTATCTTTCAGAATGATCAGTACGCTGAAAACGCTCAAAAAAACAAATATACAACAAATAAAAGTAACTGTCGTCGATAAAAGTTAATTTAAAACTGACCTGTGATATTTGTTTGTATTTTTAAACCGTTCCAACTGCTATTTAGTAGAAATCAATAGTTTTATCACGCGAACTTGCAAAAAAAAAAAAAAAAAAAAATGGCGCTTGCTCGTAAGACGCCATATTGTCTAAAGAAAACTAGTAAAAAATGAACAAGAATTTTTTTTTACATCTAATAAAACCCCATTTATAGTACGTAAAAATACAAACAAATATCATAGGTAAGTAGACAAATATCTCTTCTCGACGTAGGTTAAACTCACTTGTTGCATATTTATTTTTATAACCCCGTTCTCGTTAGTTTTTTAGACCCCGTCCGCGACTGTACTGATCATTCTGAAAGATACCCTAAAGACGTTTTAATATTGTTTTCGTCTTGAGGGATATAAAATTAAAAACATGGCGCCATGGGCCAATACTTCCGGTTCTAGTAAGACTCCATTTTGTTAAAATCTCGATTATACTAGCATATATTTACACATTTCAAACTTGTTTTTTCTTCAGATTACATGCGTAATACTAAATAGATTTTATCTCGAAATAGTTCTAAAATCCTCATTTAATAGTATTTAAAAACATTTGCCATGGACTCATTTTCACAAATTTTTTTCGACAGCACTTTTAGCCGCCGCCCAGCCCCCGGCGCCATCATTTTGGCTCACGTGACTCAATCGTAGTCACTTATAAACAGAATAGTCTTCCGTATTAACAATTAGCATATATCTCACCCCCAATACATTTTGTTTATTAATTATTTACCTTACGAAATAGAATGAAGATTGATAATTAATAAACAAAAAAAATGTATTGGGGGGTGGGATACATGCTAATTGTTAATACAGAAGACTATTCTGTTTATAAGTGACTACGATTGAGTCACGTGAGCCAAAATGCTGGCGCCGGGGGGGGGGGGCTGAGCGGCGGGTAAAAGTGCCACCCATTTTTTTTTTTTTTAAATAGGATTAAAAAAAAAAAAAAATCGTTTTAATTTTCAGGTGAAATTGACTTTCAGTGGTCCCTAAAAATTTATTGTAAGTTAACGTTCCTGATCAAAATTTATTATTAAAAAAATGTTAGTGTTGGACAATGTACCATTCAGAAATGTGTAACATTGTTTGAATATCAACAAATGTTTGCCTATGGTTAACCTGTTGATGCACATAAGAAGGGTTTACAAGAAAGTCTGCAATGCCATTACATGCAAGACACATGTCGCTGGATTGTAGTGACAGGGATACTAAATTGTTGAATGGAAAACACGCACATGCATTTCGTTAGCTCGAACACCAACCCTAAGTCCAGGTGGCAATACTAAAAAAAAAAAGACAGAAACTGCACATGCAGTGGGCGTAACAGGGGTCGTTAAGACAATTCACATAGTTTTCCCTTATTTTATTTTTTATTTCAATAAATATTCGATTAATAGTATTTATCAAAGTTACGTATAAACGAGAAAGACAGACACATGAGATCTTGTCGTGTATAGTTTTATTATTAATACATAGATTATGGAATCAATTATATGTTCGATTTTAGCGGGGGGGGGGGGCGAGTTAGACACCAGGTCGATTTTTAGTATGGGTGAAATTCAGCTCCCTAAAATAGGACACTCTGGATTGGGACAAAAATAAAAAAATAGTCGCAGTCTAGAAGGATATCTCCTTCACTAACCGAGGACAGTACAGTTGAACTATCAGAATAGTGTTCTGATAGTTCAACTGCGAACAGATAGTACACCTTGATCCCAGCCAAAAGACACCGTCACGCAATTAGCACTTCTTTTTCGTTATAATATTTAAAGTTTATCATTATTTTGATTGTTTTTTTTTTTAATTTATTTTTGTTGTTGTTATTCGGAAGAGTAACCCACCCATGCATAATTTCACAAATAATGCATCAAATGTATTGCTTTTATTTCGTAATAAACAATTAAGACAGAATTCCGGATCTATTTTTAAAATAATTCCCGTTCTCAGGCGGTTGAGTTTTTTTCCATTGGAACCAGGGTGCTTCTTAATCGGAAGGGCGTCAGAAGAGGGTGATTCGCATATTAGTAGATGGCCTCATCGCTGGTAGCAGTTGTGATTTCTACTCAGCTGGCAACTTCCCGTCTCACATCTGCAGACACGCTAATACCGACACACACACATCTTCATATGCATATTACATTTATGCACACGTAAACGCTATGCTATGCAGCGCCAGCCGAAACAAACATGTGTACTCTGTTTCTTCTTCTTTTAAAAAACAACTCTTTCACTCAGGAACGTTCCTTGGACTCTTTGAACTCTCAATCTTTACCAACCCTTCACAAGTTGTCGAATAAAATTAATTTTGTATTCTTTCGACAATTGTGTTGCAGATAGGACATTAAGAAAAATTCTGTAAAAGGATTCTTTCTCTAAATGTTCAGAGCTGTGTGATGGCCTTGTCACAGAGACATTAAAAATATTAGTGTTTGAATCAACATAGAGAGAGCGAGTGAAATACATAGAGGCAGGCATGATTTGTTCAGTTAATTACAAATTACGGCTAACTAGAATTAGAGTGGAATTTTTTTTTTTCAAAGATAACTCAATTTCGGCTTAATCACATTGACGCACTGGTTCTCGTTAGATCACCGAAGTTAAGCGACGTTCAGTCCGGTCAGTACCAGATGGGTGACCATTTGGAAATATTTGGCGCTGTATGTCATCTCTTCGAACTGAGATATACATGCTGACTGGGAACTGCATGTGAATTTGGACGGGATCAAAGTGTAGTATCTGTTCCCATGGATACTGCACCCCATAGACCGGTATTGTCTTGGCCTTCGGGGCTTGATTTATTCCGGTCTATGGGTTTGTCCTGTGCAGTTCTAGGCGGTCCATCCTCCCAGGCTTTACCTCCTCATTCTGGAGAGGAGTAAGTTATTGCTTACTGTCTGAGGCGCCCCTACCGGGGAATGCCGACAGGGCTGCCCAGGCAATTTTTAATGGCCAGAGTGTTAACCTTCTCGGGTGCTGGCTTTTCAAATCCCACTTTCCCGACCCGACCTTGGGTCACATCTTACCTTGTGGGAGTAAGATAAAACTGGCCTTGTGCCTAACCTCATGGAGAGGAGGTAAATAAATTGTATTCGAAATAAACTTCCAGTTTTAGTGGGAAGCGGAATGCCTGACGTTGGGCGAATACCACAAAAACAAGTAGTATTATCGGTTAATCGATTGAAACTCAATCTCAGAACTAAGAAACATTTTAGCATGTATTCTGTGTTATTAAAAAAGTATGTAAGAAAAAAAGCCTTTTGAAAACAATCGTTGATTTACTTACATTTAGTATAATAATTAATGAATGTATGAAATAGAAGTAAATGAAATGATAAGATGGAGGAATGAACGAAAGTACAAGGAAACAAGAAAGAAAAAAATCTACTTAATCTTTCTTTCTCATCAAATCTTTCTTGGGGTTCATACATTTAAAAAAATTTTTATTTTTATTTTAACATAGTTCACCCCAAACAAGGCAGACTGCCACTGTAGACGTAAGGGGCTACTGAGAAAAAGGGTGGGAGTTTTTTTGTTTTTTTTTTTTGGGGGGGGGGGGGGTCAACCTAAATTGGGAGCTGTACAGCGAGATGTCTGTTTACATTATTTCTGCATGTCAGTACCGTCAGGAAAACAGGGAGCATGGAGAGAGTTCCAGAGTCCAGCAGCACGAGAAAAGAAGCTTTTGGAGTAGAAAGCTCTTCGGCATCTGGGGACCTCCACAGTGAATGGATGGGATTTGGCAGATTGTCGGATTGGTCTAGTGAATTTGCATCGTGGGGGCACCAGAGCAGCAAGTTCATCAGAGCACAGTTCACTGCTCTTTCTGCTTCTCGTAAAGTCGATTTTCTCTATCGCTCCTAACACTTTCTCACACCTGAGGCTATTCTCTGTCTCTACAAATCTACTATCAGACCTCGTATGGAGTACTATTGTCATATTTAAGCTCATGAATCTCTGTCACATTTGAGTGTTCTTGATAAGGTGCAGAAACGTATCTGTAATTTGGTCAGGGCTTTACGGAGCCCTCCAAAAAGGAGCGCTCCAGGAGCACGCTCTTTTTTGCTGAAGCGAAGGAGAGGAGGGCTCATTTTATATTCAGCGGGAGTTGAGCGGAAGCAACTCCATTTGGGACTAAAGAGCGGTGGTTTTATTACTCCGCGCTCCAAAATTATTTGATTTTTTGTTAAACATTAGTTTTTTATTCAGCAATATAAAGGAAAAATAAAGAAAGTCTCAGAGTTTACTCTGAATTATTTTTTAAAATGATATCTCTGGTAGAGAGAAGGAGGGTGCTCGGGCGGAAGACGATTTAATTGTAATGTTTTTAACAATCTTTTTTTTTATTGTTTTATTCATCGTCGTCCCTCCCCCCCCGTCGACTTGCTATCAAGCGATGAGACAGATCAAAGGCGTCATTAAAGTTTTTATTGCAGTCAGTGACTTGAGCGTTCTATTTCTTTGGAAAGATTAAAGAAAGTTGAAATACATTTGAGTCAGGGTTACGAACGATTTTGACACCATCTGAGTGCAGGTCGGGAGGGGGCGAGAGAGAGAATTCAAAATGTTTACTAGCTGACCTGAGATAATTACTAAGGCCCTTTTAAAAAGTACACTGCTATCTTTCTGTTGAATAAAAACTCCGATAGGGGAGGTGAGTTGCCCAATCAAGGTTTCAGAGTACAGTCTACCCTACTATTTAATTCATATAACTTTGGGGAGGATATATGTGGATTCATACCGTTCCTAAGTGTATTAGTGAAAGTTATGTTGTTTTTCTTCTCTTAGACTAGATAGTCTGCTTGACTGGATAGAAGTATGTATGTATAATACACAATTTAGGAAAACTCGTCAAAGGAAAACTCGGCAACGGAAAATTCGTCAATGGAAAATTTGGCAACGGAAAACTCGGCAATTTTGGCCAAGTAGGAAAATTCGGCAATTATCGAATAAATATCGATTGAAAATAGATTTTAGAACCGTTTTTACAGGAGATATACTTGTAAATACGGGGCTACCCCCTCCCCAGTGAAGAATATTTTTTATATTATTTTTTTGGTACTTGTGCAGTTTACGAACCGGGCTAAATTCAATTTTTACGATATCTTCTGTTTATTAAATTGTTACGTGAAAGTACAGAATAGTTAACAAAGCACCTCCCCCCCCCCCCATTCTCCCCATGTAAAAAGTCGTTGTCTAAATACTGTTATTATTTCAAGCCGGTTCATAATCAAGTTACGAGATTAAATCCATCATAATTCATTTAGATTTCTTCCTAAACAAGTCAGCCATTTTAATTAACAAAACATCAATTACTTCGTGTGTGCAAAACTTAAAAGGAATTTATAAACTATCGAGTAGAAAGTCATTTAAACTGGCTTTAAATTCTTAGAAAATTTCCATGTATTTAAAAAAGCAAAATTGTTTTCTTGTTCTCAGGAAACGAAAATTTATGTATAATCCTATACTTCGTCCAACATGTTCTCCTATAACTCTCAAAATATTAGCGAGATTTTGTCAAATATTATCTTACGGTCTTACACTTAAAGTGACATCTCAACCCATATTGACGAGATCCTTTGACGCCCACCCCTATCCTTCGACCACTCATTGGCAGAATATAACGTTTATGAAAGAAGGTACATTTTTATTATGGAGCGCTGAAAAAGAGCCGCTCCTTTTTTATAGGAGTTGGAGCAGGAGCGGCTCCTTTTTGAAAATGGGGAGCGTGAGAGGAGCCAGCTCCAATTTTGGGTGTTGGAGCAGGAGCGGGAGCAGCTCCAAAAGTAGTGGAGCACGTAAAGCCCTGAATTTGGTTGACCTCACCCTTCTTCTCTGCACACTCTCTCACAGACGTGATGTTGCTAGTCTCAGTCTTTTCTATAAATACTTTTATAACATGTGTTCTTAAGAATTGTCTGATTTATTCCCTGTTTCCTTTATTCCAGCTCGTTTAACTCGTTGGTCTAGTGGTCTTCATCAAGTTGCTGTTTTGATACCTCGTTATAATAGTTTTCTATTCCAGTAGATTATTTCCAAAGAGTGTAGGCTTGTGGAACTCTCTTCCTGCTGACTATTTTCCTCCTACCTATAGCCTTGGTCTTTCCAAGACTACGGTCATTAAGCATCTCCTGTCTTAATGATAATCATCTTTTTGTTATTTTTCACTCCTTACATCAAGTGGTTTCATGCCTTGTCTGGGGCAACTTCCATTTAAAAAATAATTAAAAAAATAAGATAAATGTAAATTCTTGTGCTTTTTCATTCAATAAATAAGGTGAATTTTGCAATCTTCTTTGCGTGTCCTTAAAGCATATGGTCATGCAATTGTTGCACACTTTTGTTACGCAATCCTTTGCATTATTATTATTATTGCACTCTGCAATATCTTTCAAACTGCACTGGTTGGGTAGTAGAGGGCAGGCAGGGAAGTGCTGCATCGCAGGGTCATCTTCTCCACATTCGCAGATGATTCAGTCAGTTTTGCATCCACATTTGGTCATAGCAGCTTTTGATCGCCCCATTCGCATTCTTAGGTGGCTGTGTCCTCCACTGAACCCAGGGAGATAATGGAGGCATGAAGTTATTTTTGCAAATTCTTATTTCAGTCACGTAAATTAATTTGAGTTCAATGGGTTTTTTTTCATATCTTGTTTTTTGTTTTTTTTTTAAGTGAATTCATTTTAGTATTAAATTTTTAACCCCCTTCACGATTTTGATCATTTCGGTTTGAGTTATAAGTGAAAAAATGTTTCGACTGCCCTCATTTTCTGTGCAGGACTACAAATGTTTTTTTAATAAACTGTAGCCAAGTCCGTTATAATGATATAATGCCAATAACATTGTCCAACAAAAATACATAAGTCGGCATTTTAAAGCCGTAACTTGCCGAAGAACACCTTGTTTCAGTTCAGTGTAGAAGAGTAAAGAGATCGTCAGTTTAAAGACATAAAAATGTGTCGTTACAATTTCACACCGTAACGAAATTGAATCACGTGGGGAGCGAATGTTTACTTTTTGAATAAAGCACGTAAACCTTATTAACAAAGCTTGTCTATCGTTTGAATGTTAAAGTGCTCTTTTAAGCTTGCCAATGTGTGTATGTTTAACAATGTGTTTTTAGACTCTGTCCCCCCCCCTCTATGTCCAACACCTCTGTCCCAACCCCCATCTATGCCCCCCCCCTCTCTGTCCCAACACCCCTTCTCTCTGTCCCAACACCCCTTCTCTCTGTCTCTCGCACCCCTTAATGACACAAAATAAATGTAAATTTATAAAGAGAAAAGGTTAAATATTGCTTACATCCATGACCATCCCTACTATGGGTATGGCCATGTTTACATCCAAATTTTATCAAAATAACCTGACAAAATAAACGCGATATCGCAAGTTGAAATTGAACCAGATTTTTTTCTATAGTCACCCGTTTTCTATAGTCACCCGTTTTCTATAGTCACCCGTTTTCCCACTTCAAACTAAGCTGGTTTGTGATATCTACTATAAATATTTCACTGCAGTCATTCATTCAGGTTTAAGACTGAACGTCACAGGTTGCTTGAGTCGAGTGAAGCACTTCTGATCAATCAATAGAATTTCCTTAATAGATTAGCTTTAGTCATTACGTACATTGAATGAAATCACACGCCACGATTCGGTAAGGGGGGGGGAAAAAGCCAATACTTTGATTGTACTCTATTGGAAAAATACTTTGTTTCGTAGGAATGAATGCGATATGAGAACTAACAAGTGAGTGCAGATGACCGAAGAACTAGAAATAAGCACAGGAAAACGTGATATAATAAATGTGATCAGATAGTGTTTAGATAAACAGATAGTGTTTAGATAAACAGAAAAGACATGAGGTTTAGAAGTCGCCAAAGTCCAGTCTAAATAACGTGTATATTCACTGGAGAAAAACTTTTGGGGTTGAATATCCAGTGTAGCAACAAGTCCTGGGAGCATCTACCAGAAAGAACAGTTGGAAATAAGTTATACACCATCCACTATGACTATGCAATCCCTACAGCTACATATCTAGAAAACGGAGCTGTTAAACCTGACATAGTGATATGGGACAAAAGGGAGAAAGTAGCAACCCTAGTTGAAGTCAGTGCCCCTAATGATGCTGGCTTAAACAAGGCTGAAAGGGAAAAGATTACGAAATACCAAGGTTTTATGTACGACATGAAAAGAAACTGGAATCTTAGGAAGATCTCCATCATACCAGTAATTATAGGAGCAACAGGACTAATGAAAAAGAATTTCAAAAAACTATCTGGCGAATATACCCGATGAACCAAGTGCAAGAGAGATACAAACAATTGTACTTAAAGGGACGGTTAGAATCTTAAAAAGATCTCTCGGCTGGAGTGTCTGAAATAGCCGGTGAATGTCTGGCATCCGGTAGGATGCCCCATCCCCAGCAAAAAGAAAACGATAAGAAAATAAAAAGATAAAAGAGAAAAACTATTTAAATGTGAGTTATGTAGATCTTTATTTTCTCGAAAAGACATACTTATTCAGCACTTGTGAGCCCTGGCCAATGTCTGACGAGCTCACAGAACCCAAACCTTATGATGGTGCATCAAGGAACAAGAACCAGTAAAACTACCTCTATCACAAAACTGACCACCAAACATTGTGGACACGATTGTCTCATTTGTGGGACAGAAACACGAAACGAGCATGCCATTGGAATAGCCCTGAAGAGCCGACAGAAATACAGAAGATCTTGCATGATAGAAAACAGGAAGAATAGGTGAACCAACGACGTGCCAGATATTTTCTAGAAGAACTATCCCAGGAATATATAGATGAGGAAGTTTCTGTCGACTGGCTCAGAAAAGGATGATCGCTCTACTATCATCAGGAGAGGATGATAATGGCTGCCCAAGATCAAGGCCTGATGACCAATGCTTTTAAGAAGATGAGCACTCTCAGTGACAACAATTGCAGGTTTTGTAACACGGAAGTTGAGTGTGAGGTACCCGACATCCAGTTGTAAGATCTGACAAAGTGACACAACAGAGTGTGTACTTATCTCCACTGGGCCATCTGCAAAAATTGAACACCCAGTGTTGCAGCAAGTCCTGGGAACATACACCAGAAAGAACTGTTGGAAATAAGTCATACACCACGCATTATGAGTATGCAACCCCTACAGCTACATACTTAGAAAATCCAGCTGTTAAACCTGACGGTGATATGGAACAAGACGGAGAGGATAGCAACCCTATTCGAAATCGGTGTCCCCGATAATGCCTACCTAAGCAGTTGAGAAGGAAGGAGAACTAAATACTAAGGTCTTACGGACAACACGGAAAGAAACTGGAACCGTAAGAACATTTCAGTCATTCCAGTAATCATCGGAGCCACTGGGCTTATGAAAAAGATCTAGTGAATATACCCGGTGAACCAAGTGCTAGAGAGATTCAAACAATTTAACTTAGAGGGACGATTACAATCCTAAAATGTTTTCTCAGTTGGAGTCTCTGAAATAGCAGGTGAATGCCTGGCATCCAGTAGGATGCACCATCCCCATCAAAAACAAAAAAGAAAATTTAAAAAAAAGACACACTAGAACCATATTAGAACTTAATGTGGAAAAATGATTCAATACTACACCATCAAAATACCTAAAAACAACATCGACACTAAATAAATCCACGTTATACCGGCAGGAATAGATACGAACGGACCGAGTATGGAAGAAAACAAAACTTCAAACTATATCTTGAAACCTTTCCTTTTAGACTGGATGTATGGCTTAGTGTATCGAGCCATTGTCCTTCGAACACTCTTGTATGCATCGGAGATCTGGACGACAAACTGTCGACATCTTATAGCACTCAAAAAATTACATCAAAGACTTTTCTGAAAAATTTTAAAAATTAACTGGCAAGATTGTCGAACCAACGTCAGTGCGCTGGAAGAGTCTGGTTGCTCTAGTATAGAGGCTTTAATTGTTAAAAATCGTTGAGATGGGTTGGTTACGTTGTAAGAATGAGCGATCAGTCGTATCCTAAGAAAATACTTTATTTTGAACTGAATGTGGGAGCTAGGAGGATTGGAAGACAGAAGAAGCGGTACAAGGATTGTTTGAAGAAGGATATGAAGAGGTGTGGAATTGGTCACACAACATGGGAAGCGAGTGCACTTGGGAGAGTGGAGTGGAGGAATGGAATAAGGAGTGGTGTGGAAAGGTTTGAAAGTGAACGGCGTCATCACGTTGAAGAACTGAGAGCAACAAGAATAGTGCAGCACGAAAATCAATTGTCAAACGATAATGCATGTTCGATCTGTGATAGGATATGTGGATCTCGAATTGGACTGTTTTCTCATCTGAGAACCCACAAATGAAGTCTTTGATTCGAGTGATGGCCATGATGATGATGGATGGCTTAGATAAAATTATTGGATAAAAAGAGATTCTTAAAAGAATCTCATCTCTGATTAAGACTTCAGTTCTAGATTAGAGTCTGAGCAAATGTTTTGCTTTAGGAATCAGTTAGTCAAAAAGAAAAAAGTGATGCATGATAAAAAAAGAAATTGCCCGAAACCAAAAAAATAGTTCAATCTTTGTTTTTATTAAGTTGTTGTCATCTTTTTGGAAAAGTATTCAAGCATAGCTCAATATTTTAAAGCAGTCGTCCGTGTAGCGATTAACATAAACAGGATTAGCAAGCAAGTGCTAATCAACCTTTCAGGCCCAAATCTGCCGTCGAGTTATGTAGACATAAGGAATGTGTTTGTTTTCTAAATCTTTTATGGACATAAGATTTTCACTTCCTGTTCAAGATATATATATATATATATATATATATATATATATATATATATATGTCAGGTTCATTTTATATTCCAATAACCATGTTTATATTTAAAAAAAACTTATTTTTTCACATTTCCCAAAAACATAACATTTCTGTGAGATGTATTTTTTACGGTCCGTTTCATTTGCCGTGAGCCAAACAACATTTTTGTGAATATCGTCTCTGCAACACTAACAAATCATCAGAAAAATCCACAAAGAATAAAAAATTCTGAAATGCGGAAGCCTCTATGTGCCTTAAATATATTTTCATAACTTTATATATATATATATATATAAGCAAAGTTGTGTGTTGCGGCATCAGTTAAAACTGTTGATCCAAGACTCAAATAAACTGCAGATTAGGAATCAGCACCTTTGATCTGATGTTCTTGAACTATTTTTAAAATTCATTATTCAAAATTAAAACTATGTAAAAATAACATTAGAAACAAATGTTCCGACATTTTTAGCGTTCTCTTTCCGATTTTTTATTTTCTATTATTAGCCAACTGAACAACGTACTTACAAAGATTGTTTATACTTTTCACGTCAAATCATTGTATGTATTTCACATATTGTTTATTGCTAAGAGTAAAAATCCTTTTTTTTTTTTTCATTAAAATTAGATCAAAAATATTTGATAAATGTTCGCTAATATTTTTATATTTGTTTATTTATTTGAGACAATCGGACTATTTTAGATCGATGTGAAGTAGTAAAACAGATTTTTGATTTTGTATCCCTACGTCAAACTCATTTAAGTAGGTTAAAAAGACAATATGTTTGTTTGATTGGGGGCCGTGTTGATAAAGCATCTGCCTTAAGTTCCAATATTTTATGCCATCATGGGTTCGAATCTAACTCTAGACAATTGTTTTTTTTTTTTTTTTTTTTTTTTTTTTTTTTTTTTTTTTTGCGAGCACATTCTACTTATTGCCTAGCTGATACCGATTATCATCATAAACCAGAATTAGTTTTTGTTTGAATAAAAAAAATAAAAAAATGGATGAAAAATATTAAATAGATGTTCTTAACTTCTAATCTTGGCCATAAAATTCAAGAAAAGTTGAGAAACCCAGAAAAGACACTTCAGCTAAGATTGCTTTTAAAAACTTTGAGTGAACAATAGAGTCTGATGTTCCTGCATTGAAACTGATGTGGGAGCATACATTTATTGGCTTGCTGATGACACCAAGTGTAAAAAAAAAAATAAACCTGAATATCTTTTTATAATAAAAATGGATGAAAAATATTAAATAGATGTTCTTAACTTCTAATCTTGGTCATAAAATTCAAGAAAAGTTGAGAAACCCCGCATAGATGGGGTACTTCAGTTAGTGTATTAATAAAGAAATAATCCCATTTATAAATATCATTACTTTTATGTGTGTACAAAAATGAAAGCACATTAAAACAGGAACCGTTTGATATAAGTTTATAAAAAAAACATTAATGTGATCATCCGCTCATGCATGGAGTATTGTTGCCACATCTGGGCTGGTGCACCAACCATTAGTCTCTCCCTCTTAGACAAAGTTAAAAATAAGATTTGCATATTTAATCAGTTCCTCACATTCCACCAAGCTCCAGCCTCTGTCCCATCGCCGGAATGTTGCATCCTTGTGCCTGTTCTACAAGTATTTCAATGGAATGTGCTCCCATGAACTTGCTGCTCTGGTGCCCCCTTTGATGTAAATACACTAGACCAACCCGACAATCAGCTAAGTCCCATCCATTCACTGTGGAGGTCCCCAGATGCCGGAGAGCCTTCTACTCCAATAGCGTCTTTCCTCGTGCTGCTAGCCTCTGGAACTCCTTCACTACTCCCTGTTTCCCCGACTGTATTGTGCTGAAAAAGTGAATATAATTAAATCAGTTACAATTTTTTTTTAAATGTGATAAGTTCGTTGCGGAATTTGTCTTATTTCATTTGAACCAACCAGGCTGAATGTCGTTGCAACAACAATCTTGACAACAATCTTGACAAAATAAAATATCCAATATTCTAATTCTTGATGCTTCTTCTTCTTTCGTGTGAATCAGATTATTCTGGTGTCGGCATTAGTTTCCCCGATGTTTTTCTAGTTAGAAATCTTTCTGGAAAGACATCGGGTACTTACGGGAAGGACCACGAGAAGGTTGTCAACATCCCTAAGTGAAAGTGATACTGTGGAACCGACTGGATTCGAACTTGGAACACCCAGGTCTTCAGGTCGGTGTCGTTATCCACTTAACCACCGTCACCTCCCACTGATGAGATGATCATGACCTTTTAAAAAGATCTCGATTATCATAACTAGCAATAATATGCTCCTTCCAGTCGCATGTTTTTGCTCGTATATACAATATAAGTGTTCAGTTTGCTAATGAACAACCCATTGACAATTTTTAGGGTATTTAATGCTGAATCATAAACAATTTATTGTATATGATTAATGGAACACGGCTGGGAGAAAATTTCAGGTTCATGCCTTTTTTTCCAACAGTATTAGTAGGTATCCAGAACTAAACTTTTATTTTCATAATATCTAAAACCATTTAATGTGGGCACATGTATGAACATGTATGAGTGTGTTTAATGCACTGACCGCGATCGTCCGACTCGGTCAGTGTTGCAACAAAGAATTCTCATCCCAAATAAAACCACGAGTCCAGTTTATACACAATTAACAGATGTTTATTGTTTTTGAGATTACAAATGGAACTTGCTTTCTTAGGTTGAATATTGATTTACTCCTCTCCAGGAGTTAAGCACAAGACCAGTTTTTATCCTACTCCCACAAGTAAGATGTGACTCAAGGTCGGGTCGGGGAAAGTGGGGTTTGAAAAGCCAGCGCCTGAGAGGTGAGCACTCTGGCCATTTAAAAATTGCCTGGGCAGCCCCGTCAGCATTCCCCGGTAGGGGCGCCTCAGACAGTAAGCAATAAACTTACTCCTCCCCAAAGAGGGGAGGCAAAGCCTGGGAGGGTGGACCTCCTAGAACTGCACAGGACAGACCCATAGACCGGCGTAAATCAAGCCCCGAAGGCCAAGACAATACCAGTCTATGGGGTGCAGTATCCATCGGAACAGATACTACACTTTGATCTTAGCCAAAAGGCCAAATAGCAGACTTGCAAAACTGAGATCTTTTATCCCGGCCAAATAAAATATAAGTCCAACCCGACACAACAAACCCTCCGTTTATGAGGACCATTAAAAACCAACTGACACCTCGAACGTTCAACTCCAACTGGCTGCCAGCCCTCAGAAAACCAAACTGCCTGTCATGCCCAGAGGGCCAGGTCTCCCCCCCCCCCCCCCTATCTTCTAGAATCTTTTCCTCCTAACCAAAAATCTTGGATTCTGCTCTTTCTTAGCAGTCACCATTTGACCACCCAGAAGCTGACCGCTGGAGATATCCACTAGAGATAACTGCCAAACAGTCCACTCAAGGGGGTTTATCATGGAGCCAATCTAGGAACATTGCATTCTCTAGTGGGCCGGCCCCCAACGTGACTCCCTATTTTTGTGGCATTTATTTTCTCAAAGAGAGATAAGATTCTGGGTGGCCCAATATGAAATCAAAGATATTTTTAATTTCTTCTCCCCCCCCCTTTTTTTTTCTTTTGGCCTGGCACTTATCACCTGCAACATCTGTCATTCGCATGCACCACCAAAACATGCAGCCTACTGCATGTTTACGCATAGATCTTTGGTACCATTGTTTGTTTTGCAAATTTATTTTTGTAGCCAATGTTTAAATAATGTTGGAAATTAGAAAAAATTGTCGTCTTGTGTGCTATCGGTCCAGGAAGAGGGGGAGGGGAGGGGGCAACCGGGGAAGAGACAGCTCTTGCCCCGGACAACAGGAGAAGAAAGAGATTGTTACACTAATGCCTACGGGGGAAGGGGGTGGGTAACGCCGGATATCCCTGCTAGTCATAATGAAAGCACGAATTATTAGATCAAGCCATCGTAAACATTGGTCAAAATCTCATTTACCGCTTGAAAAAAATGTACAAGAATGGCACGGAAGCACAATTTTGACTGTTCATATAAGATTAATTTCAACAGCTAACATATTGAATCTTCGTAACGATTCATAGCATAGTAGAAATCAAACTAGATTTGTTTAATAGTAAATCAATAAATAAAACCCCTCAGATTTGGACCATGTAGAGACAGACATAAACACAATTTGATAATAGGGAAAATATTTCAATCACTAAAGTTTTCAATTTAGATTTTGTTTTGTGAAAGACAACTTAATAGCCAATATTAAGCTGACCATATTGACGTGTGGCACTTTTTCTTTAAGATGTGACTGTTTTTATATGCATCGAGGCACACACTATCATGCACATTAAGTTGAAAAACACCAGTATTAAAAAATAAATCGCCCATCACTGAAAATAGCAACCTAACTTAAAGTAACCTGGAAAGAAAAAAAATATTAATGACACAAGAGAAAGAATTGTATATTTTATAAAACGAAATGATTAAATTTTGTTTATATCCAAATTTTATCAAAATAGCCCCAAAAATAAATGAGTTATCACAAGTTAAAATTGAAATCAAAATAACCCCAAAAATAAATGAGTTATCACAAGTTAAAATTGAAATCAAAATAACCCCAAAAATAAATGAGTTATCACAAGTAAAAATTGAAATCAAAATAACCCCAAAAATAAATGAGTTATCACAAGTTAAAATTGAAATCAAAATAACCCCAAAAATAAGTGAGTTATCACAAGTTAAAATTGAAATCAAAATAACCCCAAAAATAAATGAGTTATCACAAGTTAAAATTGAAATCAAAATAACCCCAAAAATAAATGAGTTATCGCAAGTTAAAATTGAAATCAAAATAACCCCAAAAATAAGTGAGTTATCACAAGTTAAAATTGAAATCAAAATAACCCCAAAAATAAATGAGTTATCACAAGTTAAAATTGAAATCAAAATAACCCCAAAAATAAATGAGTTATCGCAAGTAAAAATTGAAATCAAAATAACCCCAAAAATAAGTGAGTTATCACAAGTTAAAATTGAAATCAAAATAACCCCAAAAATAAGTGAGTTATCACAAGTTAAAATTGAAATCAAAATAACCCCAAAAATAAATGAGTTATCGCAAGTTAAAATTGAAATCAAAATAACCCCAAAAATAAATGAGTTATCACAAGTAAAAATTGAAATCAAAATAACCCCAAAAATAAATGAGTTATCACAAGTTGAAATTGAAATCAAAATAACCTCAAAAATAAATGAGTTATCACAAGTAAAAATTGAAATCAAAATAACCCCAAAAATAAATGAGTTATCGCAAGTTAAAATTGAAATCAAAATAACCCCAAAAATAAATGAGTTATCACAAGTAAAAATTGAAATCAAAATAACCCCAAAAATAAATGAGTTATCACAAGTTAAAATTGAAATCAAAATAACCTCAAAAATAAATGAGTTATCACAAGTAAAAATTGAAATCAAAATAACCCCAAAAATAAGTGAGTTATCACAAGTTAAAATTGAAATCAAAATAACCCCAAAAATAAATGAGTTATCACAAGTTAAAATTGAAATCAAAATAACCTCAAAAATAAATGAGTTATCACAAGTAAAAATTGAAATCAAAATAACCCCAAAAATAAATGAGTTATCACAAGTAAAAATTGAAATCAAAATAACCCCAAAAATAAATGAGTTATCACAAGTTAAAATTGAAATCAAAATAACCTCAAAAATAAATGAGTTATCGCAAGTTAAAATTGAAATCAAAATAACCCCAAAAATAAGTGAGTTATCACAAGTTAAAATTGAAATCAAAATAACCCCAAAAATAAATGAGTTATCACAAGTTAAAATTGAAATCAAAATAACCTCAAAAATAAATGAGTTATCACAAGTAAAAATTGAAATCAAAATAACCCCAAAAATAAATGAGTTATCACAAGTTAAAATTGAAATCAAAATAACCCCAAAAATAAATGAGTTATCACAAGTAAAAATTGAAATCAAAATAACCCCAAAAATAAATGAGTTATCGCAAGTTAAAATTGAAATCAAAATAACCCCAAAAATAAATGAGTTATCACAAGTAAAAATTGAAATCAAAATAACCCCAAAAATAAATGAGTTATCACAAGTTAAAATTGAAATCAAAATAACCCCAAAAATAAATGAGTTATCACAAGTTAAAATTGAAATCAAAATAACCCCAAAAATAAATGAGTTATCGCAAGTTAAAATTGAAATCAAAATAACCCCAAAAATAAATGAGTTATCACAAGTTAAAATTGAAATCAAAATAACCCCAAAAATAAATGAGTTATCACAAGTTAAAATTGAAATCAAAATAACCTCAAAAATAAATGAGTTATCACAAGTAAAAATTGAAATCAAAATAACCCCAAAAATAAATGAGTTATCACAAGTTAAAATTGAAATCAAAATAACCCCAAAAATAAGTGAGTTATCACAAGTTAAAATTGAAATCAAAATAACCTCAAAAATAAATGAGTTATCACAAGTTAAAATTTTATCAAAATAACCCCAAAAATAAATGAGTTATCGCAAGTTAAAATTGAAATCAAAATAACCCCAAAAATAAATGAGTTATCACAAGTTAAAATTGAAATCAAAATAACCCCAAAAATAAATGAGTTATCACAAGTTAAAATTGAAATCAAAATAACCCCAAAAATAAATGAGTTATCACAAGTTAAAATTGAAATCAAAATAACCCCAAAAATAAATGAGTTATCACAAGTTAAAATTGAAATCAAAATAACCCCAAAAATAAATGAGTTATCACAAGTTAAAATTGAAATCAAAATAACCCCAAAAATAAATGAGTTATCACAAGTTAAAATTGAAATCAAAATAACCCCAAAAATAAATGAGTTATCACAAGTTAAAATTGAAATCAAAATAACCCCAAAAATAAATGAGTTATCACAAGTTAAAATTGAAATCAAAATAACCCCAAAAATAAATGAGTTATCACAAGTTAAAATTGAAATCAAAATAACCCCAAAAATAAGTGAGTTATCACAAGTTAAAATTGAAATCAAAATAACCCCAAAAATAAATGAGTTATCACAAGTTAAAATTGAAATCAAAATAACCCCAAAAATAAGTGAGTTATCACAAGTTAAAATTGAAATCAAAATAACCCCAAAAATAAATGAGTTATCACAAGTTAAAATTGAAATCAAAATAACCCCAAAAATAAATGAGTTATCACAAGTTAAAATTGAAATCAAAATAACCCCAAAAATAAGTGAGTTATCACAAGTTAAAATTGAAATCAAAATAACCCCAAAAATAAATGAGTTATCGCAAGTTAAAATTGAAATCAAAATAACCCCAAAAATAAATGAGTTATCACAAGTAAAAATTGAAATCAAAATAACCCCAAAAATAAATGAGTTATCACAAGTTAAAATTGAAATCAAAATAACCCCAAAAATAAGTGAGTTATCACAAGTTAAAATTGAAATCAAAATAACCCCAAAAATAAATGAGTTATCGCAAGTTAAAATTGAAATCAAAATAACCCCAAAAATAAATGAGTTATCACAAGTAAAAATTGAAATCAAAATAACCTCAAAAATAAATGAGTTATCACAAGTAAAAATTGAAATCAAAATAACCCCAAAAATAAGTGAGTTATCGCAAGTTAAAATTGAAATCAAAATAACCCCAAAAATAAATGAGTTATCACAAGTTAAAATTGAAATCAAAATAACCTAAAAAATAAATGAGTTATCACAAGTTAAAATTGAAATCAAAATAACCCCAAAAATAAATGAGTTATCACAAGTAAAAATTGAAATCAAAATAACCTCAAAAATAAATGAGTTATCACAAGTTAAAATTGAAATCAAAATAACCTCAAAAATAAATGAGTTATCACAAGTAAAAATTGAAATCAAAATAACCCCAAAAATAAGTGAGTTATCGCAAGTTAAAATTGAAATCAAAATAACCCCAAAAATAAATGAGTTATCACAAGTTAAAATTGAAATCAAAATAACCTCAAAAATAAATGAGTTATCACAAGTTAAAATTGAAATCAAAATAACCCCAAAAATAAATGAGTTATCACAAGTAAAAATTGAAATCAAAATAACCCCAAAAATAAATGAGTTATCACAAGTTAAAATTGAAATCAAAATAACCCCAAAAATAAATGAGTTATCACAAGTTAAAATTGAAATCAAAATAACCCCAAAAATAAATGAGTTATCGCAAGTTAAAATTGAAATCAAAATAACCCCAAAAATAAATGAGTTATCACAAGTTAAAATTGAAATCAAAATAACCCCAAAAATAAATGAGTTATCACAAGTTAAAATTGAAATCAAAATAACCTCAAAAATAAATGAGTTATCACAAGTAAAAATTGAAATCAAAATAACCCCAAAAATAAATGAGTTATCACAAGTTAAAATTGAAATCAAAATAACCCCAAAAATAAGTGAGTTATCACAAGTTAAAATTGAAATCAAAATAACCTCAAAAATAAATGAGTTATCACAAGTTAAAATTGAAATCAAAATAACCCCAAAAATAAATGAGTTATCACAAGTTAAAATTGAAATCAAAATAACCCCAAAAATAAATGAGTTATCACAAGTTAAAATTGAAATCAAAATAACCCCAAAAATAAATGAGTTATCACAAGTTAAAATTGAAATCAAAATAATCCCAAAAATAAATGAGTTATCACAAGTTAAAATTTTATCAAAATAACCCCAAAAATAAATGAGTTATCGCAAGTTAAAATTGAAATCAAAATAACCCCAAAAATAAATGAGTTATCACAAGTTAAAATTGAAATCAAAATAACCCCAAAAATAAATGAGTTATCACAAGTTAAAATTGAAATCAAAATAACCCCAAAAATAAATGAGTTATCACAAGTTAAAATTGAAATCAAAATAACCCCAAAAATAAATGAGTTATCACAAGTTAAAATTGAAATCAAAATAACCCCAAAAATAAATGAGTTATCACAAGTTAAAATTGAAATCAAAATAACCCCAAAAATAAATGAGTTATCACAAGTTAAAATTGAAATCAAAATAACCCCAAAAATAAATGAGTTATCACAAGTTAAAATTGAAATCAAAATAACCCCAAAAATAAATGAGTTATCACAAGTTAAAATTGAAATCAAAATAACCCCAAAAATAAATGAGTTATCACAAGTTAAAATTGAAATCAAAATAACCCCAAAAATAAATGAGTTATCACAAGTTAAAATTGAAATCAAAATAACCCCAAAAATAAATGAGTTATCACAAGTTAAAATTGAAATCAAAATAACCCCAAAAATAAATGAGTTATCACAAGTTAAAATTGAAATCAAAATAACCCCAAAAATAAATGAGTTATCACAAGTTAAAATTGAAATCAAAATAATCCCAAAAATAAATGAGTTATCACAAGTTAAAATTGAAATCAAAATAACCCCAAAAATAAATGAGTTATCACAAGTTAAAATTGAAATCAAAATAACCCCAAAAATAAGTGAGTTATCACAAGTTAAAATTTAAATCAAAATAACCCCAAAAATAAATGAGTTATCACAAGTAAAAATTGAAATCAAAATAACCCCAAAAATAAATGAGTTATCACAAGTTAAAATTGAAATCAAAATAACCCCAAAAATAAATGAGTTATCACAAGTTAAAATTGAAATCAAAATAACCCCAAAAATAAATGAGTTATCACAAGTTAAAATTGAAATCAAAATAACCCCAAAAATAAATGAGTTATCACAAGTTAAAATTGAAATCAAAATAACCCCCAAAATAAATGAGTTATCACAAGTTAAAATTGAAATCAAAATAACCCCAAAAATAAATGAGTTATCACAAGTAAAAATTGAAATCAAAATAACCCCAAAAATAAATGAGTTATCACAAGTTAAAATTGAAATCAAAATAACCCCAAAAATAAATGAGTTATCACAAGTTAAAATTGAAATCAAAATAACCCCAAAAATAAATGAGTTATCACAAGTTAAAATTGAAATCAAAATAACCCCAAAAATAAATGAGTTATCACAAGTAAAAATTGAAATCAAAATAACCCCAAAAATAAATGAGTTATCACAAGTTAAAATTGAAATCAAAATAACCCCAAAAATAAATGAGTTATCACAAGTTAAAATTGAAATCAAAATAACCCCAAAAATAAATGAGTTATCACAAGTTAAAATTAAAATCAAAATAACCCCAAAAATAAATGAGTTATCACAAGTAAAAATTGAAATCAAAATAACCCCAAAAATAAATGAGTTATCACAAGTTAAAATTGAAATCAAAATAATCCCAAAAATAAATGAGTTATCACAAGTTAAAATTGAAATCAAAATAACCCCAAAAATAAATGAGTTATCACAAGTTAAAATTGAAATCAAAATAACCCCAAAAATAAATGAGTTATCACAAGTTAAAATTGAAATCAAAATAATCCCAAAAATAAATGAGTTATCACAAGTTAAAATTGAAATCAAAATAACCCCAAAAATAAATGAGTTATCACAAGTTAAAATTGAAATCAAAATAACCCCAAAAATAAATGAGTTATCACAAGTTAAAATTGAAATCAAAATAACCCCAAAAATAAATGAGTTATCACAAGTTAAAATTGAAATCAAAATAACCCCAAAAATAAATGAGTTATCACAAGTTAAAATTGAAATCAAAATGACCCCAAAAATAAATGAGTTATCACAAGTTAAAATTTAAATCAAAATAACCCCAAAAATAAATGAGTTATCACAAGTTAAAATTGAAATCAAAATGACCCCAAAAATAAATGAGTTATCACAAGTTAAAATTGAAATCAAAATAACCCCAAAAATAAATGAGTTATCACAAGTTAAAATTGAAATCAAAATGACCCCAAAAATAAATGAGTTATCACAAGTTAAAATTGAAATCAAAATGACCCCAAAATAAATGAGTTACCACAAGTTAAAATTGAAATCAAAATAACCCCAAAAATAAATGAGTTATCACAAGTTAAAATTGAAATCAAAATAACCCCAAAAATAAATGAGTTATCACAAGTTAAAATTGAAATCAAAATAACCCCAAAAATAAATGAGTTATCACAAGTAAAATTGAAATCAAAATGACCCCAAAAATAAATGAGTTATCACAAGTTAAAATTGAAATCAAAATAACCCCAAAAATAAATGAGTTATCACAAGTAAAATTGAAATCAAAATGACCCTAAAAATAAATGAGTTATCACAAGTTAAAATTGAAGGAAATTTCACTACATTTACACATTTTAGCATTCTAAATTGACTGGGTTGTGATACATAGTATTTAAAAAAAATCTTTTCTTTTTTGTCATAGTTCACCCCAAACAAAGCAGGCTGCCACTGTAGACGTAAGGGGCTACTGAGAATTAGGGTGTAAGTTTTGGGGGGTCATCCTAAGTTGTGAGCTGTGCAGCGAAATGTCTGTTTGCATTAGTTTTAAATTTCTGCATGTCGGTACAGTCGGGGGAAACAGGGAGCATGGAGGGAGTTCCAGAGGCCGGCAGCACGAGAGAAAGAAGCTATTGGAGTAGAAGGTTCTCTGGCATCTGGAGAGCTCCACAGTGAATGGATGGGGCTTAGCTGATTGTCGGGTTGGTCGAGTGTATTTACATCCGGGGGGGGGGGGGTCTGTCTGTTTTATGGCAGAAACTCCTTTCGGGTTATCTAATGCTGAATCACTATCATAAACAATTCAGTGTATATGATTAATTAAACACAAGTTGCTATTTTAGGGGATAAAATTTCAGGTTTATGCCTTTTTCAGCAGTATTAGTGTGTAAATGTGTGGCGGAATTGATGATCTTGAGCCAGAATCGAGCGGTGGAGATGGCCCGGACTTACTTCATCCTCGCAATAAGAGGGTCTGCCTTTGCCTGGCTTGCAGATGGAAAGGGAAATAAGTTTTGGCTTACTAGTTCTCTAGTGAGGATTGAACTCGCAACCTCGAAGTAACAAATCTATTGGTTGCTGCACATTAATACGTGGATTCGCCTTGACGACAAATAGTCAGCCAGCGGATTATTTTTTTTCTGATTGGTTAAGCGGAATTAACTGAAGGAAAATCTGCTAATAAAAAGAAAAAAAATCAGGAGAAGGTGAAGTGAGTGTCGAGTGAGATTCTGCAGTGAGCCGAATTATTTTTCATTCATTGGAGCTCAAAGTTACACAGAGGGTTTTTGTGCTTCTACAGGAATTGAACCAAACTGAGTTTTTTTTTTTGTTTAACGTTTGGAGTCTAGTCATAGACTTCTGAATTCCCAGTTTTCAAAATGACTAAATCCTTTCCCTGTATAAGAGTAAAATACATCTTAAGATGGAGTACTGTTGCCACATATGGGGAGGTACTGTTGCCACATATGGGGCGGTACCGCTCAGGGCACTCTGTCTTGCTTTGACAGACTACAAAACTGATTTTGAAATCTGGTAGGAGATGTCCTCTTCGCTTTTCTACAGCCTCTTTCTCACACAGAAGAGAGATCGCTAGTCTTTCTCTACTCTATCGTATTTTCATGGTAGATGCTCGATTGAGCTCCAATCTCTGGTCCCCTCCTCCTGTAAAACATTAAAAATAAAAAAACGCATCTATCTACAACCACTGTAAAAAATTTTCCTTTTTTTTCCTCTGTGTACATAAAACTAAATGAAACTTCCATGAACAAAGTTTCTTTCCACAACCTACACGTCTGTGGAACACAATACCACAGGGCTGCCTCCCAGCTGATTATAACCAGTTTCAACCATCGTCACTCAAGTTTATGATTGGTTTGATTTGGCCATTTTGTTTAACGACCGATCAACCATTCTGCGTTATTTAATGCCAATTCCAATCACGTTGGTAAAAGGTTTTTACGGTTGAAATTTCTTCAAATATTTATTCACATTATACAGGGTGGGCAAAAATAAGGGTCCTTTTTTAAAAAATTCATAACTTTTTTATTTATTGATTTTTTTTTAATTTTTTATTTAGAATAAGTAAAGGACCCCTTCCGAAGCAAGCATGAGCCGTATTAGCCCTAAGGAACGTACCCTCATTTAGAAAACATTATTTTTGCTTAAAAAACTCAAAACAGTGTAAAAAACAATACTTTAGTTTTTGTAAGTTTTAAGAAGTGTTTTTCGGCTAAAATTTGTTTTGTTTATTTCAAAAAATCTCGGAAGGGTCAGTCTACACACACATAAAGTTTGGTGAGTTTAACTTTTATTTTGTGGAAGTTATTCAAGTTCAAGTTATTCAAATTTAAAGATAGGACCCTTATTTTGGCCCACCCTGTACATGTTTTATATAAAAGTAGGTATGATATATCGACTAATTTGATTTGTAGGTATGATATATCGACTAATTTGATTTGTAGGTATGATATATCGACTAATTTGATTTGTAGGTATGATATATCGACTAATTTGATTTGTAGGTATGATATATCGACTAATTTGATTTGTAGGTATGATATATCGACTAATTTGATTTGTAGGTATGATATATCGACTAATTTGATTTGTAGGTATGATATATCGACTAATTTGATTTGTAGGTATGATATATCGACTAATTTGATTTGTAGGTATGATATATCGACTAATTTGATTTGTAGGTATGATATATCGACTAATTTGATTTGTAGGTATGATATATCGACTAATTTGATTTGTAGGTATGATATATCGACTAATTTGATTTGTAGGTATGATATATCGACTAATTTGATTTGTAGGTATGATATATCGACTAATTTGATTTGTAGGTATGATATATCGACTAATTTGATTTGTAGGTATGATATATCGACTAATTTGATTTGTAGGTATGATATATCGACTAATTTGATTTGTAGGTATGATATATCGACTAATTTGATTTGTAGGTATGATATATCGACTAATTTGATTTGTAGGTATGATATATCGACTAATTTGATTTGTAGGTATGATATATCGACTAATTTGATTTGTAGGTATGATATATCGACTAATTTGATTTGTAGGTATGATATATCGACTAATTTGATTTGTAGGTATGATATATCGACTAATTTGATTTGTAGGTATGATATATCGACTAATTTGATTTGTAGGTATGATATATCGACTAATTTGATTTGTAGGTATGATATATCGACTAATTTGATTTGTAGGTATGATATATCGACTAATTTGATTTGTAGGTATGATATATCGACTAATTTGATTTGTAGGTATGATATATCGACTAATTTGATTTGTAGGCATGTATTTTGCAAATGATCTGTAAATGGTAATTTGTATTTAATTCATAGATCGGACCTTGACAAGTGCTACCATTCCTCCGGGTCAGAATGGACCTGGGAGTAATGGCAACTAAACGGTGACTTCACACGACCTGAAGCTCTCAAATTGAGACTTCAACACTGGATGCAATTTTGTGTCATACTCCTAACAAGGTTTGAGGTAGAGAGAGCTTGAGTAGGGTTGGGAAATAGGGAAAGCAGAATAAAAGAAAAGATCGAAGGGGCTTGGGATGAAAGACAGATTTGGCGGTGGGGCTTGGGAAAGACGGATTTGGCGGTGGGGCCTGGGAAAGACAGATTTGGCGGTGGGGCCTACAACATGGCGTTTTCAACAAATTCTTGTTGAGCCGTCCTCTTAAATAATCAAATTCTGCCCAGTTTCAACCATCGTTACTAATGTTCACAGTGTTGTCTCACTGTCCATCTGATCAACTCATTAACCCTTATCCTCGAATGGCCTTTGGGCCTTGATAAGCGGAGACTCGTTAGTACAAAAAAAAAAGGACCCCATTATAAGATAGCAGATTCCATAGACCGTAACATTATCCATTTTGTGCCCCCTGTCCTGGTAGTATAGTGACACCCATTTCCTTAGCACGCTACGGTAACTGGGGATAAGTGTTGTCGCTATTAGCCTTCCGGCTCGCAAAATAACTTCATTAAGTAAACTTAAATTACTGCATAGGAAGGAAAAGATTGGCAGCTGGTGATCTGATATCGTCTGGTATTTGAACCAGCATTTTTTTTTTTTTTTTTTTTTTTTTTTTTTTTTTTTTTGTAATATAGGTTTTTTTGGGGTTTTTTTTTTTTTTGTAATATAGGTTTTTTTTTTTTTTTTATTTTTGTTTTTTTTGTAATATAGGTTTGTTTTTTTTTTGTTTTTGTAATATAGGTTTTTTTGGGGTTTTTTTTTTGTTTTTTTTGTAATATAGGTTTGTTTTTTTTCTTTTTTTGTAATATAGGTTTTTTTTTTTTTTTTTTTTTTTTTTGTAATATAGGTTTGTTTTTTTTCTTTGGTTTTTTTTTTTTTGTAATATAGGTTTGTTTTTTTTCTTTGGTTTTTTTTTTTTGTAATATAGGTGAATTGTGGAAATAAATTGAATCATGGCAGGTCTCTATTTGTCTCTAGCAAACATAATCTTTTAGACCTTCAATTAACTGCTGCGCTTGCGGCTTCCAATTATCCATTTTTGTTGCTACCAACGATACTAATTTGTATGTCAGGTTTTGATTTATAACCAATTGTAAACGCACGCACACACACACACACACATACAAACGCACACACACAAACACGCACACACACGCACACACACACACACACGCACACACACGCACACACGCACACACACGCACACACACATACAAACGCACACACATACAAACGCACACACGCACACACACACACACACACACACACATACAAACACACACACACACACGCATACACACACACACACACACACACACACACACACACATACAAACACATACACACTTCTCTATTTACATTAATTTTCTTTAGTATGATATGAATCCATTTATTTGGTCAAAATCTATGAGTAGAAAAATTAATCTGGATTAGACCAATGGTTGGCAAGATATTTTGATGTTGGCATTTAACTAGGGGTGGGACGTAATGGGTGAAAATTTCAGATTCATGCGAGTAGTATTTTTTTGTGTTCATTTATACATAAATAACACTAAACAATCAAACATTTTGAAAATTTTGCAAAATTCAGAAGGGGTGGGACGTAATGGGTGAAAATTTCAGATTCATGCGAGTAGTATTTTTTTTGTGTTCATTTATACATAAATAACACGAAACAATCAAACATTTTGAAAATTTTGCAAAATTCAGAAGGGGTGGGACGTAATGGGTGAAAATTTCAGATTCATGCGAGTAGTATTTTTTTGTGTTCATTTATACATAAATAACACTAAACAATCAAATATTTTGAAAATTTTGCAAAATTCAGAAGGGGTGGGACGTAATGGGTGAAAATTTCAGATTCATGCGAGTAGTATTTTTTTGTGTTCATTTATACATAAATAACACTAAACAATCAAATATTTTGAAAATTTTGCAAAATTCAGAAGGGGTGGGACGTAATGGGTGAAAATTTCAGATTCATGCGAGTAGTATTTTTTTGTGTTCATTTATACATAAATAACACGAAACAATCAAACATTTTAAAAATTTTGCAAAATTCAGAAGGTGCAGGCCAATAGTTTTTGGCTATTTTACATTCATGAAAACCCTTTCACAGCCTGAAAATGGTCCTAAATTAAAGTACTATATCAGATTTAACCATCTATATCCATTCATAGCTTTTGAGGATGTTTTAGGACCTGCAATGTTGCATGAAACAACTTTTTCACCGAAAAATGATGGATTTTGAGTCCCGTGGAGCCCTAACGGCTATTTTTGGCCTGCACCTTCTGAATTTTGCAAAATTTTCAAAATGTTTGATTGTTTAGTGTTATTTATGTATAAATGAACACAAAAAAATACTACTCGCATGAATCGGGAATTTTCACCAATTACGTCCCACCCCTAATTTAACCCTAAGAGCGATATTCCTTAATCAGACCTCAAGAGGAATAATATACATTGCCACTACATCATCATCATCATCATCATCATCTTCATCTTTGGTTTAACATCTGTTTTACATGATGGCATGTGTTGGACAGCTTTTAGAAATTGACTTCCAAACGAACCTATCGCTAGCCAGGTCTATTTATCCCTCTTTCTCTCAAATCCATCCTTATCACTTCCTCACATGTTTTCCTTGGCTTTCCTATGCCAACTGAACCTGCTACCTTGACTGTTTGATATCTAAAAATCCATAAACTCTTTCAATATGACCATACCAACCAAGTCTCCTGTTCTGCACACATCACCCTATACTGTACAGATTTAATCTACCTCTCAAACGTTAATTTTCCTCTCCCCAATTGACCAAACTATCTTATAGTATATCATTATTTTGGTCTTTTCTCGGTCTTGTCAGATTCCAGGACAAGAATTCATCTAGTCTGGTGGAGTATCCAGCTGAGTGCTGTTACTTAACATCACTAGAAGGTGCACTGTTCCTCATATGTAGCCACACATCGTCATCGTCATCGTGGGCCGCACTTCGCAGTCATCATCATCGTCTAGTGCAGGGGCGGGCAACCTTTTCAGAGCGAGGGCCAGATGAGACTTTTGGAAGGAGATCGTGGGCCGGAGTGAAAAACGAAATCTCAGAATTACTATATTTTGTTTACATGAATAAATTGTACAAAAATTGCATTGAACTCTACAAATCTGATATTTTTTTATCAAGAGACTTCTGTATGTGATGTTATAAAAGGCGCCGACGAAGTGCCATTTTGGAATCATAAAAAATAATGACGGGGGAAGTAGCAAGTTGATCCAGCATTCGTTTTGACACACCTCACATAAGTTTTGTTTCATGCCCTTTCCTCGTCTCACGTTTCCTCTTTGCCTCTCTCTTTCTATTTTTATCTCTTAATAGTTAAAGAAAAATGAAATATACATGCATCATCGCTCGCTGATATTTATACATTTTTATCCATTTATACATTTTTACCCCACTGTAAATCTTAATCGAAACCTACTTAAACGTCTATGTCACAAAATGAGATGAGTTTTACTGGGAGGTCCGCGGGCCGGATTGCAATAATAAAGAATAGCAGGGTGGCGGGCCGGATGTGGCCCGCGGGCCGGAGGTTGCCCGCCCCTGGTCTAGTGTCTGTAACTAAACGAGACCGGTGGAAAATTTAAACTGGGTCTTTATTTGGGAGAGATGTTTTCGTCATACAAATAAGTCACACATTCGTTAAATTTGAGAGAGAGGCCAAATTGTTCTTAACTTAATTCTACTTCGGGGAAACGAGGAAGGCGTAGACCAGTCGTTACCAACTATTTTAGAAATTAAATTCCCATTTTTTCCTTTTTTTTTGGGGGGGGGGGGGAATTACATCTAGAGTTTTCATCTGCTCACCACGCTTCCAGAAACAGACTAACTAAAACGTCTTTTGTTTCATTTACAAGGTATCATAACGTCACTGCTTCAAGGGGGAACACTGAATTTGTCACAACGTATCTGTTTGACCTTTCCTTGAACTCCAAACCTGAGTTCAGGCTTGTTAATTCTTTTATTTCGAGAGCGAACTTGTTTTTCAGATTTTTGTGTCAAGTTAACTTGCACTGGTCCATCTAGATACTAAATCCATACTAGCTGATGTAATCGTTCATCACATATATACAGCCATTATGTAACACTTTTTGTTAGTCTTTGTTTTGTTCTAACCCACTAGAGAAAAATGCTGTTCGACTAGACGATCAATTGCTACCACTGTTGAGATACCATTTTCAGTTTTATGTTACGTGGCATCTTGACAAGTTACCAGTGAATACCCTCGACAGACATAATGGCTGTGTGAGTGACATATAACTATAAGAAGTAACGTCATGCATAACCATTTGAAGAACATTACAGACTTTCATATTTAGAAGTCCCTAAGCAGGAATAAATAGAGCCACGTTGCATATGAGTATGACTATTTATGGCTAGAATGTTGCATTCTGTTCCTTGAGTACATTAGACGATCCTCACATGAAACGCCGACTCGTATTGCCTTTTAGAAGCATTTTGTTTGCCTGGTTATTGTAGTCTACTTATTAAACTCTTGTAAATTGATTATGCAATCATCATTATCCCTCGCCCCCCCCCCCTTCCATCATTTTGTTGCACCTGCAGACACTTCATGTGCAAATCGATTTCTTCAAAGACTTGTCCTTAATAACCAGATCAAGCAATCACCTTTTAAGAGTGTTATAGTTGATTGATACTAGAGTTGGGCGGTTTTGAAATTTTGGTTTCGGTATCGGTTTCGGTTTTTTTCCCTTAAAACCTCGGTTTACGGTTCGGTTTTTCGGTTTTTTTGAAAAAAAATTTTACTATGGAAGCTATTCATTCTCTTGTGTGATGATTAGTTATTATTCAACGTTTAGTTGAATTATGCCACTGTTTCGATAATTTTGTGACTGAATCATTCTCCATGATATGAATCATAACGATTCCTGCGTTATTTTGCCGGTTCATGTATATTTAACTAAATTGTTAAACATACAGTGACGCCCGGCACAATAATTATTTACTAATGTAAAGGGATCGTTATTATGACGGTTCATTTTTTTTTTTTTAAACCTAATTGTTATGGCCTTGTGAAAGAAAAGGTAATGAAATAAATAAGGGCAAATATTTAAAAACAATTTGTTTTCATCATCAGTTGTGTCGGTTAAAGAAATAAAAAAAAAATCGACCTGCCCTATTGTGTCGGTTAAAGAAATATCTGCTTTTAATACAAAAAACATTAAAAGTAAAATAATTAAATGAACGGAAATATTAGAGACAATTAGATTATTTAGTCGGATTTCATTTGCTGTAAAAGCGTATCTGATGTAATTTCTTTACGAATTGATACGTTCAGATATTTATTAATTTATATCATTTTGCTCTTATATCAAACGAAGTTTTTAAAAAATAACATCTTATAAAAACCATAACACCCCAAAAATGGGGACAGCCGAAATTTTTGTGTGATTGAATGCATACATATAATGCTGAGATTGACAGGAGACATTTGTCAAAACTGGGTGTTCAAATGTTTCGTACACACAAGATGAGTCAAACACTATGACTTCCGCCTGCCTGCCGTTGCATCACAAGTCGCGTTTTTTAGTTTAAAAAAAAAAACAGTTTTTTTTTTTTTAATGTATAATTTTGGTCATTCGAAATTTCAAACCTAACCCTTTATTTAATCCACGGGGGTAGCACGCTCTTGTTCCGTCGGCCATGACTGGGAGAAGTTGTTAGTAAATCGCAATTCTTTGTATCGCCCGCACCGAGGATTGAACCTTCAACCTTTAGATGACTATCACTTGGAACTGAATTTAACTTAGTACTATATTCACTGCGATACAGGTCCTGGCTGACGGAACAAGAGCATGCTACCCCCGTGGATTAAATAAAGTGTTCCGTCCAGATTCCTGAGTTCGACAGAAATATTCCAGAGTTCGAAGAGATACACCTGAAGAAGGCCGGAGGTTTCAGCGGCCGAAACGTTGTGATGATAACACTCAAGATGAGAAATGTAGTCCGAACATCAAAATTATGCAAATTATTAATCCTCATCTCAAAAATTCAGAAATATACTTTTATATTAATTTTTTTTTTTATTAAGTTAAAAAACATTTGAAAGTAGAAAAGATATTTAAACTTTCATATACCAGCAGGAGTACACGAACAACCCTTAAAATTTGTGCTACGGCAAAGGTGTGCCCATGAATCTGAAGATTTGTTGTTATTTTCTTTTTTCTTTCTATTTTTATTATTTTTTACATATTTCTTAATCGCGTCTACTTCAACAGTGATCTTAGCTTTAAAAAAAAGGGCCAAAAAACATAGGAACCCAAATCGCTATATATATATATATATATATATATATATATATATATATATATGAAGCAATCCAACAAAAGACATAAGCGTCAACTAATATCTTATAATTAGTGAAACATCCGGATAAAAAACTGAAGCTCAATATACTGGATAGAGCATTAATATTATAATATAAAATGAAGTAATAAAATAAGGTGTCAATCAAATTTTATTAGAATTCAAAGTTCATGCTAAGCATCCTTAAGTCCTTAGCTCATGAGTTTTCAAAGATAATTCTTCTCTTCAGAGGACCATTACCGCAGTTATACTACTACAGGCAATAAAATTACGCTTTGAAAATATTTATTTAACATTGAATATGGACACATTTCGCGACTGGATAACTTTGCCGGCCCCTTCAATTTCACGTATTTGGACTGCTGTTTGTATCTTGGAGTAATGTCCTTCCTGATTATGCTTCTCAACTTGTATGACCTGGATGGACTGTATGGATTCAACAAAAGTATGTTTTTGGATTGATATGTTTGATGTTATGTATTTTTATGTATTTGTGTATATAATTTTATATATTTTCAAAGCGTAATTTTATTGCCTGTAGTAGTATAACTGCGGTAATGGTCCTCTGAAGAGAAGAATTATCTTTGAAAACTCATGACCTAAGGACTTAAGAATACTTTGCTTGAACTTTGAATTCTAATAAAATTTGATTGACACCTTATTTTATTACTTCATTTTATATTATAATATTAATGCTCTATCCAGTATATTGAGCTTCAGTTTTTATCCGGATGTTTCACTAATTATAAGATATTAGTTGACGCTTATATCTTTTGTTGGATTACTTTATATATATATATATATATATATTTTTTTTTTACCCCTTTCCCTCGCTATAATTCTCATAGCATCTTTTTATATTTCTTATACATTACCTCAATATTTGGCTCTGTTGAACGAGGTACGAAATCGGTCAGCTGCCCTTTCATCTTTTTAATTTCTTAAATTCATTATGAATAATAAATATTGTCTCTTCAATGCCATTTTAAAGTTTTGTACGACAAAAAAAATATTTATATATATATATATATATATATATATATAGCGATTTGGGTTCCTATGGTTTTTGGCCCGATGAAAAATTCAAAATGACGTATTAGTGGGCTCTCCCACGTGTGAGTTTTTGCTCTCTTATTGTTTGTTTTTTGTTTGTTTTCACTCTAAAATGAACTACTGTATAGTGTAGGTTTTTTTCAAGACACATTAATCCAAGAATTTTTTACTCTTTGTGAATTTTTTTCTGATGATTTTGTAGTGTTGTGGGGACGATATTGACATAAAAATGTTGTTTGGCACAAGACAAATGAAACGGACCGTAAAAATATATCTCACAGAAATTTTATATTTTTTGGAAATGTGAAAAAATAAAAGATAATAAAATAAAACCATGGTTATTGGAATATAATATGAACTGACTTATATATATATATGTCTCGGAAGTTTCTCAACCATTAAAACTATATTAAAAACAAAAAAAAAACTTATAGTCCCAAGTCTTTCAGTGGAAAATCACTCATGTAAGTCAATTTATTTTTTACAGTTATTATATTAGTTTGTTTCTAACACTATTTTAAGGGATCATCAGTTGTTTACCATGAGAGAGAGAGAGAGAGAGAGAGAGAGAGAGTATAATATTTCCACTGTTTGAATGCATTTAAATTTGTAATTTTTAAAACGGTAAAGAGACCAATCCAATGCAGATGTTTTGTTTAAATAAAATATTATTTAAAAGGAAATGGTAGTTTGCTTGAAGCATTGCTAGTAAACAAGTAAATATTAAGGTGAGAATTCCGAGGCAGAAGCAATGCAATGTTGAAAAACCGGAAGGTGGAATAAACAAAAACAAATGACAAGAGACGGTAAATATACTACCATTTCCCCTATAATCAAGTGTCGAAATAATTCAGCTTAAATTTTCACTAATATATACATAAATAAATAATAATAATAATAATAATAATAATAAAATAATAATATTAAAACTACCGTATGATATGGTAATTTGCATATCAAATAACATTAATTATAACAATAAAAAATAAATTAAAAAAATAATAAATAAATAAAAATAATAATAATACTATCTAAACACTAAACCCAAGAACCCTTCTGCAATATGGTAGCTAGCAATAAAATTATATAGGAATTAAAATTGCATTAAAAAGTAAAAAAATAAATAAATAAAAATAAAGCTTTAGTACCTTTGGTATATATATATATATATATATATATATATATATAAGGAAATGGTAGTTTGCTTGAAGCATTGCTAGTAAACAAGTAAATAGGAAAGTTGAGAATTCCGAGGCAGGAGCAATGCAATGTTGAAAAACCGGAAGGTGGAATAAGAATGAACAACAATAAATGACAAGAGACGGTAAATCTCAGATCAATTCATTTATATTTCAAAATTTCAATATAAAGACAGTAAATTGTAAAGTTGTTGGGCTTACTGTTAAATATTTAAAGGTCCGGAATGGTAGAGACTTTAATCATTTCGAGAGTAACAACCTCTCTTTTTCAAAAAGAAAACAAAAGTTGGACTGGCTGTGCCAGTTGAATAGCAGCATCCACTTGGCTCTCTTCAACTGACACAGCCAGTTCATAAAAGGATACAGATAATATTTTTTTTAAGTGACATGTTGTCACTTAGTCTTGAACTTCTGTTCTTATTGAACGGTGGAGGTCTTGGACTGCCAAAAGTGTTCAAGTTGGTAAAGGATAGGCATCCAGCCGTAAAATTGCCTTAAATACAATGTCTAGTCGAAATACAGCAGGAAAAAAGAAAGGCAGTGCCAGTAGCACTAATGCTGCTGGTAATGTCTTGGGCTTCGTAGATCCCAGGATGCGTGGATCTTCAGGGCCTATGGATTCCATCAAGCCTTGCCAAAGACAGGAGTGGAGAGGAAGACTTAGATTTCAGGACTAGACAATCAGGCCCCACCCTCATCAGAGGATTAATTGTGGCCTGATTCAACAAATAAACCGGTTGATGATGATGATGATGATGATTGAAGTCTGGTTTGTAATGTCTGATATAAGTGGCGTGCCTTGGTACCAGACTTCAATAAGAACAGAAGTTCAAGACTAAGCGGCAATATGTCGCTTAAAAAAAATTTTTTTTTTTTTTGAATATTGTCTGTATTCTCCTGATTAAGATTCTTTTATGAATCAAAAATTTGAATTTTAAATAAATAATATTTTTTTTTTTTTTAAATCGGAGTTGGATTGGTCTCTCTACCGTTTTAAATATATATATATAATATATATATATATATATATATATATATATATATAATCTCCCCCTTAATAAGCAAAATTATCCTGACCGAACAAAAACTAAATCTAGATCATGGCTAACATTTTTTCTCTTCGTTCTCAATTGTACTTATATACAAGTCCCCGCATACACACTCACGTACTAACTCCTCCTCACATACATTTTCATTCACTACGAATCTAAACCACTTAACCACAAATAACAGCCTTACCAATGAACACAATCTAGACATCCTCACAAATATTTAGATATTTAAACCCCTTTTGCCCTCAATTTAATTTCAAACCATCAACACTGCCTGCACAAAACTACATTTCACCTATTTCTCACCAAAATTAATATCACTTTTCTCCTTCTCTTTCTTTTCCTTCCCTTTATTGTCATGTTCACAGCACATTTCAACACATTCCTTCTAACTCACTTATTTTCACACATTCCTGACATAGCCAGCTGGTCAATACTCCTACCCTCCAAAAATTTCACACCTAACCACAACAAAATCTCCTCTCCCCCCCCCTCACCCTTTCGACTACTTCTTTCACACTCTTACCCACCCCGCCTACTTTCAAATTATCTTCATTTCTTCAAATCTTTTTCTAAAACTATGATACTACCTACATACCAAAGACACAGAGTTCCCCCTTCCCTCTTCTTTCCCCAGCCCCTCAAAATCCATGCTACACCTCACCATGACAATAACCTCAGCACCCCCTCCCCTCTCTCCCACCCTAAGACAAATTCACTAACATTTCCACCCCTCCCCCTTTTCACTCACAGCTATCCACATTCATTTCACTCTCTGCCACATGACTTCTCTCGGCCCGGACCTTGGTCCAGTGCTCTTTTTCTCATCAACCCATTATGTCAACCCAATATTTCAATGTACCTGCATGACATTTTTCTTAAAATTATCATCCTGAGGAAGTCTTAAAAATAAAGACGAAACGTTGATGAATATATAAAAAATATTTCTTGGTTTTTCCGTTTTCATTTCCCATATATATATATATATATATATATATATATATATATAAAGTGGTGTACTAAAAGCGAACTTTTAGGAAAAGTAAAACCTATTGTGAAGAGTATACAGCTCAATATCCAGGATAGAGCAGGTAGAATGAATATATATATATATATATTGAAACACTTACATACTTTTAAAAATAATATTCTTTAGATATTGATTAAGTATTCTGTCTTTTTTTCTTCTTTTTGACTTTCAAGCAACAACAGGACAAAAGAGGCCATAAATTCTATGCGCATGTCTATAAAGATCACATTTCATGCTTGCTGGATTTTCAAACATAAACCGGCCATAATCTCGCTGTTTAATACCTTAACTCCAGATATTTTGACCGTGCGCCATAAATTTTCAGTGGCATTCAAGCCGGTTGGAAACTAGCGTGACCAGTCTATAAGCTGTAAGGTACTTCTGCTTTAAAAGTTTCTTAATCACTTTTGCGGTGTAGCCGGGTACATTGTCCCGTTTAGATAACCATTTCCGTACGCCTAGTGCGACATTTGCTGTTTTCAATTCTCAGCAGGGTGTTTGTAGAGGCTCATTTAACCAGCTGATAGATTTCCAATCACCACCCAGAATATTGTAGACATCTCACCCCCATCATCTCTCCTCACTTCCTTTGTCCAGGCTGGTTAGTATTGAGTGCAGCTTCAATTGTATTCTTCTCTTCTATTGGATAAATTCTGGACATCAGCTTTGACTAAGCTGGACTAAGTTGTATTTTTTCCTCCTTCTGAAACCACAAACATTGGATAACATTTGTATTGAACAAGCCTTGTTATTCTTCAATGCAACAAATGACACACACACATATATATATATATATATATATGTATGTGTACGTATGTGATATATATCACATGCATACAACAGCTGAATGAATTAGGATGTGAGATTGGAGTCAACGGTGACTCTGGTCCAGAGTTTGAATTTTGCGACTGGCAGTACAGCTATATATAGCCACACTGATGAGTGTTAGTGAATATGAAACTTATGTCTGTGGATAATAAATATTTAAGTATATATATATATATATATATATATATATATATATATATATGAGTTGGGCGGTTTTGAAATTTTGGTATCGGTTTCGTTTTTTTCCCCCTTAAAACCTCGGTTTACGGTTCGGTTTTCGTTTTTTTTGAAAAAAAAATTTTTACTATGGAAGCTATTCATTCTCTTGTGTGATGATTAGTTATTATTCAACGTTTAGTTGAATTATGCCACTGTTTCGATAATTTTGTGACTGAATCATTCTCCATGATATGAATCATATAAGTTTTAAGGTGTTGACTGTTGTAATCAAAGTTCTGATACCTTTTCAACAGTTAACTCGTTAAAACAGTGACCAAAGATTCATGAAAGATTTCTGAAGAATAAAACTGAGTTTGAATATACATTCTATCTAATTCTTTAACCCATCAGAAGCTAAAATATAACTCAGAAATGCAAGAAATTAAAAAACGAAAATTTATTTAAACAAACAAAATAATTTTACAAATAAAATTAAGCAAAAATGATGATGAAAATGAAGTTGCATTGGCAACTACTTTTTTTCTTTTTAAATGTTTATACTCGCTCGCTACTTTTCGTTTATTTACTTTTACAACAAGTATTTTTTTAAATTTCATTTTAATAACTTATTTTTTTAGATAACTCTGAAACAAACATAAATAATTATTTTACAATTTTGAGTTGAATCAAATAGATTTTCGACATCATACGGAATGCGTTTGATTTTTTCTTTTTCATTTGAAAATAGCTTATGCTAAAAATACGATGTCATGTTGTCTGTCGTATTTCTCTTTTTTTCATTTGAAAATTCAAAATGTTAATGATAAACAAACTGTAAACAAAGATTTCTTCCTACAAGTCAATTAAATGTTTTTATCATATATTTGTTCAATCTGTCCTCTTACTAATATAACATTTTTTGGTAATATTCAATTTTATTCAAATCGGAAAATCTTTTTCAACCGTGTTTCCTTGTATATAGTGGCTTACTGTAGTAAAAACACAATACCGAACGGTTACGGTTTTAAAAAAAAAACCTATTCGGTATGGAGACGAAATCGAAAAACCGCGGTTTTTCGGTAAAACCGCCCATCTCTAATATATATATGTATTAGAGATGAAAGATGAGAATAAAAAATTGTAAAGAGACAATATTTATTAGAATATCAAAAGTTCAGAGCAAGGAGCTCATATCCTTAATCCGTGGATTTTCAAAGATAAACTCTTCTCATCAGAGGATAGGGAAAAGTCGACAATGTAATTGTAAATATTATCGGCAACATTTAACTTTGAAAATTTTACATAAAATAAAACAAAATAAAGGCCAAAATGTAAAGAGTCTTATATTGAGACGAGAGCGTAAAGTCAGGGTGGATGATATCCAAAAACACGTCAAAACAAAAAATTTAAAAAACTGTTATTTTGGAAATGAATGTTTGAAAAAGAACAATACTCAAATTGTTTAGGAATCCAAATATTTTTGTAAGAGGCTTGGTAGTCAGACGGAAATTGGTAACGTCCGTTTTATCCTGTCTGTGCATTAGTTTGGTATTGGAATTATCCGTTTCGCAGGGTTCAGATTGATTTTTGTCAGTTAGAGTTCGCTATATATCAAAGTGAGCATTTGAATAGATGTCTATAACCTGTACAATTTTTTATTCTCATCTTTCATCCATAAAATTGATTGCTCTATTCAATATATTGAGCTTTATATTATCACGATAGATTATTATTAATCGATAATTCAATTATCGTTAATTTAATTCAACATTTAAATATATATATATATGTACTAAATGTCAGTTCATCAATGTTTGTTTCTCTACGTCTTTTTCCTATATACTTTAACACAAAATACGTGTAAAAATATTCATTAGTTGAGTTTGAGGATTTTCTGTACATTTCTTGAACAATCTTCAACCACTGGCTTGCCCCTAATTTATGCAAAGCCCATCAGACAGCATCTCTTGGCACTCGATTTAAAGCTTTTCCAATTCCACAAAATCAAAATACAGGTTCCTCTTCTTACCAAGATACTTCTTTTGCGTTTTTCTAAAAATAAATCCCGCGTCAATAACACTTCACCTAGGAATAAAACCACACTGTATTTCATCTATGTTTATCTGACTTGCTGCTCAATTATTCTTTCAACCACTTTCAGGATCTGATCCATCAACTTTAAGGTTCTGTAATTTCCTCTATCCAGTGATCCTTCTTTCTTTACCTTTGTAACGGTTTAAAATTGTACTCCGATCCCTGTTTTACAGACCCCCTCCCCCTCCCATTTCATAATTTGATTTGTCAAGTGAGTGATCGTCTCCATGCCTGTTGCACCTGAAGCCTTCAACATTTTTTGCAATGACACTTTAAGATCCTGCAGAAACAACAATGGAAAAAATCGAAAGGTGGTTTTGAATTCAAACATTTCCAGAAATCAGGGGAGGTGCGAGAGCGCTCTATCCCTTAATAGACATCACGAATGGCCTATGCTGGAAATCTCATTTCTTTGATCAATCATAACTCAAAAACCAATAAACCAAATTAGTTAAAACTTTGCACAAAATTTTATTTGATAGGTTCTATAAGTGTGTAGAATTTCAACATCATTAGTCAAGGCATTAGTCAGAAAGTTCAATCATGAAATCATGTTATCTGTACGTACGTACGTATGTGCCACCCTGTATCTCATCAACTATTTGATGGATTCAGCTGATTTTTGGCAGAGATAGAGGTTCTAGTGTCTAATTGATGGCATTTTAATTTCAGTTTACCATATACCTTGATTAGTCAAACTACCAACTATATCAGTTATGAGAAGGCATTGTATTGAGGCATAGCCTTTATAAAAGTAGTGACATTCCATGAAAAATGCCAGTATACTGAAATCATATGCCCTTAATAGGGTTAAGATGAAAATTCATATACACTAAATGTACAAAAGCAAGGAAATTCCCAAATTTTTACACTTTTATTGTCATTAAGGGTATGACTACATATCAACCAAACCATTTCATTATCACATCACTACAGTATAAATCTCTATGCATGAGTGGATGAAGTGTGTGAGGTGCGCTGAAGAAAAATGCCTACCAGTAAAATACATAGCCCTGTTGTGCTCGCATACCCATAATGACAATAAAAGTGTAAAAATTTGAGAATTTCCTTGCTTTTGTACATTTAGTGTATATGAATTTTCATCTTAACCCTATTAAGTGCATATGATTTCAGTATACTGGCATTTTTCATGGAATTTAAATATATTTTTGAAGATTTTACTGACGGTTACAATTTTAAATTGAAGTGGGCTAGAATTGTTAAACAAAATTTGGTTGGTTTAAGACCTGCATTCCATTTCTTTAAATTAAAATTTATTTTTGAATTAAAAAAAAAAAAAAAAAAAAAAAAAAAAAAAATTGTTCATCATTATTTTACCTTCTACAAGTTTAAGGCTTTCTCTGTCCCAGGAAAACTAAATATTAAACAATCCTTCATGACAGCATTTTCAAGCATCCCTCTTGTCATGTTCATTTGTTGCTTGCACTCCATTTTTATTTCAAATGCACTTCTCTCCAACAATATCCATATTTGTCTTTGCCATCTGTTTAGCTATCCTGAATACTTCATTTTTTGGGTCATCCCTTCATAGTAATCTGGAAGCCTAACTTCTTCAGCCTCCATCTTGGTTTTATAGATTGCGCTTCTTGCTGTCCTCTTTGCTACCAGATACATTTTATCCTTATTCACTAAATTTTTTCTCCACTCAGCTTCCTCATTCCACCACCATGTCACCCGATGTCTTGGAGGTCCTTTTGAGAACCCTGCATCTAAAACCCCACCACCACAGTCTGTATTATAATGACCGAATCCGTCAATAGAGGATGGATAAAAAAGCATTGGGTGTTATTAATAATAGTTTATTCTCGCAAAAATGGTGGTGGTGCAAAAGTTAGCAAAGCGAAATGTCTGCTTGGCGTGATGTGTTAGAATGGGAAGGGGCTATTACATCACCATCACTCATAATCTTCTCTTTCCCCTTTGCGTTAAATAGTAGGATAGATTAGACTCACAAGCCTTCGTATGACAACTTGTCAAGGAGAAGGAAACCACTGAAATAACACTTACAACCAGATAAGTATCTGATATATCATACATTACTTGCCTGATAGAGAGAGTTGGTCTTCTTCTTCACAATGCATGATCGATTTAAAAACGAATTCATGTTTGGAGGTTATCTGATAATTCGGACTGTAACCCTCGTTATAAAGGAATTACTGTATCATTGTAACCAACCCCGTTTTTTCGACAAGGAATGGTTAGAATTTAAATTAACTACTCATATGCCTTGTTATATTTTTGTCCTTCGTTTTCTTTGATTTCAAAACCGTCATGAACTTTATGCCATTCAAGAGAACGGGATTAAATGTCTATTCTGGTCACGTCAGAATATCCTATTTTTTTTTATTGAAATAGTGACATGACATCTCGTCGGGTGGTCTTTGTGGTAGAACATAAAAATAAAATGGTGTTAATAAGAACAGTATATCTTCTTTTTTTTAATCTCTACCCTGTGTTCTCAACAACAATATAGCGGCAGTGCAGGTACGAGTGGCTCATTACCCCACACCCAATCTAGAATAAAGGTTCCCTACGAGGACATTCCTCTTTCTAAATAAACCAATGTTAACTTATTTTAATCATCATCATCATCATCATCAACCGGTTTCTGGTGATACCAGATCAGGCTGCCCTGTGGCTCCCTGAGACGAAATTCACCTACATTGACGTTTTTTGTTTTTCTTCTTTTTTTTTTTTTTTGTAAAACTTAATTATGTTCTACAAAACCAAAAACAAAAACAACAGCCCCTCTCCCTTTCTCCCTCCCCTTTTTTATTTTATTTTTAGAACTTGAAGCATAAATCTTTTACTATAATGACCAGATTCGGCATTAAATAACCCAAAAAGGGTTGATATGCCGTAAAACAAAACTACCAAACCAAAAACGATGATTAAACATTTGAAGATATAAAGAACTTGAAGCATAAAAACTTTTACTATAATGACCAGATTCGGCATTAAATAACCCAAAAAGGGTTGATATGCCGTAAAACAAAACTACCAAACCACCTCAACCGGTTTATTTGTTGAATCAGGCCACAATTAATCCTCTGATGAGGGGGAGGGGGCCTGATTGTCTAGTCTCGAAATCTAAGTCTTCCTCTCCACTCCTGTCTTTGGCAAGGCTTGATGGAATCCATACCCATGGCCTTCCTATCACGTTTGACTATGTCCTCCCAAGTCAACTTGGGTCTGCCAGTGGTGATGTTCTCTGCTGGCACATTCAACTGTCGGACTTTAGCAATCCAGCCATCGCTACGCTCAATGTGACCCAACCGACGCAGTCTGTTCTTCCGCATGATATCCGTAAGGCTTTTCAAGTCGACCTGTGAGAGCAGGGATTCAAAAGAAACGTACTGTTCAGGCCTCACCAAACATCCATCTGACCATTGCCCTGTCATTACGGTGCAGCTTCCTTAGTATGCCATCATCGAAAACCACAAGTATTTAATTTTTATGAATTTTTCAACATTTATTCCATAAATTATATCTAAATGAATAAATGCAAAAATTTTGTCCACTTAACTTAAAAACGGGTCAAGCTTATTTAACTCAATGATACATGTTTTGAAAAACTATATATAATAATTTGCTAACACCAAAACACATGCGTATACTTAATTTGCATATCTATTTGTAAAACATTTTCTAATAAATTATTATTCTGTGTATTTTTCTGAATAGATTTGTCGATATTATTAATATTAAAGTGATTTAATGAAAAAGATAACCTTCCCAAAACTGTTAGATTTTCATTAATTTTCAAGGGAGATAACTTAATTTAAAACGGAAGTTCATGCATCTTTAATTTCAAATAACTTCCTGTGTGTACATCAGCACACACAAACAATTTACAAGATTATTAGATGGCAGAAAATTTTCTTTTAAAAAATTAAATAAACTCTGCCCTCAATCACGGTCGTCGTAATATAGTGTTCTAGAATCTCTAAGTGCACTCATAAGAGGCCTATGAAGGTATAACCCCCTTAAAACTTCAAATATATCCGATTTTGATAAAATTTAAATCATATGTATAAAATTTTTGGGGGAAGACAATGGAAGTGGTCCCGAATCTCTACGTTATTCTCTATTTGCCGAATATTAACGTGCTCCTATGTTTAAGTGACCCATAGTAACAAAGCCCCCTTAAAACATCAAATCCGTATATCCGACTTTAATGAACTTTAAACCATAGTTTTCCAACAGTTTAGCTTCTTCCGACTATATTAGGGGCCGAAACGGGAGTCGGGGGCAGTAAAAACAAAGAAAGTAATATGGTGTTATGAGCTGAGTGAAAAAATACATAGATGGGATCCTCATTCAATCCCGGGCAACGTCGAGTCTTCCTGCTAGTATTTTATAAAATTATCAAAATTTTGGAAGTTATATAGGTTGGAATTTATCCTGTTAGTATTATCCTGAGTATTCTCAATATAGGCATCTCACTCACTCACTCACTCACTCACTCACTCACTCTCACACACTCACTCACTCTGTATGCAGAATTGAAGGGAGAAAAAAAATAACAACAGTGCTTTGTTAGATTAGGACCAACGCTAACTTTGACTCTGTCGTTAGGGTGGTGGTTAGTGTTAGTTAGGGTTTAGGGTCATTGTCAAATTTAGCGTGGGTCCTAATCTAACAAAGTACCAAGATAAGCATTTCAATTTGGAATTTTTAACAAAATACATAAATAAACTAGTGAAAAAGTATTCTTTTATATTTTGAACATAGTAATTAAAACACCACAATTGTTAAAAAAAAAAAGAAAAAAATATTGACTTGTATTTCGATATAAACATTAGAAAAATAAAATAGTGAGACTTATACACGAAGAACTAAAAGTCCTCGAGACTCATAAAAAATGGCAAATTATCGGCGAATGAAGCATCTCAAGTAAGTAAATTTATCGAATTTGGTATATTTGGACTACTGTTCTCATCTTCGGTGTTTTTATCACAACGTTTCAGCCGATGTAACCTCCGACCTTCAGGTGTACCTTGTCAAATTCGGGAATCTGGACGGAATTTCGAACGAACCTTTTATTAAAACCACGGGGGTAGCATGCTCTCGTTCCATCTGCCATGACTGTAATTCGCAATTCTTTGTATCGCCCGCACCGAGGATTGAACCTTCAGATGACTGTCACTTAGAACTGAATTATACTTACTACTATATCCACTGCGCCACGGGTCCTTGTGGACAATTCTAGTATGAATATTGGTAGCCTTAAATCTATTCTTGTTTTTGATCTAACTACTTATCACTATAGATCACTACTTATCTATTATTTATGATTATAGGTTCCCATATTGTATTGAATTCTATACTAGTTCTGCTTAGTAAGTCATTGAAGGTTCAATCCTCAGTACGGGCGATACGAAGAATTGCGAATTACTGAAGACTACCCCCATGGATTTAATAACGGGTTCCGTTTGAAATTTCATCCAGATTCCCGAGTTCGACAGAAAGATTCCCGAGTTCGACAGAAAGATTCCCGAGTTCGACAGAAAGATTCCAGAGTTCGACAAGGTACACCTGAAGAAGGGCGGAGGTTACATCGGCTGAAACGTTGTGATAAAAACACCCAAGATAAGAGCAGTATACCAAATTCTTTGAATTATCAACCGTCACCTCAAAAATTCAGAAACTTAGTAAATTTAGTTTGTGATAGAACGCAAATACTCGGGATCATAAAAAAATGTTCAAAATGCCAATCCCATGAATACTCGCGCTAATCAAGGAAGAGGGTAATCCCACTCTCAGTTTAAAATATTAAGAAGATAACCAAAGAAAAATGGCAAGAATATTGGGATGAGTGCCAAAATAATAAGTTATATAAGATTTGGCCAACTATAGATGAGTGGCCCCTGGACTATAGAAAAGCGAGAAGAGAAGAGGTTATAATAACCAGACTTTGTATAGGACACACGCAGATCACTCATAAGCACTTATTGGGGCAAATAGGAGTCTCCAATGTGCACAGCATGTTAACAATCTTACAGTCAAACACGTATTAATAGACTGTCAAGATCTGCAGAAAACCCGAAACAAATATTACGACTCGAAAAATCTAAAAGACTTATTTAAAAACATAAATGTGACGAAAATTTTAGACTTCATCAAGGAAATTGGATTATTCCAAAAAATCTAACCACAAATTCTTGATTTCACTTTTCATTGTCTCTCAAGACAATGTAAAATGATTAGAATTGTATTTGACAACTTTATTCGGCATTACATAACTCAGAGTTGGTTGCTATGCCGTAAAACAAACCAAACCTCGGTGTAAAAAATGGCTCGACTTTGTATGTAGATATGTTTTCAAATTTAACATCACAAGTTTGTTTTTTGTTTTTTTAGGAGGGTCTACATTTTGAAACTGGAAGTTTTGGTAGAATTATAAGTTTTGACCAGATGAACACATTCACAGTAACGATTTGTCTTTTAACAGTGACTCTTTATAATTTTTTTTTTTTTTTTTTTTTAAGTGAGGAAACATAAAAATAAAAACTATATGAAGATCTGAATTTTATGGAAGTGTTTATTTTATTCTTATAAAATGCATTAATTTAAGGCATTTGGATATGGCATCATCGGTTTCAAAACCAATCCTATTAATCTTAGGTCGTTTAGTTTTTATAAAGAATCAAATATTTGTAATCTTATTTTTTTTTTTTTTTTTTTACTCCTATTTGCATATAGAATCTTTAGTGTGGTCAATTAATTTTTTTTTTTTTGACTCCTATTTGCATATAGAATCTTTTGTTTGGTCAATTATTATTTTTTTTTTTTGACTCCTATTTGCGTATAGAATCTTTTGTGTGGTCATTTTTTTTTTTTTTGACTCCTATTTGCATATAGAATCTTTTGTGTGGTCAATTAATTATTTTTTTGACTCCTATTTGCATATAGAATCTTTTGTTTGGTCAATTATTTTTTTTTTTTTTGACTCCTATTTGCGTATAGAATCTTTTGTGTGGTCATTTTTTTTTTTTTTGACTCCTATTTGCATATAGAATCTTTTGTGTGCTCAATTTTTTTTTTTTGACTCCTATTTGCATATAGAATCTTTTGTTTGGTCAATTATTTTTTTTTTTTTTTGACTCCTATTTGCATATAGAATCTTTTGTGTGCTCAATTTTTTTTTTTTTGACTCCTATTTGCATATAGAATCTTTTGTGTGGTCAATTAATTATTTTTTTGACTCCTATTTGCATATAGAATCTTTTGTTTGGTCAATTATTATTTTTTTTTTTTGACTCCTATTTGCGTATAGAATCTTTTGTGTGGTCATTTTTTTTTTTTTTTGACTCCTATTTGCATATAGAATCTTTTGTGTGCTCAATTTTTTTTTTTTTGACTCCTATTTGCATATAGAATCTTTTGTTTGGTCAATTATTATTTTTTATTTTTTGACTCCTATTTGCATATAGAATCTTTTGTGTGGTCAATTATTTTTTTTTGACTCCTATTTGCATATAGAATCTTTTGTGTGCTCAATTTTTTTTTTTTTTGACTCCTATTTGCATATAGAATCTTTTGTTTGGTCAATTATTATTTTTTTTTTTTTGACTCCTATTTGCATATAGAATCTTTTGTGTGGTCAATTATTTTTTTTTGACTCCTATTTGCATATAGAATCTTTTGTGTGCTCAATTTTTTTTTTTTTTGACTCCTATTTGCATATAGAATCTTTTGTTTGGTCAATTATTATTTTTTTTTTTTGACTCCTATTTGCATATAGAATCTTTTGTGTGGTCAATTAAAATTTGTTTGGTGATGGTAGTAGTAGTAGTAGTAGTAGTAATAGTAATAGTAGTAGTACATTTATGCCTTTTTAAATGTTGACAAATAGAGCTAAACTCTAGGTGTGAATTCTTCTATACGAAAACTGAGGGGGTTGGGAGTAGGTAGTGCAGACTCAATGTAAGCGTATTGTTTTTTTTATTTTAGTGCTTCTACAGTTTTTATGTTTTTTTTATTTGTATTTCATTATGGCAAACGATCGCATTGTAATATTTATGTCTTGTGTTGAGCGAGATCATTACATTCGATCAGTATGCGTTTCACTGTATAAAGCATTCGGCACGCTATAATTGTGGTTCTTCTTGCTTGAGGAAAAATGGGTTCGTAAAACTTGACCGATGCGTGATAGGCGTACGGCAACTACTATTTTTCGAGCTTTTCTAAACGCCTACTTCCGTTCCCCTAGTTGAGTCTGAACTGAGTTTATTTGCAATTTTTTTTTTTTTTTCCTGGATGTATTTTTTTATTTGGCTCCCCACAAGGACAGAGTTAGACACAAGGTCGGTTTTTATGTGGGGGCAAAATCCAGCTCCCTCTGGATGAGGACAAAAATTTAAATTGCCTCAGTATAGAAGGATTTCTCCTTCACCAACCGAGGACAGAAAAGATACACTTTTTTTTACATTAGCCAAAAAGGCCAAAGAATTTTTGCCTTCATCTCTACGAACATCTCTGAAACCGATTTGTGTGCAAAATCTGTTCGCTTTCCTTCAATTCAAATTGTCCAGAATAGGATCCCATAACTGCAAACTTTCAAATTTATTTCTAAGCACGTCGAAAATGCATGTTGCTCGCAAATGCATCCAAGCATCGCAGAGAAGTGATTCCAGTGTTGCTTCCGGCGCACAAACTCTATTTAGATGTTCTCTAAAAAAAAACTGCCGTCGAGTAACTAGGCATATTTTTGAGTTTTCATTTTGCTACCACGTGTCTTCCAAAAATCAAAATATAGTTTTATTCATCACCAAACCACGTGACCTGGCCCAAATAAGTGGATTCTCATTGAGCACAGAGCAGCACTTGTATCAGTTATCACCCTGATCGAGTTGAGTTCGGCTCCCTCTCAAGCAAGTACACCATTTCTGATCACCACAGCCGACTTTCACTGATTCTGAGCTCCGGCACACAATATGGCTAACGAATCCTGATGCCATAGTAAAAAACCAACAACTTGTGGGCCTGATAGTGCAGAGTGGAATAGTTTTTGCATGCTTACATTTTTTTTTCATTCGTCATTAGAACTTCATTGCAAATTGTTATCGGTGTTTTGGATCGCTCAGTCTTTTCTTTTTAAGAAAAAAGTAAAAGATTAACTAAATATAATTGTTAAATGTTTCCATTATTAAATTAACCGATCGTCTGCTAGCAATCCAGTTTAGTTATCTCTCTTATGGAACCCTATTCTGAACAATTGCTTGTTTAATTCCAATGTGATTTGGAATCTAACATATTATATACTTTCGTATGAAGTTCATTTTGCATAGCCATTTAATGATGAGAGCTGTCAAAATTTCCTATTCTTTAGTGCAGTTATAATGTACAGAAAACAAAACCAATACATAAATTCTTGTGTAGTCAATTCAACTTGATGAAGTGATGAAAATGCTGTTTTTAACTGAAGTGTGACAGACTGGCCTCATTTAAAAAAAAAAAAAATACTCTAATATAATCGAAAATAGCATTTTGAAAATATATTTTTAAAAATATCCTTATACAATCGGAAATAGCATTTTGAAAATGTATTTTTAAAAATACTCTTATACAATCGAAAATAGCATTTTGAAAATATATTTTTAAAAATACTCTTATACAATCGAAAATAGCATTTTGAAAATATATTTTTTAAAAAATACTCTTATACAATCGAAAATAGCATTTTGAAAAAATATATATTTAAAGATACTCTAATACAATCGAAAATATTGAAAATATATTTTTAAAAATACTCTTATACAATCGAAAATAGCATTTTGAAAATATATTTTTAATAATACTCTTATACAATCGAAAATAGCATTTTGAAAATATATTTTTAAAGATACTCTTATACAATCGGAAATAGCATTTTGAAAATATATTTTAAAAAATACTCTTATACAATCGAAAATAGCATTTTGAAAATATATTTTTAAAAATACTCTTATACAATCGAAAATAGCATTTTGAAAATATATTTTTAAAAATACTCTTATACAATCGAAAATAGTATTTTGAAAATATATTTTTAAAAATACATTCATACAATCGAAAATAGCATTTTGAAAATATATTTAAAAAAATACTCTTATACAATCGAAAATAGCATTTTGAAAATGTATTTTTAAAAATACTCTTATACAATCGAAAATATCATTTTGAAAATATATTTTTAAAAATACTCTTATACAATCGAAAATAGCATTTTGAAAATATATTTTTAAAAATACTCTTATACAATCGAAAATAGCATTTTGAAAATATATTTTTAAAGATACTCTTATACAATCGAAAATAGCATTTTGAAAATATATTTTTAAAGATACTCTAATATAATCGAAAATAGCATTTTGAAAATATATATATATTTTTTTACACATTTTATTGAACTAATGTTACACTATTTTTGTAAAGTTTTTAATTAAAAAATTTTTTTTTTTTAACTTTTATAGATTTCCCCTATGAGCATGCCTCGAACAATGGTTGCAAATCCTTGCCGGCATACCACATAAGTCCGTGGCTGGCAGCGGCAGTACCAAATGTCCTCGATGCTCCGGTAGCAGCCATGAATCCAGGTACAAGCATTAATTTTGATGCCAATGCCTTACAGACGCAGGATGAGGCCGAGTTCCAGAAAGAAGAACAGCAGCAAATGGAAGAGGTTGGCAAATTTCAATTTTTTTTTTTTTTAATCTTAGGAATTAGTATTGATTAACAATCGTTTATATTTTGTGAATACATAGAAAAAGATAAGTCATTTGGGTGCTTATGCTGTTCAGCGGGCGTATGAACAAAATTATTTTTTCATAAAAACAATATTATATACTTATTCAGCGTTATATTCTAACTTACTGTACAAAAAAAGTAGAAAAAATTATCCACTAGAACTTTAATTACAAGTATTTTTCCATTCTGTGTATCATAACAGCGACTCGTTCACTAAGCCTCCATCTTGTTTTTTTAAGAAGATTTCAAGGGCAGATAACTGAAATCTTCTTAGAAAGAAGATGTCTGCTTAGTGAACGAATCGCTGTTATGATACACAGAATGGAAAAATACTTGTAATTAAAGTTCTAGTGGATAATTTTTTCTACTTTTTTGTACAGTGAGTAAGAATATAACACTGAATAAGTATATAATATTGTTTTTATAAAAAAATAATTTTTTCATACGGCCGCTGAACAGCATAAGCATTGTAATTTGTTTTATTTTAATTTTAAATGCCTTTATCGTAAACTACCTGTACCTACCCGGTGTTACCCAGGACATTTTAGTTTCATGTTTTTTTTGCTCATCGTCGTCTTTTCTTTTTGTAAGAAATTAGGGTATCTTTTACAATAATCCGCAGAGTCGCCAACGGGGTCTAAAAAACGAACGAGAACAGGGTAAAAAAAATAAATATGCAACAAGTGACGGTGACCTACGTCGAGAAGAGATATTTGTCTACTTATCTATGAAATTTTTTGTATTTTTACGTACTATAAATGGGTTTTTATTAGATGTAATAAAAAATTTCTTTCTTTTTTTTTTTTTTTTTTTTTTTTTTTTGCACGTATTTTTACTAAAACAAAATGGCGGGGCGCCTTACCTCGTTACGATACACCCCCCACCCCACCCCATCGCTTGTCCAATGTTCGTGTGACAAAAATACTGATTTCTAATAAATAGCAGTTGAAACGGCTTAAAAATACAAACAAATGTCACAGATAAGTTGGAAAATAACTTTTATCGGCTACAGTTACTTTTATTTGTTGTATATTTGTTTTTATAGCGTTTTCACTCTGCGGATTATTGTAAAAGATACCCAGAAATTATTTACGTTTTTGAAACTTCTGCCATTACTAACCAGCAGAGTGTTACCACTATCGATCAAGGGGAGAGTCTATCAGGCATGCGTACACAGTGTGATGATGCATGGAAGTGAAACCTGGCCAGTGAGAGTCGAGGATATGCGTTGCATGGAGAGAAATTATATGAGAATGATACGATGGATGTGTAATGTGAGTCTTAAAGATAGGCTTAGTTCTGATGACCTCAGAGGAAGATTAAATCTGGACAGTATAGGGAGATATGTACAGAACAGGAGACTTTGATGGTATGGCCACGTTGAAATAATGGTTGAGTTCTTGGGTTAGTAGATGTAGAACAGTTAAGGTAGCAGGTCAAGTTCACAAAGGAAGGTCAAGGAAAACATGGGAGGAAGTGATAAAAATCGATTTAAGACAGAGAGGGATAAATAAAGACCTGGCCAGAGATAGGTTAGTTTGAAAATCAATTTCTTAAAGCCGTCCAAGACATGCCAGCATGTAAACCGAATTTTAAATGTTTCCCCAAGACATTTAAAAAAAAAAATTTTTTTTTTAACTGAGTTCACCCCAAACAAGACAAGTTGCCACTGTAGACGTAAGGGGCTATTGAGAATTAGGGTGAAAGTTTAGGTGATCATCGTAAATTGAGAGCTGTGCAGCTAGATGTTTGTTGACATTAGTTTTAAATTTCTGCATGTCGGTACAGTCGGGGAAACAGAGGGCAGGGAGGGAGTTCCAAAGGTCGGCAGCTCTAGGAAAGAAGTTATTGGAGTAGAAGGCTCTCCGGCATCTGGGGACCTACACAATGATCGGATGGGATTTAACTGATTGTCGTGTTGGTCTAGTGTATTTACGTCCGGGGGGGGGGGGGGCACCAGAGCAGAAAGTTCATCGGAACACATTCCATTGAAGTACTTGTAAAACAAGCACAAGGATGCAGCATTGCGGCGATGGGACAGGGGCTGGCGTACTGTGTCTGTTGCTTTAGCTGTTAATGTTAAAGTAGGAGTACATCCGGGTTCTGTTGCTTTGATCAAACGTCTTAGGAAATGTTGAAATTTAAAATCGCATAAATACTTTAAAGTTTTTTTTCTTTCCTTTTTTTTAACTCATATTTGTATAAATAACTAGCTGACCCGACCTGGCGTTGCCTGGGATTATCTGATTGCGGTCAGTGTAAACCTATCCTTTAGTCTTTAACGAATCTGTTTTTAAAGTTTTTTAAATTTAACCGAAAAGAATGCATAAAATATGAAATGGCATAGTTAATGTTTAAAAAAAGAAAGAAAAAAAAAATGAACATAAAAAGAATCCCGGGGAAACGCAGCTAAATACAGTTTGTTAAAAATGAATCAACAACACGGTTCGACGATCTGACCTAGTTTATTTGAAACCTTTTTGTTTATCTGATTTATTGCTTTAAATACTTTTTGTGTAGACAGAAGTAATAAGAACAAGCAAAATCGTAGGTGCTTCTGCTGTTTCACGACAACATAAAAATATTTAAAGTAATGTATAAACTTTATCTACTTACATGTGAGCTGAAAATAAGATTGTACAGAAAAAAATACGCAAATTCATCCAGTATTTATTAAATTATAAGAAAATGAAAAGAAAAAAAAAATCTTTCGTATCGGTAGACATTTCAGCTTACTAAGTAGGCAAGGGAGATAACTTTCGGAAAAAACTCAAAATATAAGAAAAATGACATCATATAGATAAAATTGTTTTTTGATTTTTAATTTAATAAATACTGGATGAATTTGCGTAATTTTTGATGTAGTCTTCTTTTCAGCTACCACGTAAGTACATAACGTTTATACATTTCTTTAGCTATTTTTTAAAGAGGGGCCTAACATGTCATTGTGAAACTACAGAAGCACCAAAATTCAACTCCAATTATTTGTTTTGCAAAAAACAATCTTTGCATAAGAGACCCCTTTTTTAAAAAAATTTTTCACTGTTTAAATTTTCATCGTATGACATAAACAGAATTTTAACATCCAATCAACTCATCTGTATGGTGTATGTCTTTGTATTAATGTAATCGTAACAACCACATTACTAATTACGTGCAATGAGATTGCGCTTATTGAGCCCCCCCCCCTCATTCTGAGTACTAAAAATATACATATTACGAAAAGTATAAATGTCCTTGCAAATGAAACAAATTGGTGTTTATGTTTTTATTAGAAGGGGGTTGGGGGCTTGTTTGTACGCGTGTGATTGAAAAATATAAAGTTTTTTTTTGTTTTTTTATAGAAATAGTCGTATCAAACATTACTCATTTGTTTTGCAAAAATGCAATTTATTTTAAAAGGACATTTTGTTTTTCATCCCTTTAAGTTTTCATCATATTACATAAACTGAATTATAATGTCCAAACGACTTGTTTATATGGTGTGTGTCTTTTGTATCATTGTAATCGTAAAGGCCACATGCTAAGTATTTTAAAATGAAAGCAAAGTGATGTTTAGCCATATATTTTTTACAAGTATGTACTTGTGTCCGGTCATGAAAGAATGGCTATCTAAACAAAAGTTTTAAGTTTTGAGAATTAATTTAGATTTCCCAGCAGTCACAAATTAAATAAAGAAAAACATTGAGAAAAGCGTGAATAAGTAATTCTAAGTAATTATAATAAGTGTTTTAATGTAATTATAAAAACATAGTCGTCATTCAAGTGAAGTGAAGTAAAAAAATAAAAATAAAAATAAAAATAAAAAAAATATAAAAAAATTTTTTTTCATTTAAAATCAAAAATCTGAATGAATATGTAACCAGCGATTTTAGCCACCATATCAATTAGCGGATAGAATATGCAATTGCTGAAATCGATTGGAATTCTTTTTTTCATGCGAAGAACACAAACTGAAGCGCTAAGTAAATGACTGGCTAGTCAAAAGTAAATAGCAAATTGGCAGATGCATTGCTATTTAGGTTTAACAAGAATTTTTTTATTTTTAATAATGAGATAAGTTTGAAACATCGTTGAAATGATAAACTTTGAAATTTTATTTTTTATTTATTTTTGCAAATTATTTGTTTCAAATGGGATTTTGAAACTTAAATTTATTCATTACATTTTTCCTTTTTATTATTTTTAAATTATTAAGTAATCGATTTTTATATTTTAAATTTTATGAATCATGCTTATTCGTACTTATATAATCAGATAATTTTGTAAAATTTATACTCAAAATAAATTTGTATTTGAAAAACAAAAAATGTAATTAAATTTCCGTAAAGGTAGGCAATTATTAAAATTTACTTTTGAGAATAAAGTAAATTTAACATCCTATTTATTCTTGTAACGAACATTTCTTTATATATATCTATAATTATATATATATATATATATATATTTATTTATTCTGGTACAGAAAAATAAGTACAACATTCATACCGTCGGTTTCAAGCACGGAAGGTCTTACCCATCCGGCTCTCTTCAGCTTCTGTTGAAGAGAGCCGGATGGGTAAGACCTTCCGTGCTTGAAACCGACGGTACGAATGTTGTACTAATTTTTCTGTACCAGAATAAATAAATATTATGCTCTTAATTTTTAACTTTAATTCTTAATTAATCGAGCACTCTGCTGGGATTTTTCCTACCATTTTACAAAGAAGTATATATATATATATATATATATATATACATAAAGATAAATGAAGGAAGAGAGATAAAGATATACGGATGACAAATCTATTTCATCTTCGATTGTTCAATGCAAGGTGTACTCAGTAAAAACATGTTTATTTTTCTTTCCTTAAGCCAGGCTTTTCAAAGATTAAAATCTTATCACTAGCGGAATTACATAGATGTATAAGTTGGCAGGAGAATAGCCAAAAATTCAAAATGACATGGAGCTGAGTCCTGCTTCCATACGTATGGCCGTCTCGCAGCCACCCTCTCCACCCAACGCTTAACAACAGTGGGCAGCAATTCACTATAGCCATATGAATTGAGTCTAAGTTCCTTTTCTGAGGATCTTGGGGTGGCATGACGACCAAAACCCTTGGAAGAAGGACCAGCACTTGGCCTTAAGCCGAATAAAGGGATAGCAGGTGAGCTAGTTGGTGGAATGGCTAGTGAGTTACCAAAAATGACCGGAGAGATGAGTATTGATTTACTCCTCTCCAGGAGTTAGGCACAAGGCCAGTTTTTATCTTACTCCCACAAGGTAAGATGTGACCCAAGGTCGTGTCGGGAAAGTGGGGTTTAAAAATTGCCTGGGCAGCCTCGTCGGCATTCCCCGGTATGGGCGCCTCAGACAGTAAGCAATAAACTTACTCCTCCCCAAAGAGGGGAGGCGAAGCCTGGGAGGGTGGACCTCCTAGAACTGCACAGGACAGACCCATACACCGGCGTAAATCAAGCCCTGAGGGTCAAGACAATACCAGTCTATGGGGTGCAGTATCCATCAGAACAGATACTACACTTTGATCTTAGCCAAAAGGCCAAGAGTCCCATCCGGAGAGATGAGTAGGTGAGAATTGTTCTCGGTGTGTGGTAACTTGATGGGGCATTACCCCATTGCTGGTAGGCTGCGACCAGCGTGCAACTACGTGAAAAGAAGAACAAATTGGATCGACTGGCAATGTAAAGTCGATGATGAATTTATTGCGGTTATTCAGGAGATTTTAATAGAGATCAAGAAAGAGGACACAGTGGACTGGAGTTGGCAAAACAAGAGTTGTGTGGTGTGGTGTCACGCTAGCTGCATTGCTGTGGAGGGTGGGGGGAGCAGTCCTAGATTTTGGTGGTTTTGTGGCAGAAGATGCAGCTTGACAAAAAAAAAGGATGATTATAACCGTGTGGCTCGATGAGATGTTGTAATAAAAGGCATTAATTTGATATTGAAATGAGTCGGAAGAAGTGGAAGTTACAACTGACACAGCCCCGGTGTACTGAGTTTGGTGAACTCTATGGTTGACGAGAACCGAAGAATACGAACTAAGAGTACTGCCGTCATGCTTGAGCATATTTCAGCTTGATCGGTTGTGCAGTGATGCATGTCGTCTTGACTGCGTGCTAAAATCTAAATCTCCAAAGGTATGCTCATCTGACAGATTTAGGGAAACTTTTCTCTCTTGATTCACGTCTCTTCCGAAAGCTTCCTTTCCAAGAAGTCCTGCAAGTGGTGCTAATGGCGTATGAGGAATTTGCTGAGTATCTTGTGCTAACATTCCGAAACAAGTAAAAGGACCTTGAGACCCACCGACATGGATACATCTCAAATTCAGACCTTTTTAAAAAAAAAAATTTTTTGGTGCTTGTGCTGTTCAGCGGGCGTATTAAAAAAATATTTTTTTATAAAAACAATATTATATACTTATCAAGCGTTATATTCTTACTCACTGTACAAAAAAGTAGAAAAAATTATCCACTAGAACTTTAATTTTTTTTTTTTTTTTTTTTTTTTTTTTTGGCTAAGAAAGCATACGCACAAGCCATGTAAGATAGGCAAAAATTTAATCAGTGTACAAAAATAAATCAAGTTTTCTCTTGAAAGCACTGATAGTAGGCGCTTGGATGACCTCAGCGGGAAGCCTGTTCCAGGGGTTGACAGAACGAATTGAGAAGGATGCTTGACGCCTCTGAAGCCGAAATTTACGACAGTAGAGCTTCTGGTCATGACCTCGAAGGCCTCTGTCTGGCGCACGAGTAAAGAATTCGTCAGCGGGGAGATTGATGAGCCCATTCAGGATTTTGTAAACCAGGATGAGGTCCCCTCGCATCCTTCGAATTTCGAGCGTCGGAAGTTGAAGACGGTGGAGTCTTTCTTCATACGAGAGATCGGCAAAGCCATAAATCATTTTGGTTGCACGCCTCTGGATGCGTTCAACATGAAGTATATCCTTTCGGAGATAGGGACTGCACGCCTCAACACCGTACTCCAGCAAAGGTCGAACAAGCGTCAAATAGAGTGGACGGAACACTTCGGCCGTCAGGTTGATGAAGGAACGTCGAATTTGAAACAAGACGCCCCGGGCTTTGCTGGACATTTCAACGCAGTGACGAGACGGTTTGAAAGAGCTATCCACTCTTACACCAAGATCAGTTGCCTGAGATACTGAGGCCATTTCATGGTTGTTCGGACCGATAGTGAAGAGCTGGGATGGTCGCGCGCCAACTGGAAGATGACTGCATTTGGCTGCGTTGAGTGGAAGGTCCCAGTCTGAGGCCCAGTTTGCAGTACAATCCAGATCGGTTTGCAGGATGGCATGATTGCGTCTTTGCGCTATGAGTTTGACATCATCAGCGAAAAGCAAAACTTTGCCCTGAAGTAAGTCTGGAAGGTCGTTGACGAACAGGAGGAACAAAATCGGGCCAAGCACTGAACCTTGTGGTACTCCGCTGCAAGCATTTGCTTCTGCTGAAGTGCATCCACTCACAGAAACTCGAAAAGTTTGTGCTTGTAGAAACGACCTAATCCAGCTGATGATGGACCGGTGAATCCTGTACCGATCAAGCTTGTGAAGGAGCAGGCGGTGGTTTACGGAGTCAAACGCCTTGGAGAAGTCCAGAAACAGGATATCCGCAGCATCGCCATCATCCAAAATCTTGGTTATCCATTCTTCCGTAAGAAGGAGGTTGGAGAGGCAGGATCGCATTGGGACGAAACCATGCTGGGTCTGAGTCAAAGATTTGGTTCGTTCAAGGTGGTTCATCAATGCATTTTTCAGGATTTTCTCCATAACTTTGCAGATGATTGAAGTCAGGCTCACGGAGCGGTAGTTAAGAGGGTCGGTTTTAGCGCCTTTCTTGAAAATGGGGCATACTGTAGCCACTCTCCAGTCCTCTGGTACGACACCGTCTGAAAGTGAGTGATTAAACAGGTCCGCTAGTGGAGTTGCCAGAACTTGCGCCAAAACACGAAGGACTGCTGGATGGATATGGTCAGGTCCTGGGCTTTTGTTGGTTTGAATGCTGGAAAGGGTCACAAAAACTTCTTGAGGAGTGACTTCAATAGCTTGCATTGGCTGAACATCATAAGTCGGCAGTGGAGGAGGTTGTTGCTCGTTGTCCACCCGGTATATTGAGGAGAACCTGTCGGCAAATAGCTCGCACTGTTTACCAGGGTCGCTAATCGTTCTTCCATCTGGAGTTCTCAACGTTGCTATACGGTTCACAAGTCTCTTGTTCCGCTTAACGTGGGCGTAGAATCTTTTACGGTTTGAGTTCACTTTGGATGCCAGACGTTGCTCATATCGAAATCTTGAAATTCTCAGCATGTACTCTGCCCTGTTTCGCTGTTCACGGTACACTTCATATGATGCATGAGTCCCAAGCCTCAAGTATTCGGCCCATGCAATGCCTCTCAGTCGCCATTCTCTTTTGATTCTGCTAGTTATCCAGGGCTGAAGGCGCCTTCGAGGAACAGTGAATGGAACAGCCAAATCAGTCGCCCAGAGAATAGCCTGTTTGGTGGCTAACCACTTTTCTTCAACTGAGGGGAGATTGGCTATGGCATTCCAGTCGATTGTCGAAGCTGCATCAAGAAGAGTGGTATGATTCAGTGCAGCATAATTGCGTATCGGCAACTGATCTGGTGATTGAGTAACAGGTTCCGTGTGTAGGATGAAATCGATGACAGCGTGATCGCTGCGCGACAAGGGTGGCTGGAATTTTACATCTGACACCGTCATATCGTATTTTGAGAACACCAAATCGAGCGTCGACGCCGGTTGACCACGAAAGCGGGTGTTTGATGCAACATGCTGGACGAGAAACTAGTATTTTTCCATTCTGCATATCATAACAGCGAATCGTTCACTAAGCCTCCATCTTAAGATTTCAAGGGCAGATAATTCGAAATCTTAGGAAAGTAGATGGAGGCTTAGTGAACGAATCACTGTTATGATACGCAGAATGGAAAAATACTTGTAATTAAAGTTCTAGTGGATAATTTTTTCTACTTTTTTGTACAGTAAGAATATAACGCTGAATAAGTATATAATATTGTTTTTATGAAAAATAATTTTTTAATACGGCCACTGAACAGCACAAGCACTTTAAAAAAAAAATTTTTTTTTATGGAAATTGCTCCAGACAAGACATGAAGCCACTTGATGTAAGGAGCTAACAAGAACAAATATGATTATCGTAAATACAGGAGATGCCTATTGGCTTTCATCTTGAAAAGACCAAGGTTATAGATAGGAGGAAAACAGTCAGCAAGAAGAAAGTTTCACAAGCCTGCGGTTCTTGGAAAGAAATTATTTGCTTGATATATTGATGGAAGTCGTGAAATTAAAAACTGCTGCAGTTCTTCAGGCCTTCCTCCCTTTAAATTCCGTTTTAATTTTTTTTTCTCGTGTTGAAGATAAATGTTTTTCTTAATTGGATGATAGAAGTTTATTTATTCATTTATTAGTGTGATTGCAACAGTTAGGAGTGTATGGAGTAAGCTCAGGGAACTTCTGCCATTACTAACCAGCAGAGCGCTACCACTGTTGACCAAAGGAAGAGTCTATCAGGCATGTGTACGCAGTGTGATGATGTATTTAAGTGAAACCTGATCAGTGATGGTTGAAGACATACGTTGCATGGAGAGAAATGATATGAGAATGATACGATGGATGTGTAATGTGAGTCTTCAAGAGTGGCTGAGATTTGATGACCTCGGAGGAATATTAAATCTGGACAGTACAGGGAGATGTTTGCAGAACATGAGGCTTCCAGATTATTAAAGATGGGATATTTCTCTACAAAAAAACTGTCATTTTTCACGATTTTTTTAAGTGAATTACTTAATATTTATTTAACTAAAATTTTCTAACTTGGACTATTTTTTGTGAAAGACAACTTAAAATTGTATATTAAGTTCACCATATTGACGAATGGTCCTTTTTCTTTAGGATAATCCTATTGTTATATGCGGAGAGACACAATATTACACACACAATATTATAAAAAACATCCATATTTTTTTATTTTTAAAAAATTATTTTGCACCATTATCGATTTAAAAAAAATCTTTAATGAGTAATTATTAGTAAATAAATAAAAATTGCAAATTATTAGTAAATAAATAAAAAGTGCAAATTATTAGTAAATAAATAAAAAGTGCAAATTATTAGTAAATAAAAAAAGTGCAAATTATTAGTAAATAAAAAAATTGCAAATTATTAGTAAATAAAAAAAATTGCAAATTATTAGTAAATAAAAAAAATTGCAAATTATTAGTAAATAAAAAAAATTGCAATAATTAGTAAATAAAAAAAATTGCAAATTATTAGTAAATAAAAAAAATTGCAAATTATTAGTAAAAAAAAATTGCAAATTATTAGTAAATAAATAAAAATTGCAATAATTAGTAAATAAAAAAAATTGCAAATTATTAGTAAATAAAAAAAATTGCAAATTATTAGTAAATAAAAAAAATTGCAATAATTAGTAAATAAAAAAATTGCAAATTATTAGTAAATAAAAAAATTACAAATTATTAGTAAATAAAAAAAATTGCAAATTATTAGTAAATAAAAAATTGCAAATTATTAGTAAATAAAAAATATTGCAATAATTAGTAAATAAAAAAATTGCAAATTATTAGTAAATAAAAAAATTGCAAATTATTAGTAAATAAAAAAATTGCAAATTATTAGTAAATAAAAAAAATTGCAAATTATTAGTAAATAAAAAAAATTGCAAATTATTAGTAAATAAAAAAAATTGCAATAATTAGTAAATAAAAAAATGCAAATTATTAGTAAATAAAAAAATTGCAATAATTAGTAAATAAAAAAAATTGCAAATTAGTAAATAAAAAAAATTGCAAATTATTAGTAAAAGAAAATTGCAAATTATTAGTAAATAAATAAATATTGCAATAATTAGTAAATAAAAAAAATTGCAATAATTAGTAAATAAAAAATGCAAATTATTAGTAAATAAAAAAAAAATTGCAAAGTATTAGTAAATAAAAAAAAAAAATTGCAAAGTATTAGTAAATAAAATAAAAAATTGCAAAGTATTAGTAAATAAATAAAAAAATTGCAAAGTATTAGTAAAAAAAAAATTGCAAAGTATTGGTAAATAAAAAAAATTGCAAATTATTAGTAAATAAAAAAAATTGCAAATTATTAGTAAATAAAAAAATTGCAATAATTAGTAAATAAAAAAATGCAAATTATTAGTAAATAATAAAAAAATGCAAATTATTAGTAAATAAAAAAAAAATTGCAAAGTATTAGTAAATAAAAAAAAAAATTGCAAAGTATTAGTAAATAAAAAAAAAAAATTGCAAAGTATTAGTAAATAAAAAAAAAAATTGCAAAGTATTAGTAAATAAATAAAAAAATTGCAAAGTATTAGTAAAAAAAAAATTGCAAAGTATTGGTAAATAAAAAAAATTGCAAATTATTAGTAAATAAAAAAAATTGCAAATTATTAGTAAATAAAAAAATTGCAATAATTAGTAAATAAAAAAATGCAAATTATTAGTAAATAAAAAAAAAATTGCAAAGTATTAGTAAATAAAAAAAAAAAATTGCAAAGTATTAGTAAATAAAAAAAAAAATTGCAAAGTATTAGTAAATAAATAAAAAAATTGCAAAGTATTAGTAAAAAAAAAATTGCAAAGTATTGGTAAATAAAAAAAATTGCAAATTATTAGTAAATAAAAAAATTGCAATAATTAGTAAATAAAAAAATGCAAATTATTAGTAAATAAAAAAAAAATTGCAAAGTATTAGTAAATAAAAAAAAAAATTGCAAAGTATTAGTAAATAAAAAAAAAAAATTGCAAAGTATTAGTAAATAAATAAAAAAATTGCAAAGTATTAGTAAAAAAAAAATTGCAAAGTATTGGTAAATAAAAAAAATTGCAAATTATTAGTAAATAAAAAAAATTGCAAATTATTAGTAAATAAAAAAATTGCAATAATTAGTAAATAAAAAAATGCAAATTATTAGTAAATAAAAAAAAAATTGCAAAGTATTAGTAAATAAAAAAAAAATTGCAAAGTATTAGTAAATAAAATAAAAAATTGCAAAGTATTAGTAAATAAAAAAAAAAAATTGCAAAGTATTAGTAAATAAATAAAAAAATTGCAAAGTATTAGTAAAAAAAAAATTGCAAAGTATTGGTAAATAAAAAAAATTGCAAATTATTAGTAAATAAAAAAAATTGCAAATTATTAGTAAATAAAAAAATTGCAATAATTAGTAAATAAAAAAATGCAAATTATTAGTAAATAAAAAAAAAATTGCAAAGTATTAGTAAATAAAAAAAAAATTGCAAAGTATTAGTAAATAAAAAAAAAAAATTGCAAAGTATTAGTAAATAAATAAAAAAATTGCAAAGTATTAGTAAAAAAAAAATTGCAAAGTATTGGTAAATAAAAAAAATTGCAAATTATTAGTAAATAAAAAAAATTGCAAATTATTAGTAAATAAAAATAATTGCAATAATTAGTAAATAAAAATAATTGCAATAATTAGTAAATAAAAAAATGCAAATTATTAGTAAATAAAAAAAATTGCAAAGTATTAGTAAATGAAAAAAATTGCAAATTATTAGTAAATGAAAAAAATTGCAAATTATTAGTAAATAAACAAAATTGCAAATTATTAGTAAATAAACAAAATTGCAAATTATTAGTAAATAAACAAAATTGCAAATTATTAGTAAATAAAAACAAAATTGCAAATTATTAGTAAATAAAAACAAAATTGCAAATTATTAGTAAATAAAAACAAAATTGCAAATTATTAGTAAATAAAAACAAAATGGCAAATTATTAGTAAATAAAAACAAAATGGCAAATTATTATTATTTTTAACATTTTTAATTGTTGTTTTCAGCTCCGGGAGCTTCTGTCTCATGCGTTCGACAATTGCACAGAAGATGGATTATCCGTTTCGTCTAATGATGAGGATGAAGAAGGTGAATTAAGTCGAGAGGGAAGCTTCAAAAATAGTAAAAAACAGAGGTAGGTGTTTACTGATTCCTGTTGATTTTTATTATGTCAGTTTTTTCTTTCTTTCTTTTATTATTTGACAAGCATTAGGGCAAAGAGATATAAGTTTTTATTACTTTTTTACTGTTACGATCTGAAATAATCTAACAAAAACAAAAAAACAAACGAGTTCCAAGAAACAAGAACTTTTTTTAAATGTTTATGAAATTAAACAATAATTAAAATATTTTTTAAATGTTTATGAAATTAAACAATAATTAAAATATTTTTTAAATGTTTATGAAATTAAACAATAATTAAAATATTTTTTAAATGTTTATGAAATTAAACAATAATTAAAATATTTTTTAAATGTTTATGAAATTAAACAATAATTAAAATATTTTTTAAATGTTTATGAAATTAAACAATAATTAAAATATTTTTTAAATGTTTATGAAATTAAACAATAATTAAAATATTTTTTAAATGTTTATGAAATTAAACAATAATTAAAATATTTTTAAAAAGATGTTTATGAAATTAAACAATAATTAAAATATTTTTAAAAAGATGTTTATGAAATTAAACAATAATTAAAATATTTTTTAAATGTTTATGAAATTAAACAATAATTAAAATATTTTTTAAATGTTTATGAAATTAAACAATAATTAAAATATTTTTTAAATGTTTATGAAATTAAACAATAATTAAAATATTTTTTAAATGTTTATGAAATTAAACAATAATTAAAATATTTTAAAAAAGATGTTTATGAAATTAAACAATAATTAAAATATTTTTTAAATGTTTATGAAATTAAACAATAATTAAAATATTTTAAAAAAGATGTTTATGAAATTAAACAATAATTAAAATATTTTTAAAAAGATGTTTATGAAATTAAACAATAATTAAAATATTTTTTAAATGTTTATGAAATTAAACAATAATTAAAATATTTTTTAAATGTTTATGAAATTAAACAATAATTAAAATATTTTTAAAAAGATGTTTATGAAATTAAACAATAATTAAAATATTTTAAAAAAGATGTTTATGAAATTAAACAATAATTAAAATATTTTTTAAATGTTTATGAAATTAAACAATAATTAAAATATTTTTTAAATGTTTATGAAATTAAACAATAATTAAAATATTTTTTAAATGTTTATGAAATTAAACAATAATTAAAATATTTTTTAAATGTTTATGAAATTAAACAATAATTAAAATATTTTTTAAATGTTTATGAAATTAAACAATAATTAAAATATTTTTTAAATGTTTATGAAATTAAACAATAATTAAAATATTTTTAAAAAGATGTTTATGAAATTAAACAATAATTAAAATATTTTTAAAAAGATGTTTATGAAATTAAACAATAATTAAAATATTTTTAAAAAGATGTTTATGAAATTAAACAATAATTAAAATATTTTTAAAAAGATGTTTATGAAATTAAACAATAATTAAAATATTTTTAAAAAGATGTTTATGAAATTAAACAATAATTAAAATATTTTTAAAAAGATGTTTATGAAATTAAACAATAATTAAAATATTTTTAAAAAGATGTTTATGAAATTAAACAATAATTAAAATATTTTTTTAAATGTTTATGAAATTAAACAACAATTAAATTTTTTTTTAAATGTTTATGAAATTAAACAATTAAAATAGTAGTAGTAAGTTTTTGAAAGGCTGTGGGCAATGCAAATTCCGGGTAAGATGCAAGTTGTAAGGAACAATAACAATAAATCGAATACGAAATATGACTTACTATTTAATTTGCCTTTTTTCCCTAAAATCTTACATAACAGCAAGAGTGTTTTTTTGTTTTTTTTAGCTGTTCGTGTGATGTCCGGGTTATTAAAAATCACTATTTTAATATTTTGGGAAAAGAGACTTCCCTTTGTCAAAAATAATTAAACCAGAAGAAAAATTTCTCCGACTGTGCAGAGAATCCTACAAAACAAAATGACTGCCAGATGTAGACCGCGGCGAAAGCGAAAACAGTCTTGCAGGGAATGTAGATTAAATTTTATTTTAAGGTTATGTTACATATATGATTTGGTGTTCAAAAATATTTGTGTAATGTTGGTTAAGTGTATGGTGCTCGATAAACTGTTAGTTTTAATAATAATAATATATATATATATATATATATATATATATATATATATTTCTATATTTTTATAATTTGTTATTTTTTATTTTTATTAAGTTTATATTCGATTATTTACTTTTATTTCAGTGTGTTTTATCTTCATATTTTTTATTTTTTATCTTTCTTTCGTATTTTAAGAATTTTAATATAAAGTAAAGTAGTTAATCTCTCATTTTAAATATTCTAGATCTATCAAACTTATCGATTATCATCTATTTAAGAAGTGTTACTAATTGTGAGTTTCGTCAAATTAGTTTATCGAATTAACTTGATATATTTACTATAAGATAAAGGGGAATAACTGTTATGCGAATTAATTTATTTTATGGATTTTTTAGGTGGAAATCTGTATAACAATATTAGTATATATATATATATATGGTAAAATGAAAAAGGAAAACCAAAAACTGGATGTTTTTTTATGTGTACATCAACGTTTCGTCTTTATTTATAAGACTTCATCAGGATGATGATATAGGGAAAAGATATCATGCAAGCACGGATACATGTAGGGTAGACATGTTGGGAAGAAAAATAAAATAAAATGAAAAATAATGGCAGCGTCTAGCTGGACGTCCGTACTCACATTTTTAATACTACAGTCCAAATAAACTTTCTCATGTTCCAAATATTTCAAATATATTCCTCACCCACCCTTTCAATCACCCCCCTCCCCCACCCACTCCAATCCCTCACTCATTGCTATCATTTTCCAAATATTTCAAATATTTCACACCCTATCACGACAAATCCTCCCTCTTCCCCCTCTCATCCATTTTCTCCCATACCTCTTCTTAAATTCCCTCATTTTCTTCAAACGCTCTCTAAGACTATAACTTTCGCCCATCCACCAAAATCACAGCCCCCCCCCCCTCCCTCTCTACCCAT
>OY744543.1:70158960-70191460 GCA_963556195.1 Sepiola atlantica | reverse complement strand
ATATATATGAAATGCTTGATATATATATATATATATATGAAATGCTTGATATATATATATATATATATGAAATGCTTGATATATATATATATATATATATGAAATGCTTGATATATATATATATATATATATGAAATGCTTGATATATATATATATATATATGAAATGCTTGATATATATATATATATATATGAAATGCTTGATATATATATATATATATATATGAAATGCTTGATATATATATATATATATATGAAATGCTTGATATATATATATATATATATGAAATGCTTGATATATATATATATATATATATATGAAATGCTTGATATATATATATATATATATGAAATGCTTGATATATATATATATATATATGAAATGCTTGATATATATATATATATATGAAATGCTTGATATATATATATATATATATATGAAATGCTTGATATATATATATATATATATATGAAATGCTTGATATATATATATATATGAAATGCTTGATATATATATATATATGAAATGCTTGATATATATATATATATATATATATATATGAAATGCTTGATATATATATATATATATATATATATATATGAAATGCTTGATATATATATATATATATATATATATGAAATGCTTGATATATATATATATATATGAAATGCTTGATATATATATATATATATGAAATGCTTGATATATATATATATATATATGAAATGCTTGATATATATATATATATATATATATATATATGAAATGCTTGATATATATATATATATATATATATATATGAAATGCTTGATATATATATATATATATATATATATATATATATATATATATGAAATGCTTGATATATATATATATATATATATATATATGAAATGCTTGATATATATATATATATATATATATATATGAAATGCTTGATATATATATATATATATATATATATATGAAATGCTTGATATATATATATATATATATATATATATATATGAAATGCTTGATATATATATATATATATATATATATATGAAATGCTTGATATATATATATATATATATATATATATGAAATGCTTGATATATATATATATATATATATGAAATGCTTGATATATATATATATATATATATGAAATGCTTGATATATATATATATATATATATGAAATGCTTGATATATATATATATATATATATGAAATGCTTGATATATATATATATATATATATATATATGAAATGCTTGATATATATATATATATATATATATATGAAATGCTTGATATATATATATATATATATATATGAAATGCTTGATATATATATATATATATATATATATGAAATGCTTGATATATATATATATATATATATATGAAATGCTTGATATATATATATGAAATGCTTGATATATATATATATATATATATGAAATGCTTGATATATATATATGAAATGCTTGATATATATATATATATATATGAAATGCTTGATATATATATATATATATATATATATATATATATGAAATGCTTGATATATATATATATATGAAATGCTTGATATATATATATATATATGAAATGCTTGATATATATATATATATATGAAATGCTTGATATATATATATATATGAAATGCTTGATATATATATATATATGAAATGCTTGATATATATATATATATGAAATGCTTGATATATATATATATATATGAAATGCTTGATATATATATATATATATATATATGAAATGCTTGATATATATATATATATGAAATGCTTGATATATATATATATATGAAATGCTTGATATATATATATATATGAAATGCTTGATATATATATATATATGAAATGCTTGATATATATATATATATGAAATGCTTGATATATATATATATATATGAAATGCTTGATATATATATATATATGAAATGCTTGATATATATATATATATGAAATGCTTGATATATATATATATATATGAAATGCTTGATATATATATATATATATGAAATGCTTGATATATATATATATATGAAATGCTTGATATATATATATATATGAAATGCTTGATATATATATATATATGAAATGCTTGATATATATATATATATGAAATGCTTGATATATATATATATATGAAATGCTTGATATATATATATATATGAAATGCTTGATATATATATATATATGAAATGCTTGATATATATATATATATGAAATGCTTGATATATATATATATATGAAATGCTTGATATATATATATATATGAAATGCTTGATATATATATATATATGAAATGCTTGATATATATATATATATGAAATGCTTGATATATATATATATATGAAATGCTTGATATATATATATATATGAAATGCTTGATATATATATATATATGAAATGCTTGATATATATATATATATGAAATGCTTGATATATATATATATATATATATATGAAATGCTTGATATATATATATATATGAAATGCTTGATATATATATATATATGAAATGCTTGATATATATATATATATGAAATGCTTGATATATATATATATATATATATATATATGAAATGCTTGATATATATATATATATGAAATGCTTGATATATATATATATATATGAAATGCTTGATATATATATATATATATGAAATGCTTGATATATATATATATATATATATATATATATGAAATGCTTGATATATATATATATATGAAATGCTTGATATATATATATATATGAAATGCTTGATATATATATATATATGAAATGCTTGATATATATATATATATATATATATATATATGAAATGCTTGATATATATATATATATGAAATGCTTGATATATATATATATATGAAATGCTTGATATATATATATATATATGAAATGCTTGATATATATATATATATATATATATATATGAAATGCTTGATATATATATATATATATGAAATGCTTGATATATATATATATATGAAATGCTTGATATATATATATATATATATATGAAATGCTTGATATATATATATATATGAAATGCTTGATATATATATATATATGAAATGCTTGATATATATATATATATATATATGAAATGCTTGATATATATATATATATGAAATGCTTGATATATATATATATATGAAATGCTTGATATATATATATATATGAAATGCTTGATATATATATATATGAAATGCTTGATATATATATATATATATGAAATGCTTGATATATATATATATATGAAATGCTTGATATATATATATATATGAAATGCTTGATATATATATATATATGAAATGCTTGATATATATATATATATATATATGAAATGCTTGATATATATATATATATGAAATGCTTGATATATATATATATATGAAATGCTTGATATATATATATATATGAAATGCTTGATATATATATATATATGAAATGCTTGATATATATATATATATGAAATGCTTGATATATATATATATATATATATGAAATGCTTGATATATATATATATATATATGAAATGCTTGATATATATATATATATGAAATGCTTGATATATATATATATATGAAATGCTTGATATATATATATATATGAAATGCTTGATATATATATATATATGAAATGCTTGATATATATATATATGAAATGCTTGATATATATATATATATGAAATGCTTGATATATATATATATATGAAATGCTTGATATATATATATATATGAAATGCTTGATATATATATATATATGAAATGCTTGATATATATATATATATGAAATGCTTGATATATATATATATATATATATATATATGAAATGCTTGATATATATATATATATATATATGAAATGCTTGATATATATATATATATATGAAATGCTTGATATATATATATATATATATATATATATATATGAAATGCTTGATATATATATATATATATATATATATATATGAAATGCTTGATATATATATATATATATATATATATATGAAATGCTTGATATATATATATATATATATATATATATATATATATGAAATGCTTGATATATATATATATATATATATATATATATATATATGAAATGCTTGATATATATATATATATATATATATATATATGAAATGCTTGATATATATATATATATATATATATATATATATATGAAATGCTTGATATATATATATATATATATATATATATATGAAGTGCTTGATATATATATATATATATATATATATATATATATATATATATATATGAAATGCTTGATATATATATATATATATATATATATATATATATATATATGAAATGCTTGATATATATATATATATATATATATATATGAAATGCTTGATATATATATATATATATATATATATATATATATGAAATGCTTGATATATATATATATATATATATATATATATATATATATGAAATGCTTGATATATATATATATATATATATATATATGAAATGCTTGATATATATATATATATATATATATATATGAAATGCTTGATATATATATATATATATATATATATATATATGAAATGCTTGATATATATATATATATATATATATATATATGAAATGCTTGATATATATATATATATATATATATGAAATGCTTGATATATATATATATATATATATATGAAATGCTTGATATATATATATATATATATATATGAAATGCTTGATATATATATATATATATATATATGAAATGCTTGATATATATATATATATATATATATATATATATATGAAATGCTTGATATATATATATATATATATATATATATATATATATATATATATATATATGAAATGCTTGATATATATATATATATATATATATATATGAAATGCTTGATATATATATATATATATATATATATATGAAATGCTTGATATATATATATATATATATATATATATGAAATGCTTGATATATATATATATATATATATATATATGAAATGCTTGATATATATATATATATATATATATATATATATATGAAATGCTTGATATATATATATATATATATATATATGAAATGCTTGATATATATATATATATATATATATATGAAATGCTTGATATATATATATATATATGAAATGCTTGATATATATATATATATATATGAAATGCTTGATATATATATATATATATATATGAAATGCTTGATATATATATATATATATGAAATGCTTGATATATATATATATATATATGAAATGCTTGATATATATATATATATATATATATGAAATGCTTGATATATATATATATATATATATATATATGAAATGCTTGATATATATATATATATGAAATGCTTGATATATATATATATATGAAATGCTTGATATATATATATATATATATATGAAATGCTTGATATATATATATATATATATATATATGAAATGCTTGATATATATATATATATATATATATATATATATGAAATGCTTGATATATATATATATATATATATATATATATGAAATGCTTGATATATATATATATATATATATATATATATATGAAATGCTTGATATATATATATATATATATATATATGAAATGCTTGATATATATATATATATATATATATATATATATATGAAATGCTTGATATATATATATATATATATGAAATGCTTGATATATATATATATATATATATGAAATGCTTGATATATATATATATATATATATGAAATGCTTGATATATATATATATATATATATGAAATGCTTGATATATATATATATATGAAATGCTTGATATATATATATATATATGAAATGCTTGATATATATATATATATATATGAAATGCTTGATATATATATATATATGAAATGCTTGATATATATATATATATATATATATATATATGAAATGCTTGATATATATATATATATATATATATATATATGAAATGCTTGATATATATATATATATATATATATATATATATATATATATATATATATATATGAAATGCTTGATATATATATATATGAAATGCTTGATATATATATATATGAAATGCTTGATATATATATATATATATATATATATATATGAAATGCTTGATATATATATATATATATGAAATGCTTGATATATATATATATATATATATATGAAATGCTTGATATATATATATATATATGAAATGCTTGATATATATATATATATATATGAAATGCTTGATATATATATATATATATATGAAATGCTTGATATATATATATATATATATGAAATGCTTGATATATATATATATATATATATATGAAATGCTTGATATATATATATATGAAATGCTTGATATATATATATATATATATATGAAATGCTTGATATATATATATATATATATATATGAAATGCTTGATATATATATATATATATATATGAAATGCTTGATATATATATATATATATATATGAAATGCTTGATATATATATATATATGAAATGCTTGATATATATATATATATATATATGAAATGCTTGATATATATATATATATATATATGAAATGCTTGATATATATATATATATATGAAATGCTTGATATATATATATATATATATATATATGAAATGCTTGATATATATATATATATATATATATATATGAAATGCTTGATATATATATATATATATATATATATATATATATGAAATGCTTGATATATATATATATATATATATATATATATATATGAAATGCTTGATATATATATATATATATATATATGAAATGCTTGATATATATATATATATATATATATGAAATGCTTGATATATATATATATATATATATATATATATGAAATGCTTGATATATATATATATATATATATATATATGAAATGCTTGATATATATATATATATATATATATATATATATGAAATGCTTGATATATATATATATATATATATGAAATGCTTGATATATATATATATATATATATATATATATATATATATATATATATATATATATATATGAAATGCTTGATATATATATATATATATATATATATGAAAAAAAATGAAAACCAAAAATGTTATTTATGTATTCATCAACGTTTCGTCTGTATTTCAAGACTTCCTCAAAGTCATTGGTCGGAAGAAAATAACACACAAAATATTTGAAAACAATGATAGAAGGAGGAAAAAATCTTAAAAAGACCGCTTATGAAAAGATAAATTATGAGCTACAAATAAATGGTAGCAGTGGGAGAAGTTGAGTCATCTGTGGAAAGTAGGAGGTGGAAATGGTAGCAGTTTGAGTGATTAAACCATTAGGGAGGGGGAGTGAGCGCGCGCGATGTAAGCTGAAAAAGGTTGCTTATGAAAAAATAAGTTACGGGCTCCAAAAAAATGGTAGCAGTGGGAGAAATTAAATTAATTGTTGAATGTGTGTGCGGGTAAAAATTGGTAGCATTTGAATCTCTTACGCCTAGCAGCTGTGTTTCAAAATTCATAATCGGTTAATTAGTTTAGGAGTGAATCTTGTACATACAGATATATAAATATGCCTAACTTTATAAAGATATATATATATACCACAAAAACAGTATATTAAAAAGGAAAAAGGTCCTGTGGGCGGGGGCCACAAATTAACCGACTGCAACCCCATGCAGAGAGGTAACCACCCCCCAACCTTACTTCTCCTTTTTATTCCTCCCCTACCCCAAATAGATACGGTGGCTGAAGGTCAGTTGTGTTAAGAACAAAGAAGCTTACCAATGCCAAGGAGTAATTTTTTCAAAGAGCAATGTTTTCTGAGAGTAGTGTCGCTGGTGGGATGCTTCCTTGGGGTGCTCTGTTTTCCTGTTCTTGTGTAATGATGATACCCTCTGTGAAATTTCTTTCTAAGAGTAATGTTTCCTGGGAACAAAGTCTTTAAATAGCAATGTATTCTAAGAATATAAAGTAATTATTTCATCTATAGAATTATATTTGACAACTTTATTCACCATTAAATAATCCATAGATGGTTGATAGCCGTAAAACAAATCGAACCAAACCTAAAAAGGAAAAATTCCCCTGTGACTTTTTGTATATGTAATAATTGTACTAGTTTGGTTAGGGGTTTTATATGTAATAGTTTTTTTCTAGTTTGGTTAGGGGTTTTATATGTAATAGTTTTTTCTAGTTTGGTTAGGGGTTTTATATGTAATAGTTTTTTCTAGTTTGGTTAGGGGTTTTATATGTAATAGTTTTTTCTAGTTTGGTTAGGGGTTTTATATGTAATAGTTTTTTCTAGTTTGGTTAGGGGTTTTATATGTAATAGTTTTTTCTAGTTTTGTTAGGGGTTTTATATGTAATAGTTTTTTCTAGTTTGGTTAGGGGTTTTATATGTAATAGTTTTTTCTAGTTTTGTTAGGGGTTTTATATGTAATAGTTTTTTCTAGTTTGGTTAGGGGTTTTATATGTAATAGTTTTTTCTAGTTTTGTTAGGGGTTTTATATGTAATAGTTTTTTCTAGTTTGGTTAGGGGTTTTATATGTAATAGTTTTTTCTAGTTTGGTTAGGGGTTTTATATGTAATAGTTTTTTCTAGTTTTGTTAGGGGTTTTATATGTAATAGTTTTTTCTAGTTTGGTTAGGGGTTTTATATGTAATAGTTTTTTCTAGTTTGGTTAGGGGTTTTATATGTAATAGTTTTTTTCTAGTTAGGTTAGGGGTTTTATATGTAATAGTTTTTTCTAGTTTGGTTAGGGGTTTTATATGTAATAGTTTTTTCTAGTTTGGTTAGGGGTTTTATATGTAATAGTTTTTTCTAGTTTGGTTAGGGGTTTTATATGTAATAGTTTTTTTCTAGTTTGGTTAGGGGTTTTATATGTAATAGTTTTTTCTAGTTTGGTTAGGGGTTTTATATGTAATAGTTTTTTCTAGTTTGGTTAGGGGTTTTATATGTAATAGTTTTTTCTAGTTTGGTTAGGGGTTTTATATGTAATAGTTTTTCTAGTTTGGTTAGGGGTTTTATATGTAATAGTTTTTTCTAGTTTGGTTAGGGGCTTTATATGTAATATAATTTTCTAGTTTGGTTAGGGGTTTTATATGTAATAGTTTTTTCTAGTTTGGTTAGGGGTTTTATATGTAATAGTTTTTTCTAGTTTGGTTAGGGGTTTTATATGTAATAGTTTTTTTCTGGTTTGGTTAGGGGTTTTATATGTAATAGTTTTTTCTAGTTTGGTTAGGGGTTTTATATGTAATAGTTTTTTCTAGTTTGGTTAGGGGTTTTATATGTAATAGTTTTTTCTAGTTTGGTTAGGGGTTTTATATGTAATAGTTTTTTCTAGTTAGGTTAGGGGTTTTATATGTAATAGTTTTTTCTAGTTTGGTTAGGGGTTTTATATGTAATAATTTTTTCTGGTTTGGTTAGGGGTTTTATATGTAATAGGTTTTTTCTAGTTTGGTTAGGGGTTTTATATGTAATAGTTTTTTCTAGTTTGGTTAGGGGTTTTATATGTAATAGTTTTTTCTAGTTTGGTTAGGGGTTTTATATGTAATAGTTTTTTCTAGTTTGGTTAGGGGTTTTATATGTAATAGTTTTTTCTAGTTTGGTTAGGGGTTTTATATGTAATAATTTTTTCTGGTTTGGTTAGGGGTTTTATATGTAATAGGTTTTTTCTAGTTTGGTTAGGGGTTTTATATGTAATAGGTTTTTTCTAGTTTGGTTAGGGGTTTTATATGTAATAGTTTTTTCTAGTTTGGTTAGGGGTTTTATATGTAATAGTTTTTTCTAGTTTGGTTAGGGGTTTTATATGTAATAATTTTTTTGGGGTTAGGGGTTTTATATGTAATAGGTTTTTTCTAGTTTGGTTAGGGGTTTTATATGTAATAGGTTTTTTCTAGTTTGGTTAGGGGTTTTATATGTAATAGTTTTTTCTAGTTTGGTTAGGGGTTTTATATGTAATAGTTTTTTCTAGTTTAGTTTGGGGTTTTATATGTAATAGTTTTTTCTAGTTTGGTTAGGGGTTTTATATGTAATAGTTTTTTCTAGTTTGGTTAGGGGTTTTATATGTAATAGTTTTTTCTAGTTTGGTTAGGGGTTTTATATGTAATAGTTTTTTCTAGTTTGGTTAGGGGTTTTATATGTAATAATTTTTTTTTGGTTAGGGGTTTTATATGTAATAGGTTTTTTCTAGTTTGGTTAGGGGTTTTATATGTAATAGTTTTTTCTAGTTTGGTTAGGGGTTTTATATGTAATAATTTTTTTCTGGTTTGGTTAGGGGTTTTATATGTAATAGGTTTTTTCTAGTTTGGTTAGGGGTTTTATATGTAATAGTTTTTTCTAGTTTGGTTAGGGGTTTTATATGTAATAGTTTTTTCTAGTTTGGTTAGGGGTTTTATATGTAATAGTTTTTTCTAGTTTGGTTAGGGGTTTTATATGTAATAGTTTTTTCTAGTTTGGTTAGGGGTTTATATGTAATAATTTTTTTCTGGTTTGGTTAGGGGTTTTATATGTAATAGTTTTTTCTAGTTTGGTTAGGGGTTTTATATGTAATAATTTTTTTTGGGTTAGGGGTTTTATATGTAATAGGTTTTTTCTAGTTTGGTTAGGGGTTTTATATGTAATAGTTTTTTCTAGTTTGGTTAGGGGTTTTATATGTAATAGTTTTTTCTAATTTGGTTAGGGGTTTTACATGTAATAGTTTTTTCTAGTTTGGTTAGGGGTTTTATATGTAATAGTTTTTTCTAGTTTGGTTAGGGGTTTTATATGTAATAGTTTTTTCTAGTTTGGTTAGGGGTTTTATATGTAATAGTTTTTTCTAGTTTGGTTAGGGGTTTTATATGTAATAGTTTTTTCTAGTTTGGTTAGGGGTTTTATATGTAATAGTTTTTTCTAGTTTGGTTAGGGGTTTTATATGTAATAGTTTTTTCTAGTTTGGTTAGGGGTTTTGGATCAAGGGAAGAATAAGGACCCCAGATCATTAACACAAGACGCGGGACATATTTTCAAATCACCGGTTGACCTCGCAATACACGTGGTCTCTATTTACAAAACACTTGTAAATAGATCTTTTATTTATGTTAATATTTATTTTAAGGCAGAGAGTTCATAAATAAAACAAATAAATATTAACATGTTTTCTTTTCTTTTAACATGTATACGCTTTTTTAAAAATCGGCTGACTTGTAATCTGTCGTTTTGCAATAAACAAAACAATTTATCATTTTTTTTTTTACTTTTATTTACTAAATAAAAAACAAATTTTAAACGCAATTCTATATTTCGTGTTGTGTACTTTTTTTTCTTTTCGTAGGGAGGCGAGTAGCGAAGTTTTATATATTTGTTTATAATTGTTGCTTACAGAAAAAAAAGGAAAAAACTTCACGAGGGCAGAAATGGGGGGGGGGTATGAAATATTTATCACCGTACTTAAGTAATCTTTCGTTTTGTAGGGAAAAATCAAGCTTCCCAAAAAGGGGCACTATGGATCTTACCTCAGTTTAGAAGGATTTTTCCATACTACACATTGCTCCTAGCCCGAGGAGGCAAAACGGATGATTACGCAAGTTATTTTAATAAATAAACGAAATATATACGCCTTTTAAAAAATCGGCTGACTTGTAATCTTTCGTTTTGCTTCCCCACGAGGGCGGAGTTAGACTTCAAAAATCAGTTTCCAAACGGAAGCAATTTAAAATTTATGAAGTTTTTTCCTTTTTTTTCTGTAAGCAACAATTACAAACAAATATATAAAACTTCGCTACTCGCCTCCCTACGAAAAGAAAAAAAAGTACACAACACGAAATATAGAATTGCGTTTAAAATTTGTTTTTTATTTAGTAAATAAAAGTAAAAAAAAAAATGATAAATTGTTTTGTTTATTGCAAAACGACAGATTACAAGTCAGCCGATTTTTAAAAAAGCGTATACATGTTAAAAGAAAAGAAAACATGTTAATATTTATTTGTTTTATTTATGAACTCTCTGCCTTAAAATAAATATTAACATAAATAAAAGATCTATTTACAAGTGTTTTGTAAATAGAGACCACGTGTATTGCGAGGTCAACCGGTGATTTGAAAATATGTCCCGCGTCTTGTGTTAATGATCTGGGGTCCTTATTCTTCCCTTGATCCGGGGTTTTATATGTAATAGTTTTTTCTAGTTTGGTTAGGGGTTTTATATGTAATAGTTTTTTCTAGTTTGGTTAATGGTTTTATATGTAATAGTTTTTTCTAGTTTTGTTAGGGGTTTTATATGTAATAGTTTTTTCTAGTTTGGTTAGGGGTTTTATATGTAATGGTTTTTTCTAGTTTGGTTAGGGGTTTTATATGTAATAATTTTTTCTAGTTTGGTTAGGGGTTTTATATGTAATAGTTTTTTCTAGTTTGGTTAGGGGTTTTATATGTAATAATTATTTTCTGGTTTGTTAGTTATTTCATTATGCATGAAATTGCTTTCAAATTATTTACTATCACTTCTAAGAAGGGTCGCAATCAAGTCTACACTCATTCTCCTCATTTGTTTCCATTCCCTCTCTCATTTCCTAACCCTAACCCTCATATATACCTATCTCTATATCTCTATACTTGGGAAGAGAGAAAAAAAAGTGAATGTCGTAGCGATCAATATTGTCTTTAAAAATGCAATGACTTTATGGACTTTCGTCTCGCTCTGATTCCTTCGAGAAATTATCTGCTGCAATGTAAAAATGTTTTTCCCTACGGAATGTCGAGTAAGATGCGTAAGTTGAGCCGCAATCATCAAATGATAATGATGATGAAGCTATATATAATCCATACTGATCGATTTGAGCATGAGAATGATAGTTACCATGGAAATAGCATGTGTGATGACTCGAGTAGTACATTCGGTGGTTAGTGTAGAGTAAGTCTATAGTTACTATTACTCTCAGGTCCATTCTGATCACAGAGTGGTAGTACCTGTCAGGTTCCCATCTATGGGTTAAACAGAATCTGTCCTGGATATGAAATGAAACTGCATCCGATAATATACCTATACATTTACATGGATATTTTACTTAAAGCGAACACGAATAAATATGTGTAGATATTAAGAACTTGCATCAGAAACGCTTTTATCAAAGTAACTGGAGATTTGGCATTATTTTATTTTATGTTTATATATATATATATATATATATATATATATATATAATGTGTATCGGGGCAGCATTTTTTTCTCTAAGGCACGTATAATTAAAAATAACCGACAACTCGTGTCTGGATATTTTTGTATGGATCCCTTCCATTTTCCGGATTACGGTCCTAATCTCGGATGAGAATTGGCTGATGAATCTGCCGTAATTTTCTTTTAGGTCCAAAGTACTTTCTGACCCATAAACTCACTCCAGGTCTTTACCTGATTGACATTATTCCCACTGAAGATGGACCCAGATGGGTCAGAAAGTACTTTGGACCTAAAAGAAAATTACGGCAGATTCATCAGCCAATTCTCATCCGAGATTAGGACCTTAATCCGGAAAATGGAAGGGATCCATACAAAAATATCCAGACACGAGTTGTCAGTTATTTTTAATAAATATATATATATATATATATATATATGTAATCATGCATCACTACTTATCAAGGCCAAAAGCCAGTTGAGGATAAAGATTAATGAGATTTTCAGTTGGATGATGAATAATACTCAGATGTGAGACCTCTGCTTTTTTGTAAATCAGTAAATGTAGAAATTTTTTTTTTTTTTTTTTCTTTTTTTTCTTTTTTTTCTTTTTTTTTTTTTTTTTTTTGTAAGCAAACACTGATTTCTACCGAATCGCTAAAACTTTACTTCCTATTTTTGGTCCCCCGATTTATAAAATCGGGAGACTTATGTTTTGAGGCCTGTTCGTCCGTCCGTCCGGATTTTTCTCCGCAACCATCTATTGAATTTCTCTGAAATTTTGCATGAAGTTGTAACTTTTGTCAGGTTAGAAAGTGACATTCTCTGATTTTTGAAAAAACATCTGGTTAGCTCCCCAGGGGGTCAAAAGGCCCCGAAATGGCAAAAAATGACATTCTTTTGCCCCATAACTTTTCATCCATCCATTCAATTTCTCTGAAACTTGGCCAAAATGTGGAGGCAATTGTTCCTAATAGAAAATAAGTATCGCTGACCTTGGAAAAAATCTGGTTCGTGCCCCCTAGGGGTCAAAAGCCCCCAAAATGGCAAAAAATGACCCTTTTCTCCCATAACGTTTGATCCATCCATTCAATTTTTCTGAAACTTGGCCAAAATGTAGAGGCAATTGTTCTGGATATAAAATGAGCATCCTTGACCTCAGAAACATTCTGGTTCGCGTCCCCAGGGGGTCAAAGGGTGTCAAAAATGCCCCAAATTGCCCAAATTTATTGCATTTTACACTCACCACATCGAGTCACATACAGAGGGGGACCACGCACGCGCGGCTTGTTGTTGTCGTTGTGTAGCTGATTTTATTTTATTTCTCTTTCTCTTTCTTCTCCCTCTCTCGCTTTGTTTCTTACCCTTTTCTTTTTCTTTTTTCTCTTCCTCTTTCCATCTCAGCCTGATTTGTTTGCAGGATGGGGGAGGTAAAAGATTTGTTTCATCAAAGAATGACTTCCTGTACCTCCCTCCCCCCACATATGCACTTTGCGTTTTCCTCTTGTTAACGACCATGTTTTTTTCTTGTTTATTTTTTTTTTTTTTAAATATATTCTGAACATTTGTTTTACACAAAAAAGACTTATTTTAAAGGAATATAACGAATTTAAAAGCAAAAATGAATTTAAAACATATAAGTCAGTATTTTCATTATGAATAATAATAAAAAAAAAAGGTATTGTAGATTAACACCTTTTTCTAAAAAAAAAAAAGATTCTACTTTTTTAGGCAATTACGTGGAAACACCCCAAAAAACTTGTAAGAAAGATAAAGAAAAAAATAAATTATTTTAGAATTTTAAGTAGGGATCAGTATCGCATATAAATTTAACGTAAAGTCAGTAGATGCTCAGTGGACAATGACATCTCTAGTCGTGACAGTATCCGCCAGTCGACAGGGTTTTCAACAGCAGCTTGTTCGCAACTTTCCTCTTCTCTGCTTGTGATAGTAGCAGCCGTCTTCTTCTTTGCCCTGTTAGTTTGTAATAATGGACAAACATAAAAGAATAAAAAGTATAACAACTTTGTTGCTCGGCGGCCGGCGGCCCCTGTTGCTCGGCGGCCGGCGTCCCTTGTTTCTTGGCGGCCTTTGTCCTTTGCCGACGTCCCTTGTCACTCGACGGCCGACGTCCCTTGTCGCTCGGCGGCCGACGTCTCTTGTCGCTCGGCGGCCCTTGGTGGCCGGCGGCCCTTGTCGCTCTGCGGCCGGCGTCCCTTGTCGCTCTGTGGCCTGCGGCCCTTGTCGCTCGGCGGCCGACGCCTCTTGTCGCTCCGCGTCCCTTGCCGCTCAGCGTCACGCGTCCCTTGCCGCTCAGCGTCACGCGTCCCTTGCCGCTCAGCGTCCCGCGTCCCTTGCCGCTCGGCGTCCCTTGCCGCTCGGCGTCCCGCGTTCCTTGCTGCTCAGTGTGTCACGTCCCTTGCTGCTCAGTTGCTCATGCTTTCTTTTACAGCATTAGGTTAGCTTCTTCTTGCCTGTTCCCCAGAGGGGTCGTAATTGTAAAGAAAGTTGGACTGCATAGAGCTCACAAGGAACGTGCCTCAGGATTGTCTGGTCTTCATTGAATTCTCCGTTTGTTGCAGCTATTCATTAACTGTCAGTATTGCAGATTTTACCCCCCCCCCCTGACACTGAGAGCAGCAATTGCATACAAAGTCGGGGAAGGTTTGGTTCAGAACTCGCAAAGGAATACCGCTATTGAATTGCGGTTCCGCGCCTGACATATCTTTGCTTACCACATGCAAAAGCAAAAACGACCAGAGGACGATGAATCCTGATGCTGACTCCTCCTGGATTTTACCCAAAGCTCTGTTAGCCAGGTCGCTCTGAGACTACTACGTTGCCAAGGGTTTGACTTTAGGGGAGCCCTGGAGTGGCGGACAAAGATAGAACTTCAAAAGCTATGTCGGCTCACAGGCAAAAACAAGCGGTTCTTTCTCTCTTTTTTGCTACATTTTCATTTCAGACTTCCTGTCCGTGACGTCATATCCTGATAAGTGTTCCTAACTTCTAACTTGACTTATAAATAGAATTTTCCGTTCTCTGTTTAATTTTAACCGTATGTTGAAAATTCCCGATTTTCACCATATTTTTACATGCCCACATTTCTTGCTACGCGTACATTTCAGCGAGTTACTCGTGAAATGTGCGATCATATTTTGTTTCGAGTGAAAACGCTGGGAATAATCGTTTTAGGTCATCTGAGAAGATTAAAAGTGAAACTTTTATTTTTCTCATGGCAAACAAGAATTGTGTCTGCAGTTGAAAGGAGTGGGTGTGATGCAACCGTGAGACAGGGTTGTTATGCAAGGGGGTTACAGGATGCAATTTAAAGTGGACTGTCATCTGTACAGACATTTAATGGAGGTGTGTGCTTCGGTCATTTTGGACATGTTTGGGCATGCTTTTTGACCATATTTTAAGATCTGCCAAGGAGGTTATGTTTTAACCGGCATTTCTTAATTTCTCTACAAGCTATTCATTTATAACCAGCAGGGCTACCGAGCATTGCCCAGGAGCATTGGTAACAAAATAGAAGCGATTTAAAAAAAAAAAAAAAAAAAAAAAAAAAACTGCAACATCTTTTAAAACCTACCTACCTCTCTCTCTCTCTCTCTCTCTCTCTCTCTCTCTCTCTCTCTCTCTACTTCTTCTTCCGACTTTCTCTCTCTCTACTTCTTCTTCCGACTTTCTCTCTCTCTACTTCTTCTTCCGACTTTCTCTCTCTCTCTCTCTCTCTCTCTCTCTCTCTCTCTCTCTCTCTCTCTACTTTTTCTTCCGACTTTCTGTCTCTCTTTGGATGCTTCTCCCTCTCTACTTTTTCTTCCGAATGCACATCTTTCTCTCTCCTCATAGTGAAAGTCGATAGAAGCTTAGTAAGAGATGTCATTTGGTGAGTTAATTGCAAATCACGGCTAATTAAAACAAAATGGAATTGAAGATTGGAGCTCGGTTTAACACTTACAATGAAAGTAACGATAGAGCAGAGAAAGACTAGCAACGTCTCTTCTGTGAGAAAAATGCTACAAGGAAGATCATCCTCCACTAAATTTTTATAAACAATATAAAATGTAGCCATAATGTCTTGGTCGTATTTGGCAACGTCTACGTCTTGGTGGTATTTATCGACGTCTGCGTCTTGGTATTTGGCGACGTTTGCGTCTTGGTGGTGTTTGGCCACGTCTGCGTCTTGGTAGTATTTGGCAACGTCTATGTCTTGGTGGTGTTTGGCGACGTCTGCGTCTTGGTAGTATTTGGCAACGTCTACGTCTTGGTGGTGTTTAGCGACGTCTGTGTCTTGGTATTTGGCGATGTCTGTGTCTTGGTGGTGTTTGGCGACGTCTGCATCTTGATGGTGTTTGGCTACGTCTACGTCTTGGTGGTGTTTGGTGACGTCTGCGTCTTGGTAGTATTTGGCTACGTCTTGGTGGTGTTTGGCCACGTCTGCGTCTTGGTAGTATTTGGCAACGTCTATGTCTTGGTGGTGTTTGGCGACGTCTGCGTCTTGGTGGTGTTTGGCGACGTCTGCGTCTTGGTAGTATTTGGCAACGTCTACGTCTTGGTGGTGTTTAGCGACGTCTGTGTCTTGGTATTTGGCGATGTCTGTGTCTTGGTGGTGTTTGGCGACGTCTGCGTCTTGATGGTGTTTGGCTACGTCTACGTCTTGGTGGTGTTTGGTGACGTCTGCGTCTTGGTAGTATTTGGCTACGTCTTGGTGGTGATTGGCGACGTCTGCGTCTTGATGGTGTTTGGCGACGTATGCGTCTTGGTGTTTGTCGACGTCTGCGTCTTGGTGGTGTCTGGCCACGTCTACGACTTGGTGGTATTGCTAACATTGACATCTGATGCACTCGTCATCCGTGATGGAATGTCGACGTGATAGATCAGGATACTTTAGGGTGCAATTGACTTTTAACGACCCTTTAGGCGTTTGGTCGATGAATGTCCTTAACAAAATAAGAACTTTTAGTTGAAGTATCAAAGATAATATTTTTATATCAGGAATAATACAAGCGATAAAATCCATTATCGTTGTTCTGGACAACGTGAAAATGGTTTTGCCACTCTCCAAGTAGAACAATCTGAGTAACCGAGTTCTTTTGAAGTTTGGCACAAGGTCTAGGTTCAGGAGCCTTCTCGAAATGGTGTGGATTCTGGTAACAATTGAATCTAGTTCTGGCGAGAAGTAACAACTAATGGCGTAACCTTTTGGCTAGGAGAAAAGTGTATTTTTTTTTTCTGATACTACTGTGCATCTTTTCTTTTTCTTGGCCTTTTGGCTAAGATCAAAGTGTAGTATCTATTCCGATGGATACTGCACCTCATAGACTGGTATTGTCTTGGCCTTCAGGGCTTGATTTACACCGATCTATGGGTCTGTCCTGTGCAGTTCTAGGAGGTCCACCATCCCAGGCTTCGCCTCCCCTCTTTGGGGAGGAGTAAGTTTATTGCTTACTGCTTGAGGCGCCCCTACCGGGGGATGCCGTCAGGCCTGCCCAGACAATTTTTAATGGCCCGAGTGCTCACCTTATCGGGCACTGGCTTTCCAAACCCCACTTTCCCGACCCGACCTTGTGTCACATCTTACTTTGTGGGAGTAAGATAAAACTGGCCTTGTGCCTAACTCCTGGAGGGGAGTAAATAAATACTCTGCATCTTTTCTTTCCTCGATCGGTGAAAGAGAAATCTTTCTAGACTGAGGCAATTTTAAATTTTTGTTCCAATCCAGAGTGCTCCTTTTTGGGGGAGCTGGATTTCCCCCCCACATAAAAAAAACGTCCATGTGTCTAACTCTGTCCTTGTGGGGATGCAAGTAAACAGGAACAAGTGATGGCTTATATAGAGAATATCTCCCAGCTGGAATGGAGGGGAACTTGTGTATGAATTACCTCCTCCCCTCCCCTCCCCCCTCTTTCTCAATCGTCATTATCTGTTTGCATTTCTAATTTAGAGGAATTTTTCCCCTAACCCCATTTTAGGGGTCGGAGGCTTCTTTACTCCGGCCTGCTTCAATGTCTATCTCTCACCTATACCTTTTGTAAGGTTGTTCTAGACCCCCCCTCTCTCCTCTTACTACTACTTTCCTAGATGTAACCCTTTATCTACTTTTATTTTGGGATATATCGATGAAAAGGCGGCTCTTGATATTAAATCAATAATTTTAGGCATCACGAACCAGCCTAGTTTAGAGTGTGAAACTGAGTAAAATATTATGAAATTCCCTTCAATTTCAACTTGCGATATCTCATTAATTTCTAGGTTATTTTAATAAAATGTGAACAAAATTAAACTTTTTCTCTTCATAAATATACAATTTTTTCTCTTGTGTTTTAATAGGTTTTTTTGGGGGGTTTTTTTTCAAACTACTTCAAGTTAAGTTACTGTTTTAATGTTTTTTTTTTGTTTTGTTTTTTATTCAAATTTGGTGTTCACAATATTGTTCATTTCTATGCATATAAAAATTGTTCCATCTTAAAGAAAATAGGCCACTCGTCAATATGGTGGGTTTGATAGAGTTTTAAGTTTTCTTTCACAAAAAAAAAAACAAAATCCAAGTTCAAAACTTGAAATTTTTGCCTTATCAAATTGTTTCTGTTTTTACATCTGAGTTTTTGGTTGATTTACTACTAAAAGGAAAACATAGTTTGATTTCTAATATGCTATGAATCATATTAAAAAGATTCAATGTGTTAACTGTTGAAATGAAACTTATATGAACAGTCAACGTTGCACTTTCATGTCATTTTTGCACATTTTTTTAGAGGAGTAATGGAGTTTTACCTAATATTTATGCTGGCTTTATCTGTGAACCTGTATACGTGCGTTCACTGCACTGACCGCGATTGTCCCACACGGTGTGCCGGTCCAAAGATGTGGTCCGATTTAGTCAGTGCTGCAACAAAGAATTCTCATTCCAAGCAAGGCCACGAGTCCAGTTTATAAACAAGTAACAAAATTATTTGTTGGAGGTTACAAATGAAACCCATGTTCCCCAGGTTGAATGGCAGACTTGCAAAATGAGATTGGTCCATCTTGCCTGGACAGGCACACAGCTCCAATGATTACCAACCTTCTGAAAACCAAACTCCTCTGTCATGCCAAGAGGGCCGGTCTTCACCTCCCCCTCCCCTTGAATCTTTTTCTCCTTACCGGAAATCTGGGATTCCAGTCTTTCTCATCGGTCACCATTCGACCACCCAGAGGCTGACTGCTGGAGATATCCACTAGAGATAACTGCCAGACAGTCCACTCAAAAGAGACTTATCATGGAGACAATCTACGAAGATTACTTTTTGGTTCAGCATGATTCCTTGTTTTTATGAGCCACTTATTTCAAAGAGAAATAAGATTCTGGGTGGTCCAAATACAAAATCAGAGATATTTTCAAATTCCTCTCTGCCTCCTCTTTTCTCTGTCCGAACACCTTTCACCTGACACGTCTGCCATTCGTATGCACCACTAAAACATACAACCTAGTACATGTTTTTATATCTAATAATTATTTCTTTTATTATGGTTATTTTTTTTATTTACCACAAGATAACATTACACTAGTTTGTAACCTGCATTTTTAGTTATCTTCTTCTGTTTGCAGACATCGATGATCGTGGCTCTCCATTCTTATTTGAATATCTTGTTTCACCATGATGTTCTTTGAAAAGAGGTTACCTACAGTGGGTCGCAATTACCTTCTATAGGGTCAGTCCTCTTACAGAGCAGGAAGTCTTAGTTAGTGTACAAAAATCAGTATCATCTGCCTAACACAAAACGAAGGGTTGACCAGTTTCTAAAATCCATTAGGCTGCTCAACTCTCCATCACCTGCCGGCTATGACTTCACGTACCCTAATCAGTGGACTAAGTGGGTATTCGACTTTGCCCAAGGGTCTCCCACAGGCTAGCGGAGGGAAAGAGGCGCCTTACTGCTCCTGTTGGTGGAAATGTTTCCACCCCACTATCCATTTTTCGTTATACAATGAAAATTGGCTCCTGGACATGTAAGATGGCAAATTTTCTAATTTGCAACAACTTTTGAACAATTATAATTCAGTGGCTAATAAATTTGGTATCTTTCTTTGTTTTGCAATGATCTATGTGTCCATATTAAATGTTTTTAGATAATATGAAAATAAAATTTTGGTTTCAGATACCTACTCAGACGAAATCTGTTTTTTGGAGGGTTTTTTTCAACTATCACTTTATTATTTTTATTAATTTATTCCATGATAAATGCCAGTATAGATATAGAGGTTCTAGGGTCTAGTTGATGGCATTTTAATTTCAGTTTACCATATACCTTAGTTTTCCAGAAAATTCCAAAAAACCTTAAAAATGACCATTGTATAGCCTTTACTAAAGTAGTGACATTCCATGAAAAATGCCAGTATACTGAAATCATATGTCCTTAATAGGGTTAAGATGAAAATTCATATACACTAAATGTACAAAAGCAAGAAAATTCCGAAATTTGTACACTTTTATTGTCATTAAGGGTATGCGAGCACAACAGGGCTATGTATTTTACTGGTAGGAATTTTTCTTCAGTGCACCTCACACACTTCATCCACTCATGCATAGAGATTTATACTCTAGTGATATGATAATGAAATGGTTTGGTTGATATGTAGTCATACCCTTAATGACAATAAAAGTGTAAACATTTGTGAATTTCCTTGCTTTTGTACATTTAGTGTATATGAATTTTCATCTTAACCCTATTAAGGGCATATGATTTCAGTATACTGGCATTTATCATGGAATGTCGCTACTTTTGTAAAGGCTATGCCTCAATATAATGCCTTCTCATAAGGTTTTTTGGAATTTTCTGGAAAACTAAGGTATATGGTAAACTGAAATTAAAATGCCATCAACTAGACCCTAGAACCTCAATCTCTGCCAAAAATCAGCTGAATCCATCAAATAGTTGATGAGATACAGGGTGGCACATGCATACTTACGTACACACGGATAACACAAAATCATGCCTGACCTTTCTGGATCTCTGGGTTGCCTTGACTAATTATGGAACCTATCAAATAAAAATTTTGTGCAAAGTTTTAACTAATTTGATTTATTGGTTTTTGAGTTATGATTGATCAAAGAAATGAGATTTCTAGCATAGGCCATTCTTGAAGTCTATTAAGGGATAGAGCGCTCTCGCGCCTCCCTTGATTTTTTTTTTTTTTTTTTTTTTTTTTTTTTTTATGCCCAAACCCAGTGTCACAATTAGCTGAATTAATACCCCCCCACCACCTTAAAAAGGTGGAAATAAAAACAGACTTCAATATTGCAAATTCTTTCTTTTGAGTCCTGATCTAATGTCTGCGCTCGGCACTTATTCCCTCGGAATGTGTTATATGCCAAAAGTTAAGTTTCTTTTTGTTATAAAATGGGTTATGGCTCGTCTGCAAATACTCGTTGTGAGCTACGTTTACATTCTGGCTAAATAAATGGCCACCTACACATACTTCATTTGACAGGAGATTAATAAAAACTGGCATTGCTCATTTGCATAAGAAAAGAACAGCAAACCATAACCTGCATCGATAATAAATCTCTTTTTTTTTTTAGACGTCTTTTCTTGCCGTAGTTTTTATGTATAGTGTCGGGTTTCGCGAACCGATCTCACAGACCATTACAAATTCATTGAATTTTGATTTTCGTTCTGACACTTTTACAATAGTTTTTGTTAAGGGATTATTGCGTTCCTTTAAAAAAAAAAAAAATTTTTTTTTTATTATTGATTACTTCAAGAACAAATGTTACATAACGAGGGCCTTTGAAGTAATCAATAATAAAAAAAAAAAAATTTTTATTATTGATTACTTCAAGAACAAATGTTACATAACGAGGGCCTTGTTTGGGTGGGTTAGGGTTTGAGCGACACCTTAAAGGTCAGAGGTGACCTCAAAGCAGAAGTCGATTCTTTTCATGTTTATCTTTTTTTTTCTCTCTTTTTGTTCCTTTTTTCTTTTTTTACTTCAAAAAAGGGAAAGTAGATAATTTTTTAGGCCTGGGGAAAATCATAAAGCTAACAGAAAAAAAGATTTGATATTTATAAAAATGTTGCAAGTGTGAAAAAAATTTCTGTTTTTTTTTTTTTTTTTTTTAAATTTTTTTTTAAAAACCTTTTATGCATACTGTTGTTCCACAACAACAAATAGAAACGTTGTCATAAATTTTAATTTGACCAATCATATTTGTTTTTGTGAGGGTCAGGGACATTGAGGAATATGTTTTGTCTCCATTACGGGCTTTTTCGGAAGTCAGCTCAATTTTAAGGCACGTGGTTCAAGAACAAGTTAGATCAGGCACATAGAATGTCTGTAAAACATGAAACGGTTAAACTGCAAAAACTATATAAAAATTTGCAAAGCGTGAGATTCGAGACAAACCCGTTTTCAAAGCGTAAGAATTTTGGTGTTTCTTCTCTTCTCCAATTAAACTCTACAGAATTTAACTTTGGATACTTGAATGAAGAAAAAAACAAGACAACTTTGTACAATTTAACAAACTTTTAATAGAAAAAGAGGAAAAAGTTGCAAATTTAATTTGATTAAATTATCTCAAGTTTGAGATTGTCTGGTTAGCAATTTGTTTTAATTTCTTAAAAAAAATACATTTTTAAATTGCAGTTTTTTGTTTGTTGAAAATACAATCCAGTTCGGATTTTATTTTTAAGCCCTTCATTTCCGTTTGATGAAAGATTTTAGTTTGTCTTTTCTTTTAATTTTATTTCTTTAAGTTCATCTTCTTACATTCGTTTACTTTAGTTTCTAGAAGATCTGTTCCAAGCCGAACTGCTGAATATATTTAGTTTCAACTGGAAATCCTAAGAGTCCGGTCTTTGTCGCAGTCACCCCCCCCCCCCCCCAGCTGATCAGCGGAAATGACTACCTCCGCCTGTTTTCTCAGCCGCTCTCAGATCATCACTCTGAAACTGATCACCAACCGTCAGGCACCATCACATCTATAGAGTTCAAAAGATTTGTCCGGTCTTCCTATCGTCTACCTACTTATCACACTTCCGATCACTTGGTCATCTCCTAAGTCAACATTCTTGGTTGTGCGTGCTATAGTCTTGGCTAGCAGGGGGGTGGGGGGCAGTCCATGGTATCACACATGTCATTTATTCCATAAATTACAAAACAAAAATCATACATTCATATTACATAATTTACGAAACAGCAGACATGACAGGCAACCAAGAACAACAAAACAAAACCGTCCGATTGATCTCCGAACCGGATCACAAGGGTGCAATTAACCCTCTCACAAGCAAAAAGTATTTGAGTACCTGCTAAAGAAATAATAATATAACAACAAAGCAATTCCTTTTTGGGCAGGCTCTTGCCCACTGGTACTTGCTTCACATACCAGAGAGGGAAAATCAATCTCTCCCCTCCATCAAGGTAGAAAAACAACAACCAGGAGAACGTTTCACTCACCTCCCACAGAAGGACTTTTAACACACTTTCTACCAAGAGGTCTTTTAAATCACGTCTGATATTACCAGCATTCTGTCATTTTATCCCCCCCCCCCCCAAAAAAAAAATCAGGAGTAATTGTCAGGCATTCTGCCATTTTTTTCTCTCCTCTCTTCTAAGAAAAAAAAATCAGGAGGAATTTCTTCACCTTCTACCAAGAGGACTTTTTCCACACCTTTGTCAGGGATTCTTTTTTTTTTTTTTTTTTTCATTTTTTTTTTTTTTTGTTACTATTTGTATGGATTATAGGCTACTGGATCGGTATGTCTTTTCTTCGGAGATTCATGATGACTGTTTTTAATGCCCCATTGGTAGATTTGAAACTGGACCCATTAACTTTAATCGGCTATATCAATATCATTTCAGCGGGCCTCTTTACCTCCTATCTTTATACACTATTGTTTTCTGATTTTCTTTTTTTTGGGTTATTTTTATAGAATTGACTGTGGGAGTCATTGTTTGTATAGTTTCTCGAAACTGGGTTTTCCAGCTGATAGAAAACATTATAGGAAGAAATGGCAGTCAATTGAAAAAAATATATATTTGCTTGAAAATTAACACATATTGTCAATTAGGAATGAAGAAACGGGACAATCGATATAGCCGCACTTGACATTGAAGAAAGCCTACATATTCTTGGAAAGGATGGTCCTCTTGCTATTGTCCCCTAATTGTGATGATTAGGGGGGGGGGGGTAGTAGTAGTAGTAATAGTAGTTCAGGGTGGTCAAACCAGGTAGGTTAGATTTTTTTTTTTTTTTTTTTTTTTTTTTTTTTTAAATTGGGGGGGGGGGGGATTATCGTACAAGGTTTTTAGCAGCTGCTCCTGCGTTTCATCGGACATTCACTGCACAGGCCGTGACCGTCCACTCATTGTCTTCGTCTGGCTGGATTCCGACACCAGTTGCAGTGTCAATCTTGTGGTTTCTGTAGCAAAAGGATTTTCCGTCCGAAGAAAACCACGACCTCAGTTGAAAACAAGTAACTATTTTTTTTTTTTTTTAAGAAGTTACAGCGATACTTGGTTTCTCTACTGGACAACAGACTTGCAATCAGGACAAGCATATCTTCCAAGCAAACACAATCCTTCAGCTTGGGGCCCAGAGACCAATCTGTGTCTCTGAGACTAACCCTAACCTTAAACCCTAACCTTAAACCCTAACCTTAAACCCTAACCTTAAACCTTAAACCCTAAACCCTAACCCTAACCTTAACCCTAACCTTAAACCCTAACCTTAAACCCTAACCTTAAACCTTAAACCCTAAACCCTAACCCTAACCTTAACCCTAACCTTAAACCCAAACCCTAACCTTAAACCCTAACCCTAACCTTAAACCCAAACCCTAACCTTAAACCCTAACCCTAACCTTAAACCCAAACCCTAACCTTAAACCCTAACCCTAACCTTAAACCCTAACCTTAAACCCTAACCCTAACCCAACTAACACTCTCTGCTCGTTTTGCTGGAATATCAATTGGACAACACTGGCCACTCGAGATGAATTTGCTGTTAATCAATCAATAAACATAAAAAGTGATTGACCCTGACGGCCCACCATCTGAAATGAACATAACTTTTGTAAAATCTCAATTGGCTCACAATTGCAGCATAGAACTCCATCTATGAAAGAAAACATTATTTAAAAGAGCCCAGCTGATTTCTTGGGTGGTCTCTTCTCTTAGCTAAAAATTACTCACATTGCAGGCCTGCCGTTTGTAGCATGCATCTATGCAGCACCACAAAACATGTATTATTGCCCATGTTTACATATTTATATTGATGTGCTTGGGTTGTTATTGAACTGAAAATCAACTTGGCTGAGGTTTATTAAGTTGAATATTGGATATTCAATTTTATGTGTTGGGAATGTCTTATTCTCGTACACATTGCAACAATGGCTGCATGTTCTATTGAATATAAGATACAACGTATGTGGTCGTGAAAGGAGGATTAAACAGGAATGGATGTTAACGAGTACACAAATATATTTAACGTTAATTAATAGAGATGGCAGCGTTATATTAGTAATGCCGGCCAGACATGAAAGGCATCTTAAAGGCAACATGAAAATACATACATTTTTCTTTTTTTCTATTTTTTCTGTTTTCTTTTTTCCTTTTTTCTTTTTTTCCTTTTTTCTATTCTTTTTTCCTTTTTTCTATTCTTTTTTCCTTTTTTCTATTCTTTTTTCCTTTTTTTATATTCTTTCCTTTTTTAATATTCTTTTTCCTTTTTTTATATTCTTTCCTTTTTTAATATTCTTTTTCCTTTTTTTATATTCTTTTTCCTTTTTTTATATTCTTTTTCCTTTTTTCCTTTTTTTATATTCTTTTTTCTTTTTTTCTATTCTTTTTTCTTTTTTTATATTCTTTTTTCTTTTTTATATTATTTTTTCTTTTTTTATATTTTTTCTTTTTTCTATTCTTTTTCCTTTTTTATATTCTTTTTCCTTTTTTATATTCTTTTTCCTTTTTTATATTCTTTTTCCTTTTTTTATATTTTTCCTTTTTTTATATTCTTTTTCCTCTTTTTCTATTCTTTTTCCTCTTTTTCTATTTTTCCTTTTTTTTCTATTCTCTTTTCCTTTTTTTTCTATTCTTTTTTCCTTTTTTTCTATTCTTTTTTCCTTTTTTTCTATTTTTTCTATTTTTTTCTTTTTTCTATTTTTTCTTTTTTATTCTTTTTTCTTTTTTTATATTTTTTCTTTTTTATATTTTTTCTTTTTTATATTCTTTTTCCTTTTCTATTTTTCCTTTTATATTCTTTTTCCTTTTTTTTATATTTTTCCTTTTTTCTATTCTTTTTTCCTTTTTTCTATTCTTTTTTCCTTTTTTTATATTCTTTCCTTTTTTATATTCTTTCCTTTTTTATATTCTTTCCTTTTTTATATTCTTTCCTTTTTTTTATATTCTTTTTCCTTTTTTCTATTCTTTTTCCTTTTTTTCTATTTTTCCTTTTTTCTATTCTTTTTCCTTTTTTATATTCTTTTTTCTTTTTTTATATTCTTTTTTCTTTTTTTATTCTTTTTTCTTTTTTATATTCTTTTTTCTTTTTTATATTCTTTTTTCTTTTTTTATATTCTTTTTTCTTTTTATATTAGTTTTTCTTTTTTTACTATTCTGTTTCCTTTTTTCTATTTTTCCTTTTTTCTATTCTTTTTCCTTTTTTTATATTTTTCCTTTTTTTCTATTCTTTTTCCTTTTTTTATATTTTTCCTTTTTTTCTATTCTTTTTCCTCTTTTTCTATTCTTTTTCCTCTTTTTCTATTCTTTTTCCTCTTTTTCTATTTTTCCTCTTTTTCTATTTTTCCTTTTTTTTCTATTTTTCCTTTTTTTTCTATTCTTTTTTCCTTTTTTTCTATTTTTTCTATTTTTTATTTTTTTTATTTTTTCTTTTTTTATATTTTTTCTTTTTTTATAATCTTTTTCCTTTTCTATTTTTCCTTTTATATTCTTTTTCCTTTTCTATTCTCTTTTCTTTTTCCTTTTTTTCTAATTTCCTTTTTTCTTCCTTGTTTTTCTATTTTTCCTTTTTTTCTATTTTTCTATTCTTTTTCCTTTTTTTCTTTTCTTTTTCCCTTTTTTTCTTTTCGTTTTTCTTTTTCTTTTTTTTCCTTTTTCGTTTTCCTCTTTTCTTAGCTTTTTTTTTAGCTTTTTTCCTTTTCATTTTTCTTAGCTTTTTTCCTTTTCATTTTTCTTAGCTTTTTTCTTTTCTTAGCTGTTTTTCTTTCTCTTAGCTGTTTTTCTTTCTCTTAGCTGTTTTTTTTCTCTTAGCTGTTTTTCTTTCTCTTCTCCTAGCTCTTTTCTCTTCTCCTAGCTCTTTTCTCTTCTCCTAGCTCTTTTCTCTTCTCCTAGCTCTTTTCTCTTCTCCTAGCTCTTTTCTCCTCTCTTTTCTTTTCTTTTTTTCCCCCCCTTTTTTTTTCTTTAACTCAACTTGATAATTTGAAAAGTCCACTGCCAATGATGACCTTCCGTGCTGTTAAACTGTATCATGGTGCATATTAAGTCAAGAAAAAGGGAAGGAGATTGCATCGATTCCTAAACCTTACTTTTTGTTACATGCACACGTGCACACGCACTTTTAATGCGGTGTAGTCCGCCTGCTGAGCACTGTACACAAAGATTTCATTTTTTTATATATTTATTTTGATCTCTTGTTTTTGTCATCCCTATTCACTGTTTCGTTGAAAGCAGATAATAGTTCAACCGAATTACACGGAAGGCTTTGTTTCAGGGGTTTTGTTCTAACATTCGTCTCCCAGGGGACAAAAAGAAGTGGGCGAATGGGGGTAGAGGGAGGGAGAGCGGCACTCAACAGAAATGGCTGATCTATTCATTGATTCTTTTATGACTTTCTTGGCCTTTTTAGGTTCCTCCTCGTTGGCTCTGTTTCTGTTTGTTACATTCGAACTGGGAATATTAACCATCTCGATGGCATTGTACCGAAAAAAATAAAATAAAATAAAGCCTTTAGAGTATGACCACCCTTCCTTGATGGCTTACAATGCATGTGAATTTTTTTATTCTAATACTAGTCGAATCAAGAACATCTATTAAATATTAAATATTTTTCATCCAATTTTTTTCTATTTAAACAAAAATTATTCAGGTTTATGATGATGATTGATATCGGCTAGAAAATAACTGGAATGCTACAAGAACAAAAAAAAAAAAAAAAAAAACAATTGTCTAAGTGTGAGATGGTGTAAAATGTTGAAACTAAAGACCAGTGCTTTATCCACAAGGCCACTAATCTAACGAAAATATTTTGTCTTTTTAACCTATTTTATTGATTTCAGGGTAGGGTTTTTGTTACCTCTCCAAATAGATCTAAAATGGGTTGTCCAAAATAAATAAATAAACATGATATAAAATGAAATTCTTATTAATGAACATTTATCTTAGTATTTTTATCTATTAATAATAAAAAAAAAAAATTTCTCTTCAAAATAAACTAAAAGGGAACACTAAAAATGTCGGAATATTTGTTTCTAATGTTACATACTTTTAATTTTGAATAATTAGTTTTTAAAAAGATTGAAGAACTTCTGAAATCTGTGATCAGCTGGGTTGTTAGATTAACAGTTTAACACATACACACACACACTCTTGACTAGACTTATATCTGTGCTCACTTCTAGGTACACATAGGTCTTAATTTCCCTTAATTATGTGACAGTTTCCGGTGGCCGAGTGGATATGGCGACTGCTTGCAGATTCTAGGCTGACTATGTGAACCGGGTTCGCACCTGACCGTCTGAAATTGTTACTTTTCTGCACTGATGAGAGCAATAAGCTTGAAACGCTAGCATTTGTGGGTATTAATAATTTAATACTTATTTATAAATATTATATATATATATATATATATATATATATATATAGATATATATAGGATGGTGCAGAGAGGGCTGACGTTTTATAATAATCACAAAAGCGTTAATCGTCCACCCTCTCTGTCCCCCCCCTGTATATATATATGTGTGTGTGTATGTATATATATATATATATATATATATATATATATACACACACACTCTTTTCTTTCATTTGCCCTTAACGATACCTATAAAAGATTAACTCAAGTCTTATTTTAAAAAACCTAATCCTGAAGACAACTAAGAAAGTCGAAAGCGCTCGAAAAAAATGGCCAAATTAAGAACAATCGGGGAAATACTCTACGGATTGCCACCTGAAACCAGAAGGATAGCTCGACGGTTTGAGAACCTCACGAAGAAGATTTACAAACTAAAAGGTTCCGTGATGTTCAACAACGCTTGTTTGGATAATAACTTGCTGCCTAAGTATACATATATATATATATATATATATATATTTTTATTTATTTTATACGTACATAAAAGTAATCCATGGACACGTGTTTCTGGCTCACAGCCATCATCAGCATGGCTAACTTACACAGAGATCGAACCTTCGATATTGATGTCTATAGTCCAGCGTTTTACCACTGGACCAAGACGCTCTGTCTAGAAATATGTACGATTTTTATTACCTAAATATTTAATGTATTTTTATGTAATTATTTTTATTGGTGATTGCAGCGTTCGTTGTTTTTTGCTTACTATTATTTCGATTGTCTCACTTCCTAAGTGATTAAGATGCAGAAAATTGCATTATTAGTCGCCCTTATGTAGGTATAAAATAAATAAAAATATATATTAACGAAAAATGCGTCCTATAAAGTTAAGGGCGACTAATAATGCAATTTTCTGCATCTTAATCACTTAGGAAGTGAGACAATGATAGTAAGCAAAAAAAACAACGAACGCTGCAATCACCAATAAAAATAATTACATAAAAATACATGAAATATTTATATATATAGGTATAGATTAAAAAAAATATAGATAAAAATGAGGATAAAATGATCCAATGTAATAGAAAATGAAAAAGGAAAGCCAAAAACTATATTATTTATGTATTCATCAACGTTTCGTCTTTATTGAAAGACTTCCTCAGGATGAAGAAACAATGTAGAAAAATCATACAGAATATTAATTTTGATTTGTCAGAAAGTGTCCAGACTTCGGCATGGTTGTTGACGTGAACAAGCAGAGAATGAAGATCATGATTTTGGTTATGGTGTTAGCATCAGTAGTCTGCCTCATTCAAAAGACGTCTTAGATATATATATATATATATATATATATATATATAAGATAAGTAATAATAAACATGTGGTTTCCGGGTGTAACTATTTAATACTTTTAATGTAATGGGTATTAAAATACATCACAAGGGTGCACAGGATTGTTTCATCAGTAATAGTATTGACTTGGGGTCTTAGCCGGTTTCGGGTCTTCCAAAATCATACCTTACCAGACGACCTTACCAGAATAATATATATACAAAAGGCAGTCTTGGAACTAATGTCTGCCAATAAAAAACTTTGATTTTGACTAACCAATTGGCCGTGGTTTTGACCTTTTTTAAATGGAAGTGTCTATTCACAGCCGGCTACGGCTATTCTAAAATGTTATTCACAGCCTGCTGCCAGACCATAATAAATGTTTAAAGATGATAAATGTATAAATACTTTTTTGTTTTCTTTTTGTTTTATTTTTAACAGTTTTCGTTTTTGTGTTTGTTCTTCACTTTTAGCGTGTTTGTTTTCATTTTCAGCGATAAACATTTGAATACTTTTTTGTTTTATTTACAGCTAATAAAATACACAGTTCGGTTAAACGTTCAATTTTAACCCACGTGTTGTATATTTTGCGCACGGCTCACTATTTTTTTATGATTAATTAACAACTTTAATATAGGCAATTTTTCTTTATAATATATCATTCTTAATTTGGCTCTTTTTTGGCCTTTTTTTCTTCTAAAAGTGTGGCTTCGGTTTTCAATTTGGCCTTTTTTCCTTAAAAAAATTTGGCTTTAAACATTTATTATTGTCTGGCAGCAGCGGCTGGGAATATCAACGGCCTTTTAAAAACTTTGATTCTGACTAGCCAATTGGCCAATTTTTTAAATTATGAAGGAAAATTACTTTTTCAAGATTATTATTATACCTTTTCAAGATCTTTATTCAGTAGATCTTCAAAATAATTCTTTTCCTTCAAGATCAAAAATTAAAAAATCCTGATAGTTTAAATCGATTTGTATTATTTGAACTACTATTCTCATCTTGGTTGTTATTTCCCCAACGTTTCGGCCGATGTAACCTCCTGACCTTCTTGATGTGCATCTTGTCAAACTCGGGAATCTTTATGTTGAACTGAACCCTTTATATAATCCACGGAGGTAGATTGTTCTCGTCCCGCCAACCATAGTATCGTCTGCAGTGAGGAT
>OY744543.1:70086460-70153960 GCA_963556195.1 Sepiola atlantica | reverse complement strand
CTAAAAGGAATGAGTTTAGTCTGACACCACAGCTGGACGGTAGGGGGGGGGGGGGGGCGCTAAATCGTAAAGTTTACAAAAAAATAATGTATTCACTGAGGTGCCTAGAATATATATTCCATAATTTGTAATGATTACTTTAGAAGTGAATCCTATATATATAGAAATATATAAAAATATACAAATACCTAACTTATATATATATATATATATATATATATATATATATATATATATATATATATATATACATTTATGCAAACATTGTTAAAAATTACAGAATTCGTCTGTTTAATTATACCTTTTTTATTTAAAAAAATTTTCTGATGGTCTTTTTTGTATTAAAATCATAAAAAAATAATAAATGTTCCATAGGTTTCACAAACGTTTTCGATTCTTCGTCAGGTGTCAAAAGCAAATGAACAAAAAAGCTGGAGGGAGAAGAGAATACGCACATAGAACGTTTTTTCGCATTGTTCCAGGAAGTCGTTGGCGATTTAAATTCAACAATGCTGAATGGCATCACAGAACAAAAGCGCATTACGTTAAGCATTTTAAAATGTTACCACTGGTTTCGTATGTGATGTTGTTTATTTTAGGTTGTTGTGTTTTTATGTAGATAGCTTCGAATATTTTTAATATTTTTTAAATTGGTTTTGGAATGTATAATTATAGTGTTAGTAATTAGAATTTGTCGATATATATATATATATCAAGGGAGGCGCGAGAGCGCACTATCCCTTAATAGACTTCAAAAACGGCCTATGCTAGAAATCTCATTTCTTTGATTAATCATAACTCAAAAACCAATAAACCAAATTAGTTAAAACTTTGCACAAAATTTTTATTTGGTAGGTTCTGTAAGTGTGTAGAATTTCAGCATCGTTAGTCAAGGCAACCCAGAGATCCAGAAAGGTCAAGCATGATTTTGTGTTATCCGTGTGTACGTACGTATGTGCCACCCTGTATCTCATCAACTATTTGATGGATTCAGCTGATTTTTTGGCAGAGATAGAGGTTCTAGGGTTTAGTTGATGGCATTTTAATTTCAGTTTACCATATACCTTAGTTTTCCAGAAAATTCCAAAAAACCTTAAAAATGACCATTGTATTGAGGCATAGCCTTTACAAAAGTAGTGACATTCCATGATAAATGCCTGTATACTGAAATCATATGCCCTTAACAGGGTTAAGATGAAAATTCATATACACTAAATGTACAAAAGCAAGGAAATTCCCAAATTTGTACACTTTTATTGTCATTAAGAGTATGCGAGCACAACAGGGCTATGTATTTTACTGGTAGGAATTTTTCTTCAGCACACCTCACACACTTCATCTACTCATGCATAGAGATTTATACTGTAGTGATGTGATAATGAAACATGCAAACATTAAAAACGACAGAACTCTTCTGTCTGGTTATACCTTTTTTCATCTTTTCAATTCTTCTGATGATTTTCTTCGTGTTAAAATCAAACAAATTGATGAAAGATCCGTACGTGTTACAAACGTTTTCGAATCATTTTCAGGTGTTGATGGCAAAATGGACTAAAAAGCTGGTGAAACGAGAGAATTTTTTAAATACATCAGAGAGACGAGCACGTAAAAGAATACATACATTGTTTAAAGAAGACGTGGATGAATTAAATCTTTTAAAATTTATTTATGTATCTATTTATTTTTTAAAAGTATGGCTGAAAAAGCGATAAAAAAAGGTATAATAGTTCTGTTATTTTTAATAATATTTGCTTGAATAAATATATATATATATATATATATATAAGTTAATACACCAAAAGATATAAGAGGCAACTAATATCTTTAATTAGTGAACATCCGGATAAAAATGAAGCTCAATATACTGGATAGAGCATTAATAACATTAGATAAAGTGAAAGAATAAAATAAGGTGCAAATCAAATTTTATTACAGTTCAATGTTCAGGCAAAGTAATTGAAAGTCCTTAACCCATGGGTTTTCAAAGAAAATCTTCTCCTCAGAGGACGATTACCGCAATGACATTATTGCAGGTAATATATATATATATATTTCTCCCGGCATAGACGTTAGACTTGTAATTCTAGGCTGAATCGACAAACTGCGTTTGATCCCGTGCAACCGGCACTCCTGCACTAATGAGGGTAGAAAACCCGAAACGATATCGTCTGTAGATATAAAAACACTTTAATATTTAAAAATATTTGCACTATATATATATATATATATAAAATGAGATTAAAAGATATGATGTATACTTTTATATTTGAACCTATCATGAAATAGTTTATGCTTTATATACGAGATAGAGCAATTACATTGACAAAAAATTTGTATTTCTCTGATAAGAATTGATTCTTTGAAAAGCCATGGCTTAAGGAAGAAAAATAAATATTCTTTATTTGAATAGATTTTGTATTTTCACATCTTTTATTTCTCTTCCTTCATTTGTATATATATATATATATATATATATATATATATATATATATATATATGAGAGAAAGTGATGCCCGAAATTATTTATACCCCCGTATATTTCTGATCAAATTTAAATATTTCATTTAATATTTGACCATTTTGATATAAAATAATTGTAAAGATTTGTAAGGGTATTTCTGAAGTAAACTCAAAGGTTCCAAAAAAGAATTTCAGTTTATCAAATGGTTAACAGAAATTCCTTCTTCACTTACTACTATTACAGATAACAATATTATTTATGAGCTCCAAACCTACCGAGTAGAATTGTACCAGGGTTGGTATGAAGAACCCTTGTGATATCAGATGTAAGAAAATTAAGAATACTAATTATGCAGTACAAACGAGGCTAAAAATCTACATTTCGGTAACTTTTTTGGCTGTTTATTTTTTTTATTTATTTATTTTTTTTTTTCTTTAGTTTCCCATTCTCAGGATTGTAAAAATACATTTTAGATTATTTTCATTTTTTTTTTTTTTTCTTTTTCTTTAGTTTCCCATTCTCAGGATTGTAAAAATACATTTTAGATTATTTTCATTTTTTTTTTTTTTTTCTTTTTCTTTAGTTTCTCATTCTCAGGATTGTAAAAATACATTTTAGATTATTTTCATTTTTTTTTTTTTTTTTTTTTTTTCCTTTAGTTTCCCATTCTCAGGATTGTAAAAATACATTTTAGATTATTTTCATTTTTTTTTTTTTTTTTTTTTTTTTTTCATTTAGTTTCCCATTCTCAGGATTGTAAAAATACATTTTAGATTATTTTCATTTTTTTTTTTTTTTTTTTTTTTTTTTTCATTTAGTTTCCCATTCTCAGGATTGTAAAAGACATTTTAGATTATTTTCATCTTTCTTGTTTGTAACAATGTCACTGTCACATTTTTAGATTTGTTTTACCATTGAAAATAACATTTTTAATTTTTATCCCAGATTTGAATTCGCATCCTCATCTGCACAGATCTCCATCAGATGAAAACTGTCCTGTCCCTACATCTGGTGAAATGGAAATTTCCCACCCCCAAACCAATGGCTACATCCGACCTGGAGAGTCTGAACACCCAATCACATCCAACTGGGACCAGCTAAATGGATACAAGGTTCAATATCGGAAGCCCGCAGAGCCTCTATTGAGTCCCCACAAGAAGGACCGTCCACACAGTGCCTCCAGCAGTCGTGAATCTAGTCCCCAGAAACCTGAAAAGGAATTTATTCGAATTGGTATTAATTGGCTTCAATCTTTTATTTAAAACATTATGAATTTTACATGTAAATGCATATGGAAACCATTATATTAAGTGTCCATGTTCATAATTACATCGCATATTATTCCTTGGCCTTTTGACTAGGAGCAAAGCGTAGTATCTGTTCTGATTCTTTACTTCATCTTTTCTGTCTTCGGTCAGTGAAAGAGAAAACGCATTTAGACTGAGGCAATTTTTATTTTTGTTCCAATTCAGAGCACCTCCTCCTCCTCCTCCCCCCCCCTTTTTCTTTTTTCTGAGGAGAGGGTAAAAATTAAAAACCAACTTTGTGTCTAACTCTGCCCTCATGGGGAGGCAAGTAAATAAGGATATGACACGAATGAGTGTGAATTTGTTTTCAAAATGAGAATTTTTTTAATTTATTAATTTTTTTGCTCAAGAAGCGAATAAATCTTTAAAAAAATGATCTCACATCAGTATGATGCCAGTATCGTATACGTCTACACGGCTTCCATTCGCCCGTGCATGGAGTATTGTTGCTACTTCTGGGCTGGTGCACCAACCACTAGCTTCTTCCTCTTGGGCAGGGTGCAAAAAAGAATTTCTAACCTAATAGGTTCCACACTGTCTGCCAAGTTCCAGTCCCTGTCGCATCATCGCAGTGTTGCATGCCTGTGCTTGTTTTATACGCACTTCCACAGAATGCGTTTCAATAAACTTACTGCACTTGTATCTCCAGAATGTAAAATCCATCGACCCACCCGACTAGCAGCAAAATCCCACCCCTTTACTGTAGATGCTGGAAGATTTTTTACTCTGACAGCTTCTTTCTTCAGACCTTTGGAATCCCCTTCCTGCTCTTTGTTTACCCTGACAGTACCAACAAGCAGAAATTTAAATGTAATGTGAACAAACATCTTGCTACCTAACTCCCCACTCAGGTTCCCCATTCCCTAAATCTGGTTCCTATCACAGTAGCCCCTTATCCTCAAGTGGCTTTTATCCTTGTTTGGGGTGAATAAAAGTTTTTTAAAAAAAATAATAATAATAACCAGTTATGTGGATAAACAAAATTTCAAAATATTTTTATCTTGTTAATGATAAACCTTGGCCTAATAGGAGATTTATTTTTTATTTATCTAACTAATAAGTAACCACTTATCAAGGCTAAAAGCCACTTGAGGATAAGGGTTAATGAGATGGATGGATGGGTTGTCAGTTGAATGGTGAAGAATATTATGAGAGGATTGAAAATAATGAATAGAATGAAGAAAGTTTGATTACATACGGGGACGGTTTACGACAAATATTTGTTGACAAATTCCATAACTTCAGTTGTGTAATCCACATTTTTAACCATATTTATTTTTTGTTTTTCTTAGGTGGTGGCACTGACCAAAAATCTATAGCCCAGCTTCAGATACTCTATAAGGCCCGTGGTCGCAAACTTGATGAATTAACCGAAGAATTAACGTCCGTAAAACGGGAAAACGCCAGAGAAGTTTGTCTTTTGCAGCATAAGGTCAGCTCTGCCGAGGACGAATGCGAGGCACTGAAGAACGGTCTGAAACAGTGCCAAGATTTTCTGACGGAAGAAAAGTCTGACAACACGCAACTGATGACTCGTATGGAAACCTCCGAGGCCCTTATCCAGTCCCTCAGCAATTGCAAAGAGGAACTTCTTAGCAAGCTTGTCGCTGCGGAAAGTGCTGTTGAGTCACTGAACCACCAGCTGAAAGAGCTGGGCAAAAGTGAAACGCTCGAAAGGGCGAGACAGCAGCATGACAGCATAATAGAGAGTTTGCAGTTGCGCCACCAGAGGGAGCTTGTGCTGCTTAAAGAAGAAATCGATGCCTTGACGAAATGTTCAAATAGTAGTAAAGAAGAAATCGTATTGCTCAAACGACAACTGTCCGATTCGCTGAAAAATATTGACAATGCTCACATAAGCAAGGCAGAAACTATCAACCGCTTGACCCGTAGCCTCGAAGAAAGTCAGCGGCAAAACCAGTATTTGCTTCAAACATCACAGTCACCTTTAACCAATCAACAGATGGTCGAATTACAAAATCGACTCCAGCAATCCGAATCTGCCAAGATCATTCTCAAAGAGAAGTGTGACGGTCTCGGAAATGAGGTAAAAATGTTAAGGCAAGAATTAGCCATGTTTGAGTCCGCTTCAAAATTGGGCGTCTTTGGCAAGGGGGAAAACAAACAGTCTAGCTGCGACCCCGAGGATTCGTTCGAAGAACTTGGCATAAAGAAGAAGTTGAATTTTGCAACTCCCGACACAACCATCAACGAAGACTCTGGTGTGGACTCCCAATTGCAAGGGCTGAAGCATCAACTGCAACAATGCTTTACAAACAATCGTGAGCGGCATGCACATTTCGATCAGTTGACGAACCAACTTATGGCCTGCCAGAAAGAGGCTCACAGTTGGCAGTCAAAATACGTCAAATCTGAATCCGTTGTGCAGGAACTGACAGAGAAATTGTCACGGTTCAAGCGGATAGAGAATGGTATGGATAGCAGAGAAAGGGGTGTTGTTCTGTCTGAGAAAGAGAATGACGACTCGTTGGAATCAAAAGAGGAATGGTTAGAATCGAAGAACAAGGAATTAGAAGAAAAACTGAAGCAGGTCTCCGAAGAGCATGCGGCCGATAAAGCTGATTCACTGGAACAATGTAAAAAAGCCTACGAAACGTTTCAAGATGACGTGAAGGATCGACTGAAGCTGGATTTGCAGTTGGAATATGATTCTAAAGAAGCGGCTCTCATCGCAGACTATGAAGAATATGTAACAAGATTGAAAACGGACCTGGAAGCCGTCCAGCATCGTGAGCATGATTTGAAAGAGTTGTACGTCTGTGTCAGCCAGGAGAAAAGCCAGCTCGAAGATAACTTCATCCAAGAATATAAAAAGAAACTCGAGGTTGAAGTTGGTCGATTACAGCTTGAGTACGAAAGAAATAAAAGCGAGAACGCCGAAACGAGAAATGTCGAAATTCAGTGCGTTCTTTTCAAAGACAATCCAACTGAAAATGAACTATCGGAAGAAGCAAACATCTCCAGTGGAATACGAGAGCGCCTTCTGGTTCAGGTTCGAAACGAAGTTGCGACAGAAAGAGCCCAAGAGCTAGCTGCACAGCGGCAGGAACTAACGGAATGTTTCGAAACAAGAAAGGCTCAGGAAATGCAGGGATACGCAGAGAGAATTTCCAAGGAAGTTATGTTGGCAGCTAAAGAAAACTCTGATGAAATAGGAGTTATTCCGGAGAGTTTAGTCTCCGATGAAGAAAACCAACTGGATCATTCTGGAAATAGAGCGCTGCATGAAAGGATCAAGGCTGAACTACTTGCTGAGTTTGAAGCCGAGAAGAAAGAAGAATGGAACGTGCGAGAAGCTGAATTGAAGAAGGGTCACCTCGAAGAAATGAAGGAGCTGCAAGCGAGGCTAGATCAAAAGACATTCCAGGTTCAAAAGATGCCAATTTCTCCAGAGTCTCTCAAAGAACAACCCGATAAGAACGTGAAGTCTGCCGTGGGTGCGGCCATGGTGGAATGGCAATTGCATCAGAAGAAAAAGGTCGACATGGAAGTGAAGAAACAATTGAGCGTAGAAGTTAAGAAGCAGCTGGACATAGAAAGAGAGCAATGGGAGAAACAGAAAAATTTAGCAGTTGAGAAAGAAATGAAGAGACTTTTAGCGATTGAGAAATTAAAATTGCAGGAGTCGACCGAAGAAGAGAAGAAGAAATTAGTTTTTGCTGCCGTGGATGCTGCACGTGAGAAATGGTTCAATAGCCAGGAAAATGAGCGCGAGTCAATTTCAAAGACTTTGGAAGCAGAGAGAGCGAAGATGAAAAAACAGCAAAAGGTGACTTACCCTTTTTTTTTTTTTTTTTCTATCTTTTTTTTTTCTATCTTTTTTATTCCTATCTTTTTTATTCCTATCTTTTTTATTCCTATCTTTTTTATTCCTATCTTTTTTTTTCCTATCTTTTTTTTTTCCTATCTATTTTTTTTCCTATCTTTTTTTTTTTCCTATCTTTTTTTTTCCTATCTTTTTTTTTTCCTATCTTTTTTTTTTCCTATCTTTTTTTTTTCCTATCTTTTTTTTTTCCTATCTTTTTTTTTTCCTATCTTTTTTTTTTCCTATCTTTTTTTTTTCCTATCTTTTTTATTCCTATCTTTTTTATTCCTATCTTTTTTTTCCTATCTTTTTTTTTCCCTATCTTTTTTTTTCCTATCTTTTTTTCAATTAAAAAATATGAGTTATTCTCCTTGCTGCGTTCAATTTTTAGGTGATTATTTAAAAATGTTTCATATTACCAGTCGTTTGGGCTAACAGAATATAGTATGACATAAAATTTTGAATACGTATATCTGATTTTAATGAGACACTAATTCAAAGAGTTTGCCAACATTTCAGCTTCTTCCAACTATATTAGGGGTAATATGAGGTTATCAGCATAGTGAAAAAGATCCTTATTCAATCCCGAGCAACGTCGGGTTTTCCTGCTAGTTGATTATAAATTCAAATTATTATTTGAAAATTACTGCATGAAATGAATTACACAGAAATTCAAACTGAATAAATCAAGGGAGGCGCGAGAGCGCTCTATCCCTTAATAGACTTCACGAATGGCCTATGCTGGAAATCTCATTTCTTTGATCAATCATAACTCAAAAACCGATAAACCAAATTAGTTAAAACTTTGCACAAAATTTTTTTTTGATAGGTTCTATAAGTGTGTAGAATTTCAGCATCATTAGTCAAGGCAACCCAGAGATCCAGAAAGTTCAATCATGAAATCATGTTATCTGTGTGTACATACGTACGTATGTGCCACCCTGTATCTCATCAACTATTTGATGGATTCAGCTGATTTTTTGGCAGAGATGGAGGTTCTAGGGTCTAGTTGATGGCATTTTAATTTCAGTTTATCATATACCTTAGTTTTCCAGAAAATTCCAAAAAACCTTAAAAATGACCATTGTATTGAGGCATAGCCTTTACGAAAATAGTGACATTCCATGATAAATGCCAGTATACTGAAATCATATGCCCTTAATAGGGTTAAGATGAAAATTCATATACACTAAATGTACAAAAGCAAGGAAATTCCCAAATTTTTACACTTTTATTGTCATTAAGGGTATGACTACATATCAACGAAACCATTTCATTATCACATCACTACAGTATAAATCTCTATGCATGAGTGGATGAAGTGTGTGAGGTGCGCTGAAGAAAAATTCCTACTAGTAAAATACATAGCCCTGTTGTGCTCGCATACCCTTAATGACAATAAAAGTGTAAAAATTTGGGAATTTCCTTGCTTTTGTACATTTAGTGTATATGAATTTTCATCTTAACCCTATTAAGAGCATATGATTTCAGTATACTGTCATTTTTCATGGAATATTTAAAGATATTAAGAACTTGAAACATTGGAAATGACTGGATTTGGCATTAAATAACCCAAAAAGGGTTGATATGCAGTAAAACGAATAACTATACTTCCATTATCACTGTTTTTTAGTATTATTAGACTGGGCTAGTGTTTAGGAGAGATGAATATAAATTATAGGTTAATCGGGCTGATCGTAACTATAAGACTCAGATTATTTTTTAAATAGACACCTATAAGGATTATTAGACTGGGTTAGTTTTCAAAAGAGATGGAGACAAATGATAGATTATTTGTGTCATTTGTAACTGCAGCAGTTTGATTTTCATAAATACTTTTTTTTTTTTGTAGACATTTTTATCTTTAATTTTTTTTTAAATTTTATTTTCCCAGAGACATTTTTATCTTTAATTTTTTTAAATTTATTTTATTTTCCCAGACATTTTTATCTTTAATTTTTTTAAAAATTTTATTTTATTTTCCCAGAGACATTTTTATCTTTAATTTTTTTGAATTTTTTATTTTATTTTCTTAGAGACATTTTTATCTTTAATTTTTTTAAAATTTCTTTTATTTTCCCAGAGATATTTTTATCTTTAATTTTTTTTTAACTTTATTTTATTTTCCCAGAGACATTTTTATCTTTAATTTTTTTAAAATTTTATTTTATTTTCCCAGAGACATTTTTATCTTTAATTTTTTTAAAATTTTATTTTATTTTCCCAGGAAATGTTGCAGCAACTGATGTCCCAGTTGCAGTCGCAGTATTGGCTCTGCATTCAGGATGTGAAAAATGATGTAATAAAGTACATGACGGAGAGTAATTTTCGTTTTCGCCACTTGGTGTATGGAACAGATGTGTTTACGGCCCCTAGTACTTGTATCCGATCGTTATTCAAGCCAACAGCAAATAATGAATGGAAGTCACAAATGTTGAATCTCAGGTAAAAAATTATTATTACTTTTAGCGACTTGCGGCGACTTTTTGTTGCTTTTAGCGACTTGCGCCGACTTTTCGTTGCCTTTAGCGACTTGCGCCGACTTTTCGTTGCCTTTAGCGACTTGCGCCGACTTTTCGTTGCCTTTTAGCGACTTGCGCCAACTTTTCGTTGCCTTTTAGCGACTTGCGCCGACTTTTCGTTGCCTTTTAGCGACTTACTTGATGTTAGGAGCTAAAAAAAAAAAAATATACTTCAAGGTCAAAAACTAGCCAACAATAACTGTTAGGTGGATAGATTCCGACCCCAGAAAACAGCAATTCTTCACCCTTTGTCAGAAACATCACTCATGGAATATAAGGACTACAGAACAAAATAAGGGAAGCGAGAGTGACAAGGCTGCCACATTTACGATGGGTGTGAAATTAACATTTTGTGTCTGGCATAGTCAAATTCTTCATTTGTATAAGCGACATAACTACTCATGTGTTGCATGGAGAGAAATGATATGAGAATAATACGATGTCTGTGTAATTCAGGATTAGATCTGATGACCTCAGAGGAAAATTAAATCTTGATTGTATTGAGGGGTGTGTGCGAAACAAGACTTTGTTGGTTCAGTCACATTGAAAGAATGGATGAGAGTGCTCGCGTTAGTAGATGTAGAACAGTTGAGGTAGCAGAGTCAGTTGGCAATGGAGGAAAACCTGTGAGGAAGTGGTAAGGATAAATTTGAGAGAAAGAGGGATTAATATAGGCCTGGCCTGAGATTGGTTAGTTTGAAAAATCAGTTTCTAAAAGCCACCCAACACATGTCAGTATATGAAACAGCCGTTAAACCAAATATGATGTATGCATTTTTTGTTTCGCATCTTAGAGACGAACCGGGGGTAAAATATGCTAATTTTAAGTTGGTAAACATCACTAAATTACTGCGTACCTTTTGGCCAAGATGAAAGTGTAGTATCTGTTCCGATGGATACTACACCCTTATTGTCTTGGCCTTCGGGCCTTGATTTCTGCCGGTCTATCGGTTGTCCGTCCTGTGCAGTTCTAGGAGGTCCACCCTCCCAGGCTTTGCCTTCTCACCCTTTGAGAAGGGGTTAGTTTATTGCTAATCGTCTTAGGCGCCCCTACCGGGGAATGCCGACGGGGCTGCCAAGGCATTTTTTGTAGGCCAGAGTGCTCTTTATTCTCTAGGGCGCTGGTTTTTCAAATCCCACTTTCCCGGCCCTGTGTCACATCTTACGGCTGTGGAAGGAAGATAAATATAATTGAAATCATGATTGATATCATAATTGGTATCATGATTGATATCATAATTGAAATCAATTACGATATCATGATTGATATCATAAGCAACAGTAAAGTCAAAGATATGCTCTCAATTTTGATATTTGTCTGCCCAAAACCTTGCAAAAAAGTTTCACAAAGCATCCCAGACGTCGGATCACTTCTCATACTGACACCTAATAAAGTAAATATCTATTTACTTGCCTCCCCACGCGGGCAGTTAGACACAAGGTCGGTTTTTATTGTGAGGAAAATCTAGCTCCCCAAAAAGGGCCACTCTGGATTGGGACAAAAATAAAAATTACATCAGCCTAGAAGGATTTCTCCTTAACTGGCCGAGAACAGAAAAGATGAAGTGTAATATCTGTTCTGCTCCAAAAGAACAATTTAAAAATAATTAAAAAAATTAAAGAACAATTGTTTGAATCTCAGAGTTTTCTTTTTTTTTTCTTTTTTTAAAAATTTTTTTTCTGTTTTCAAGCATTATCTGCGCATTATATTTCATGTACAGATCTTGTTACTTTAGCAGTTATTTTGTAATGGACAATGTGCGCGAATTCTGCAGTTACACATTTTCTTTCGATTAAGTTTCTTAGTTCTATTTTTTTTTTTTGTAGGGAAATACAAAACAATATGGAGAGAAAAGTTGCCAAAGAAACTGACCACGACACGGGATCGTTTGCGGAATTGAGTGAATGTACAGGATCATGGACATCAAGCGAACAACGGTGATTGAGCCGCAAGGCATGGAGCTGATAAAAAACAAAACATGAGGACCAAAAATGTTTGTTTGTTTTTTGTAAAGCAAACACTGTTGTATTTTCTCCGTTGTTGGTGCTAATTTGATTGCAGACAATTACACAAAAAAACAAAAAGACGCAAATAAACGTTAATTCAAGGATATCAAAAAAAACAAAAAAAAAACAACACTGGTTTACAAACAAATTTTACAATTAGGCAAAACATGTTAATAGGTGTTTTTTTGTTTTTTCACTAATTTTTTATGCAAATTATATTTCGAAACAGTTTTGCTTTATCAGATAAAGTTCTTTTTTTTTCCTCTTTTTTTATCACATATCTCGTTTTTATTATCATACATACATTCTTCATGTTCTTATTTATTTGCCTCCCCACGAGAGCAGAGTTAAACACAAGGTCGTTTTTTAATGTGGGGAAAAATTAGAACAAAAACTGAAAATTGTCTCCGTTTGGATGCAGACCAGTTTAGTAATCTACAAAGATGGTTGTTCACCATTATTGAGTCGCTGAAGTCTTTCTTTAACATTATCGTAAAGTATTCATTTCTCATCTTCAGTCCTGATGCTACCAGATCAGCCTGTCCGAAGATACCGGCTTCCTGACTTTAAAATGCACCAAACATTGATGTAATTGTTTTTTTTTCCTTTCCCTTTGCAAAACTCAATCATGTTCTGCAAAGCCCAAAAAAAAAAAACAACAATTTTGCAGTTTACAAGAATAATGCTATTGTCTGCAGAGAAATCATGCAGACCCCGTTTTCCAACCTTTGCCACTTTACCTTTTACCTATTAACTTTTTTTTTTATGGAAGTCGCTCCAGACAAGGCATGAAGCCACTTGATGTAAGGAGCTAAAGAAAAAAAAAAACTACTCTAAAGTCAAAAACTAACCAACGGTAAATGTTAGGTGGATAGATTCCAACCAAGAAAACAGCAATTCTTCCTCCTTTGTCAGAAACATTGCTGATGAAATGTGAGGAGTAAAAGACAAAATAAGGAAATTTTAATTCATGACAAATAAGTGATATCGCTTACATTACAGTTCTTACTTAGTTTCCAAACTGTAATCATCAGGTTGGCATCCACGGTGGCTTCCAATACGCGAGTATCTAACTTTTTACTTTTTTTTACTAATAAGTCCCTACTTATCAAGGCTAAAAGCTACTCGAGGATAATTAGATGGATGGATTGTCAGTTGAATGATGAAGAATATTATGAGAGGATTTTTTATACTAATGAGTCACCACTTATCAAGGCTAAAAGCCACTCGAGAATAAGGGTTAATGAGATGAATGGATTGTCAGTTGAATGATGAAGAATATTATGAAAGGATTGAAAATGATGAATAAACAAAATTGGATTATTTATGAGAACGGGTTATGACAAGTATTTCTTGACATTGGATTCAAAGATGACCATCTTGTAGCCTGCAGGGAATTTCTTGGAAAAAAAATCTGTTCTTCCAATACACCTTCTTTGAGGCTGTTCTTTTTATCCATCCTGCAGGCTGTAGTCTCCGTTTCTGAATTGTGAAAATCATCTCTTGTATGTCCTTTCGGTCATTCGGCCATCATCATAGTCGCGTTTTGAAGTAACTTTGTGCTACTCCATTTTTGAAAGTCGTAAAACACGAACCTGATCTCTGGTTGTGAACACGTAGCCAATAAGACAGCTTCTCTTAAGATGAAATTGACAAAACATGAAATAGAATGAAATAAATTATTGCTTTCGGCATCTTTCAAATATAAGTGAAATTAAACAACTTTTAAATCTAACTGGAGATTTACATTAAAAAGAAAAGGATAAAACGGACAGAACTTTCGTTACAATTTGATATAATACAATAGTAGAGCAATTAAGTTTATGGCTTCTTTATTTTTATTAGTGAGTCATCTCTTATCAAGGCCCAAAAGCCACTTGAGGATAAGGTTTAATGAGAGTGTCAATGAACAACACTTTGATAAGATTGGAAACGACAGGTGAAATTGATTATTTAAATAGACAGCTCGACAAGAATTTGTTAACATTAGACTTGAAAACAGCCCTGTTGTAGTTGGGTGGGGAACAACCCCATGGTATTGTATTCCACAGATTTGAAGTTATTGGAAAGAAACTTTGTTCATGGAATGTTTGTTTAGGTTTAGGTCTACAGAGGAAGAAAGGAAACTGATTTACAGTGGTTGCAGCTAGACGAGTTTTTAATGAATGTTTTGTGGAGCTCAATTGAATGCCTACCATGAAAATATCGATAGATCGTTACTTTCATGGTAGGTATTACAATTGAGCATGACTAGCAACATCGCTTCTACGAGAAAGGGGACGTAGGGAAGACGAGATATCACCCCCACTCGATTTCGAAGTCGATTTTGTACTCTCTCAAGGCAGGAAAGAGTGAGAAGTAAGTTGAGGTGGGGGTGGGGGGGCTTCTATCTTTTGCGTTTATTCTTATATGTAAAGATGTACAGTTGTGTATATCTACAAAAAAAAAGAAAAAGAAAAAAAAGGGGTGATGAATGAAAATGGATGTTGTATCTCAAATTAGGCGAGAACACCTGTTTTCGTGCTTTTGCCTGTTTGTTGTTTTTGTAAACCAGTTTTATTGGAGATTAGCGAGATATAATAATCGGAGGTGTCCTTTGCGGTTATCATCTGTGTCGATCGAAGTAAATACCACAGATTTATTAAAAAAGAAAAGAAAAAAAATTTTTTTTTTTTTTTTTTTTTTCAGAATTCTTAGACATGGAAGAAGAATTGAAGAGTTAGACCGAAGACTGTTATTTGTTATTGTTGTTATTGTTTTTTTTGTTTTTTTTTGTTTTTTGTTTTTTGTGTTATGATTCAAGTTATAAAACACATTGCAGGTTGGTTTCTGCATGTTTTGTTTTTGGTTTCTGCATGTTTTGTTTTTTTGTGTTATGATTCAAGTTATAAAACACGTTGCAGGTTGGTTTCTGCATGTTTTGTTTTTGTTTTGTTTTCTAAGAAATGGATACCAGATCGGACAATGTGGAAGTTAAAACCAGCAAAATATATGACGGAATTCTTAACTGAATGTTGCTATTCACTGACATTTCACTGTATTATCAGCTTTTTGAAAGTGCACTGTTTATGTGTATTTTTGAAAGTGCACTGTTTATGTGTATTTTTGAAAGTGCACTGTTTATGTGTATTTTTGAAAGTGCACTGTTTATGTGTATTTTTGAAAGTGCACTGTTTATGTGTATTTTTGAAAGTGCACTGTTTATGTGTATTTTTGAAAGTGCACTGTTTATGTGTATTTTTGAAAGTGCACTGTTTATGTGTATTTTTGAAAGTGCACTGTTTATGTGTATTTTTGAAAGTGCACTGTTTATGTGTATTTTTGAAAGTGCGCTGTTTATGTGTATTTTTGAAAGTGCGCTGTTTATGTGTATTTTTGAAAGTGCGCTGTTTATGTGTATTTTTGAAAGTGCGCTGTTTATGTGTATTTTTTGAAAGTGCGCTATTTATGTGTATTTTTTGAAAGTGCGCTGTTTATGTGTATTTTTGAAAGTGCACTGTTTATGTGTATTTTTTGAAAGTGCACTGTTTATGTGTATTTTTTGAAAGTGCACTGTTTATGTGTATTTATTCAAATGCGTACACATTTCCGGCACCAGAAAAACTGAACAAGGAAAAAAAAAATGACAGTAAGACAATATATGGTGTTTTATCACGATGCATGTTAAGCAATGATGCATGAATGCATGTGCAGAACTGGTAGACCTATGATGCAAAAAAATATTTGGCGAAGAGAAGAGGCCACCCGGACTCTCGGCTGACACTTTGAAAAAAAAATAATCACCTCTTAAAAGCAAGGGACATGCTGAAGAGGCAAACCACTTGAGATTCCACAAGATTTATGCCCACACAAGATCATGGACTTCCCTGGTCAGTTAGGTTTTCTGATGATACAGCAAAATGTCAGTGAAGCTTGACATCATATGTTCCCCTTTTTTTATTGTTATTGCTAACACACACACACACACACACACACACACACACACACACACACACACCACACACACTGCGGCAAAATGATCTGACACATTTGTACGTTTAATAATAACGAAATCGAATGAACAAAATATTTCTACTTTCTAAATATCCGTATAATGCCATTTTGTTTTATTTTCATTTAAATATTACATCGACAAAATGGCTGCCATTAGTATCCGTATATTTCGTCACATTTTCTGGCGCTGCATGGTCGACCAGTTCTTTTTGTTGCACTGCTGATCCAGAAACTCTGAAGTTGGTAAGCCACAATAAACTTGTTTCGAGTAAATGCAGGATCGTGTCTACAAGTCTTCAAGTGCACACAATGCATTCTTTGCATCACGCTTACTGACTCATTGTTCTTGGATCAATGTGTCCAAAGTAAAACCGCGACTCTCACCTGTCCGATCCATGTGTAACCTGAAAACAAAATGGCATTATGTGTAAATTTAGAAAGTAAAAATATTTTGTTGCTTCTCTGTTCATTTCTATTTCACTTGTATTAAATGTATCAGATTATTTTGCCCCACCATTATATATATATATATATATATATAAAGATAGAAGAAATAAGAATGATAAACATGTACGAATGTCCAGATTTATTTCAAACTTAGATTGTTCAATGTAAGGTATATTCTTTAATAAACTAATGTTTATTGTTCTTTCCTTAAGCCAAGACTTTTCAAAGATTGAAATCTTATCATCAGACTTGTGAAAAAGCCAAAGTTCAAACATTTGGAAAAATATTATTATTAAAAATGGAGTGAAAAAGATATGGGATTTGTCCAGATGGTAATTGTCCGTTACTAAAGTGTCCAATTGAACAATCTAAGTTTGAAATAAATCTGGACATTCGAACATGTTTATTACTCTTATTTCTTCTACCTTTATAATTGCTCTATCTCGTATATTGAGCTTAAACCATTTCACTATAGGTTCTATCTACTAAAAGTTTACTTTTAGTTTATATTTGATTATATATATATATATGCAGTCATTTACAAAAAACATTGGAATGAAATGGTAAACGCTTTTTTTATTCTGAACTTAATTTCTTTCTTCCCATATAAACCTAGCTTTAAACTTTAAAAAAAAAGAAAAACTTATTTGTTAATTCGACATAAAAAATACCGTTATTTCAACAAAAATGTATACAAAATAAGGAAAGTCTTAAAAGCCGAAGAAAAGAAAATGATTTTATACTTTGTGTTCCATTTCTAGGTCAATCCAAGGAAGATAATCCAAGCCATAACTCTTTCCTTCTGATATGGATCCTCGTGAAATTTGATATTGGTGTAGATTCTGAATTAAAACACAATTTCCTCATTTAAAAGAAGAAAAGAAAAAAGTGTTTTTTTGGAGAGAGGGGGGGGGGGTCACAAACCTTCAAATTGCCTATGATGAGTTCAAATCCTATCGGACCTATTGTGTTCAGTTACACCCAAATATTGTTAGGAAACCTACAATTTCCTTCTTCAAAAATGGTTGATATGCCATAAAAACAAACAAACCAAACTCAAAAGTTATCGTCATGAACATTTGTTGGTGAGGCGATTTTGGCCTCTACATTTTTTTTTTTTCATGCTAATCCGTGAAGAGTTTGAATGCAAAACGCAATAAACGCCATTTTTCAAAATTGACTTTTAATGAAAATAAGATTTTAGGCAAATATATTTGTCCTCGTATTTTTCAATGTCTCAATTGGATTTACCGCGTTCTGCCTTCGAACTCTTCAAACGACATGCATAGGCCCATCCAAGGGAGATAATTTGTTATAATGTTAGCTATATAAAAGTATACATATCATTTGTTATCTTTTTTTAATATAGACTACAAATTAAAATTATTTCTGAATGATTTTATCATTCGGATACTTTAATGGGGTGAGGGAAGAATTAAATAATATTTTGGGCCCAGAATCTACCCGTATGCCAAATTTATTTCACCTGAACATATGTTTTGTTTTTATTAGTTTGTTGAATTCAGTGCCATTTTGTTCAATAAAAATCTGATTCTGTAAATCAGATGACAAAAAGACAGAAAAATGTTTATGTGGACAAAGTATTTTAATTATTAATATTTTATTGATTTTGTTTCCTTTTTGTGTTGCATATTATTGTAACACTTGGGTGATTATTGTAACACTTGGGTGATTTAATGCTTGACATGTTTAAAAAGCTGATAAATAAAAATCAATGAAAATGTGTTTTTTTTTTTTTATCGTGGAAAGATAAATAAATTTAAACTATTAAGTCTATACAAATAACTTGGTACTTTCTGTTGGTTCAGGTTTTAAATACACTTTTTACATACAAGTGGATGTAGTCCTCTTTGGTTCCAGATCAAAGGTGTGTAAAAAAATATCAAAAATTCATATGAACTTGTAACCGTCAAACGTGAATAGAATGGTTAAAATCCTACGTTTATTGCTGGTCCTTTTAACTGGGGGCATGTTTTTTGTTCTCGGACAGTGAAGGAGAAATCCTTCTAGGCTGAGGAAATTTTTATTTTTGTCCCAAGCCAGAGTGGCCTTTTTTGGGGAGATGGATTCTGTCCTCGTAGAGACGTCAGTAAATAGGGACATTGATGTGATTTTTTTTTTTTTTTTTTTTTTTTTTTTTTTTCAAGAAATCTAAATGTTACCAACTTATGAAAAACTCTAAACTTTAAAATCTTGAAACTGTTTTGAGTTAAAAGTTTGAATTAATTTATTTGGATTTCTAGTTTTTACACTTTTGTTCCAGCAAATTACTGAAAAAGTAAACGCAAATGTTGTCTAAAGGAATAATGATTGCTGCCTTGGTAGGCAATATTTATGATGCATATAACCAGGCATCAATTACTCCTTTTTATATGCATTTCAGTAAACCGGAGATATCAGATATGTTTTCCTCTGATCCGTTTAGTGGGAGTCGTTCAACCGACTCCTTTAACATTTTCTAGGTGAAAATTGAGCAAATGTCATTATTTGAAGTAAAGATCCAAATATTTTTGCACGGACTCCAAAAGTAATTGGAGCTTTACGTTAACACTGACATTCGGTCAATTTCTATCTAATCCGGTCAGTCGAACGACGCCACAAAAGAATGAGGAAAACATCTCTCCTGTTTAATTAAATATTTACAGTATAGACAAGAGATGAGGATATATCTATTACTTTTTCTTTTTACATCCAAAACAAGGCATATTGCCAATGAAGCATAAGGGGCTGCTGTGATAGGTGCCAGATTGAGGGGGGGGGGGGGGCAGATGTTTGTTTGCACAGTCGAGGAAACTGGGGCACAGGGGGGAGAATTCTAAACGCACGCGGTCCGGTGGGGTAGGGGAGAAGCTATCAGTGTAGAAAATTTCCTAAATTAGTAAAGGGGTGGGATTTTGCTGCTAGTCAGGTGGGGGCAAAGTATTTACATTGGGGAGGAGAAGGGATACAATTGCAGTGAGTTCATGGGAGCACATTTTGTGGAAGTACTTGTAAAACAGGCACGGGGGATGCAACTCTACGGTGATGTGACAGGGGCTGAAGCTTGGCAAACGGTGCGGGACCTATTAAGTTAGAAATTCTTTTCTTTTTTTTTTTTTTTTTTGTCCTCTGCCCAAGAGGGAGAGGCTAGTGTTTGCTGCACTATCCCAGATGTGGCAACAATACTCCATGCACAGGCGAATGTTAGTTTTATAGACATATAGGATACTGGCAGTGTAAGAATTTGTTCAGACTCCGTAGAAAGAACCTATTTTTAGTTGTGTAAAAAGGAATCTCTTAACAGATATGACGTCACAGTTTATGAATTTTCAAAGTAGAATAAATAGTGATTGCGGCCCAACGGATCACGGGTACGTCTAGTATTATTATTTAACTTTGCCTGCCTGTTGGTCATTATAATGGCTTCTTCTATACCAGACATTCTTGGAAGGATATCCATCTTATCAAATAAAATGACGAAGCCATCCAAACTAAAATATATTAAATTTTATTGACGACAGATTAGAAATATAACCCTAAATAAACAATCCGGTATTGATTGGCCTCCTGTTTAAGGTTAGTAGAAAATGTGAGAAATACTACGTAAAGTGTTAAGTCCGGGTCAAACGAGCGATCTTTGTAAGTCAGCAAGCGTGTTGCCGAGAGCAAGGTGCATAGCGACGGAAGATAGCAGTTTTCCAATGTTGCGTGCTGGCAAAGTTGGAGAGAGATAGTGGAGAGGCTTCCTCCTTAAGTTGACGGTGTACGTCTTCTCTGCTTGGCCACCTTTGCTGTCTGGTATAAATAGTCCAGCAAAGAGTAAGCTCCGGATTTTGATTGGCTGACAGGTCACAAAATCACATCAATACACTATCCATCCGCCGAAGGAAAGTTGTTTTGGTATTTCAAATCTCAATGCAGTCTTTTTTATATTTGGTCCCCCGATTTATAAAATCGGGGGACCTATGTTTTGAGGCATTTCCGTCCGTCCGTCCGGATTTTTCTCTGCAACCATCCATTGAATTTCTCTGAAATTTTGCATGAAGTTGTAACTTTGGGCAGGTTAGAAAGTGACATTCTCCGATTTTTTTTTTAAATCTGGTCAAAAAGCCCCGAAATGGCAAAAAATTACATTTTTTGCCTCATAACTTTTCATCCATCCATTCAATTTCTCTGAAACTTGGCCAAAATGTGGAGGCAATTGTTCCTAATAGAAAATAAGTATCGCTGACCTTGGAAAAAATCTGGTTCGCGCTTCCAGGGGGTTAAAATCCCCCAAAATGGCAAAAAAATGACCCTTTTCTCCCATAACGTTTGATCCATCCATTCAATTTTTCTGAAACTTGGCCAAAATGTAGAGGCAATTGTTCTGGATATAAAGTGAGCATCCTTGACCTCAGATAAATTCTGGTTCGCACCCCAGGGGGTCAAAGGGGAGTCAAAAATGCCCCAAATTGCCTAAATTTATTGCATTTTATGCTCGCCACATACAGAGGGAGACCACACATGCGCGGCTTGTTTCTTTTAATTTATATAGATCACTTCTCTATCTATCTATCTATCTATCTATCTATTTACGTATCTATCTATCTAAAAGTTAATGTTTGTTTGTTGTGTGTTATAAAAATTGATATGTTAACAGAACATTCAAATAAGTTTCTATAAGAGTTACATTTTTCAAGAAATCTAAAGACACCATTGAAATTTTCCTTCGGTTCCATCTGGGGTCACTAGGGGAAATTATTGGTTAGGTCCATAAAAAAACTGAAATATATTAGAACGTAAAGAAACGAAATTCATTTTTATTTTTAACAGATTTTCTTTGTTTTATTTTATTTTCGTTTTATGAAACAAAGAACATCTCGTTGAAGAATGTATTTAAAATAAGGTTTAAACATTTAAATAATTATTTTGTATTGGTATTTTTAAGATTTCAAATAATTTTCTTTTTTGGTAAATCAAATTCGTTTTGATTTGTTAAATTCATTTGCTGTTTTTAGCCGTCTGTAAGCAACATATATTTTTTTTTTTTAGTAACACTGCGCTAACAGCTTTTTTTTTTTTAATTACTTGTCCTCATATTACAAATGTTATTTTTAACGTTTATTACAAGTCAAACATTGTAAACCTGACTATTTGAAATTATTTTTTCCTAAAACAAAAAATAATGCTTCCAAACAACAATCTATCTGCACGTGGACAAGGCTGTGTGAATATCGCAAGTAAGATATAAAATGACAATAATGTTGTTTGAAAGTAACGATTATATTTTAATGAGCTGAACCTGTCTCAGTTGCACAATATTATTATTATGTCGCTTTCATCCTTGTTGTCCGTTTTCTTTTTTCTTTTTTTTTTTTCTTTTTCTTAGAACTGTGGTTCTGGACTTGGAAAAGTTTCAACCGGATGTTAAGAGTTAAATCATATTTCCATCGGTTGCACTACAAAAATGCAGAGTTCTCTCCCTTGAGATTTGCTATCATTATTTAATATTATTGACATAAATTATTTTTTCAAAAATACAGTTCAGAAATTAAAAACAATTTATTTTGCTTTAACTACTCATTTGTGATGTAGTTGCGTTAAAAAAAAATATTTGAAAGAAATTTTAAGCCAATTTACTTTACCGTAAATAGTGACAGACTAAAATAATTCTGGACAGGAACTAAATACATAACCAGAGTGGAAGCGAATAAGGGCCAAAAATGCAGAAGCCAAGTACTCTGCCCTTACTCGCTTCCGCTCCAGTTATGTACTTAGTTTCTGTTCAGATTTAAAATAGCTACTATGGATTATTTTTTCAAGTCATTATTTACGGTAAAAAAATTAACGCATATAGGTCACAAATTGTTCCCAACTGTATTTCCTTTAAAATAATTTATGTGGCCAATAATAATGATTACCGGAATTTTTATTTTTTTTTTTTAATTTAAATTTGGTTCATCCATTACATCTGGTAAATTGGAGTTCTGGCTAATGTTAATTCCGTGCTACTTGTACTATGGGTGGCATCAAGTCGTTTGGATAACCGCAGAGATGTCACAAACGATATAACAGTATTTACTCAGTATGGCAACCAAATTCAAAAGATTACAGGTTCTGAACAAAACTTTAAAATTATTTACACGCCAAAGAAACTTTTTTTTATTTTTTATTTTTAAATTTTGCCCTAACAGTAGTTACCCCTGTTATAAAATTTACAATTTTTATTTTTTTAAATTGTACTGGCTCTCTTCAATGAATTTATTTTCAAAAGATTTAAAAGAATTTTTTTTTTTTTAACACACACACACACACACACACACACACACACACACACACACACACACACACATATATATATTAGTCTTGGAAGTTTCTCAACCATTAAAACTATATAAAAAAAAATAAAAGAAAGTCGTTCAGTGGAAAATCACTCATGTAAGTCAATTTAACTTTTACAGTTATTATATTAGTTTGCTTCTAACATTATTTAAGGGATCATCAGTTGTTTCCCATGAAAAACTGTTTCGGGAATTTATATATATAATTATTATTTATATATATCTTTTACTGGATATTTGATCTGCAACAGAAATTATGCCAACACTTGAAATACAAAAAATTACATAATTTTCCAAAGTTTAAAAAAAATTTGAAACACTGAGAATTATTGTTATTTTATTAATAATAGTGTTGCCATTATCAACACATATGTTGAGTTTTATTACCTTCAAAAGAGGCTTTGTCATTAATACATATTATTATTATACCATCGCCATCAGGATTTTTTTATTGCTCCTGGTTTCCGACCACCTCATTGGTGATTGTCATTCATGGGGTTTCGCCCTAGTCGCCACGCTAGGCACTGCGGGTTGGCGACGCTATTTGCCCATATTATTATACAACTTTTAGTAATTAGCTGCCCACATTCACACACATATTAGACAACTAAAAGAATACCCGTCCCAGGACAGGTAAATTAATTCCCTGAAGAGAACAGTTTTGCACCACTTTTATATCCTCTTACGAAGATTAAAATCAAGATATAATGATAGTAAACTTTGCCTTGAATCCTTAATCCTATTTTGATCAAAATTCATTACATAATTTTGATTCTAGAAAATGTCTAAAATTTAAGCTTAAGGGGTCTGAAGTTGACATTCGAGAAATCTTGCTTCATGGGTGTCTAATGATCATAGATCAAATTTAATGCAAATCTGAAATATTTGAATTTTCAAATAGGACGTTGTACCCATATTATGCCCACTAAAAACTCTTTAAGATACTCCAAGGAACTGAAAGTTAGAGAATATTTATTAATTTATGCCGAATACCTATTGAAAGTTAGGCATGAATTAATAAATATTCTCTAATACCTATTGTTAAAATTTTGCAAAAAATCAGAAGTATCTTAATTTTCGCAAAGGGGTTTTAACCCCCTCCCCCCATTTTAACCCCCCATTTTAACCTCTTTGCATTAAACTAAATATAGCCCACATTTGGACTCTTTGCGCCTAGCAGCTGTGTTCCAAAATTTATAATGATCGGTCAATTAGTTTAGCAGTGAATCCTGTACATATGATTATATAAACATACCTAACTTTAATATAGATAGATTAGTGTGGTGGTATAAAAGTGAGATAGCAGGGTAGGAGAGATTGTTACAATGCAAACTTGTTATTGTGTAAAAAAATTAATATATTTCAACTTTTTTTGGTTAAGATTTTTTTTTTTTTTTTTAATTTTAACGATTTGCTGCCGATAACATGAAAAGTGTTCTAAATAATACTCGGTAAATTTATAGAAGTGCACCTTTCGTATTTCGACCCCTAAAAAAAAGTATCCTACTTTTTTGGGCAAATTACATGTAAACAGCCTCAACAAATATCCGCTATGAAAAAAAATTATGAAAATTTTTATTATTTTAGATTTTAGGAGGTGGGGTCACTTTCCTATATAAGTTATACGTAAAGTGAGCACCCATTTCTTGGCCACCGAATCTCACCTCTCGTGTTTCGACCCCTAAAAAAAAGTTTCTACTTTTTTTGGCAAATTACATGTAAACAGCCATCCATAACAAATATCCGCTATGAAAAAAAAAAAATGAAATTTTTTATTATTTTAGATGTTAGGAGGGAGGGGGGGGGGATCACTTTCCTATATAAGTTATACGTAAAGTGAGCACGCATTTGTTGGCCACCGAATCTCACCACTCGTATTTCGGGGTCGAAACACGAGAGGTGAGATTCGGTGGCCAAGAAATGGGTGCTCACTTTACGTATAACTTATTATAGGAAAGTGACCCCCCTCCTAAAATCTAAAATAATAAAAATTTTCATAATTTTTTTTCATAGCGGATATTTGTTGAGGCTGTTTACATGTAATTTACCCAAAAAAGTAGGATACTTTTTTTTTAGGGGTCGAAATACGAAAAGTGCACTTCTATAAATTTACCTAATACTCAGGTGACGGGACGAGAATAAAAGTTACTGAAGTATCTTTGTTGGGTAACTTAATTTCGTTGCTGGCGTGATGTGTGCTGGTCTGTTTTGTCTGTGGAGCTACCAATCGCGGCCATTAAAGTCAGTCAGATAAATAAGACATTTTTTTACACCGACACCCGATCTAATTATACGAGTTAAAAATAAAAAGTAATTATGCGTGTTAAAAATAAAATAACAGGAAAACTTTAGGAAATACTTGTGATTGAAAAAAAAAAAAAAGTGGTGTTCACCAAAATTTACGGAAAACAATCCAGTAGTTTTTTTAATTATTTAAGAAATTCATGTCGAGCGTAATCATGACCGACGCGATTGTTGTGTACTTCAAGGGAGATAACTTAAATTCAAAGTGTAATTTTCTTTTGTTTTTGAATTTAAGTAGTTTTTTTTTTTTTTAATTATTTATCTGATTCCCTGCTGTTAGTTCATCTATTTGCCTGTTTAAAAAAAATAATTAAAAAATATATTGGGTATATGTTACGACGCTCAGCAGAGGCGCGAACGGGGTCCAAAAAAAGAACGAGAAAGAGTTTAAAAACATAAATTTGCAACAAGTAAAGTTGACTTATGTCTAGAATAGACATTTTTCTACTTACCTATGTAATTTGTTTTTTATTTTTACGTAGTATAAATGGCTTTTTATTAGATGTTAAAAAAAAAATTCTTGTTTTTTAAAACATCTAGTTTCTCAAAGAAAAATGCCTGCCAGTCCCTCTATATTATTACGTAGAGCGGCCATTTTGAATTCTTCGAAAACCGTGTGTTGAACATAAATTTCTAATGAATAGCACTTCAAACGGGTTTAAAATACAAACAAATAGCACATGCAAGTTTGAAACTAACTTTTACAGCTTATAGTTACTTTTATTTGTTGTATATTTGTTTTTTTTAGCGTTTTTACTCTGAGTCTCGTAAAAGATGGCCAATTTATGTTTTTAAAATTATTTAAGTCATATCAATTTTCGAAGGAATTATTGGTTAACAGTAATTAGTTACTGAAACAACTCCGTTGAAATAGGCAAAAAATGGCGTGTTTTTTTTTTTTGTTTTTTTTTTGTTTGTTTTTTTTTTGTTTGTTTTTTTCAACTGAACTTGACGTCCACGATTGAAAGTTAAATTTCTTAAATAATTAAAAAATAAACTACTGGATTGTTTTCCATAAATTTTGGTGAACGCCAATTTTTTTTCAATCACAAGTAAGTATTTTCATAAAGTTTTTCGGTGCAATTTTAGTTAAAGGCCGATGCAGTTAATTATTTTCATGTAAAAGCATTATTTTGTACTTACTCAGTCATATTTTATCTCTCACGGCACGAAAAAGAATTTAAAAATATCAAGCAGAACTTTAATTAGAACGATTTTTCCATTTCCATAAGGGCGAGATAAAACCTCGAGTCGCTGACATTTTCGGAGTGGCCGGTCAGCTAACTAAGGGCAGATAATTTGGTCGCTGTTACCATGTAAATATGAAAAAAAAATGTCCGCGACTCGAGGTTTTATCTCGCCCTTATTGAAATGGAAAAATCGTTCTAATTAAAGTTCTGCTTGATATTTTTAAATTCTTTTTCGTGGCGTGAGAGATAAAATATGACTGAGTAAGTACAAAATAATGCTTTTACATGAAAATAATTAACTGCATCGGCCTTTAACTAAAATTGCACCAGTTTTTCTGTTATTTTATTTTTAACTCATGCGTTGGTGTAAATAAGCATCCAAGATATTAAAACATCAAAAACTCACCAAGTTCCATCCAATGTGCACAACTTTTTCAAAGAGATCGTAACACAATACAAATGCAAGTTATGTTTATTTTTTCTGAATGTTTTTACGTCTATCGATGCTGATACGCCATCTTTTGGTGTCATGTTCTCGATTTATATTTTAATTGGGCATTGTTTTCCATTTCGCAATTTTTGAGATGAGGACTTATAATTCAAATTATTCCAACTACTGTTCTCATCTTGGATGTCATTCTCAAAACATTTTGACCGATGGAACTTCCAAACTCCCTCATGTGCATATTGTTGAACACTGGAATCTGTATAGAATTTATAATTATCACTTAGCACTTTTATCCGTGGCGCCACAGGTCCGTGTGCACCTGTTGGAGGTTACATCGAATGAAACGTTGCGAGAATATTGTTTGCCAATTGGTCACTTAAAGATTCCAAAAGTACCCGATAGAATTGCACCAATTTTTGGCATGAAGCGTCCTTGAAATGCCAGGTGTGTTGTAAGCGAGTAAATGTTACTATGACTCGTGCTAATAAACACTTATAGGCTCCAAAACTATTGATAAGAATTTCACCAAAAATATTATGGATTTTGATGTTTACTCAGCTCAGGTCTGGCATAAGGCCAGATCATGCAGTCACAAAAGTTCCAAAGTGACCGACTTCCATTATAATGTTTTCTTGTTTTTTTTTTATATTTAAATGAGGATGTTGATGTGATTGAATCGTTAAACCACTATCAGGTCACACCATTTTTTTTTTTTATATACATAAAGACATATTTGTTATTGTTTCTTTTATACCTGGCTTCTTCTTCTTCTCTTTCACGTTAATCATATGTAAATAGATCTACCCAAAAAAATTGTACATATTGAATTCTTTGTACAGTTTTTATTATGGCAATTAAAATAATTGTATCCTTCTTCAACATTGTTTAGTTTTTTTGGGGGGGTTTTTTGGGTTTTTTGTATTTTATTAATACAAGCCAAAAATATTTCAAAAGCTTTCACAATTTTGCCACTAAACTGGTTTTCTTTTTCTCTCGAAGCCTTTGAAAGGGTTTGGCCCAAATGTTTGCTTCGTAGCTATGGAATATCTGGAAATGTCCTCTCAACCATCAAATTCTTTCTCTCCAATAGCAGGTTTATAAAATGTAGTTGTTGATGAACACTGCATCAGTGAGAGCGTGCCTCAAGAATCCATTCTGAGCTTAACCCTCTTCCTGATCTTCATAAATCAGATTCTGAGATTATTCATTGACATACAGGGTGGGCCAAAATAAGGGTCCTATCTTTGAATTTGAATAACTTCCACAAAATAAAAGTTAAACTCACCAAACTTTATGTGTGTGTAGACTGACCCTTTCGAGATCTTTTGAAATAAACAAAACAAATTTTAGCCGAAAAACACTTCTTAAAACTTACAAAAACTAAAGTATTGTTTTTTACACTGTTTTGAGTTTTTTAAGCAAAAATAATGTTTTCTAAATGAGGGTACGTTCCTTAGGGCTAATACGGCTCATGCTTGCTTCGGAAGGGGTCCTTTACTTATTCTAAAAAAAAAAAAAAAAAATAAAAAAAATCAATAAATAAAAAAGTTATGAATTTTTTAAAATAGGACCCTTGTTTTTGCCCACCCTATATATGCTGACGACGCAACTATTTATGGAAACACTTCGAAGAGCATTGATGATCAAGATCTTTCTGACTCTCTCTCTCTCCTCGGATTTGGCGCACATGGTACAGTGGGGGGGGGACACTTTTAAAATCAAGCTTCTCTCCTTTCACCACCAACGCTCAAATCCTCATTTTTCCCAAATTAAAATGAATGGCTCTCCTTCTTGAAGCCTCCTTTTTTTTTTTTATAAGCTCCGAGAACTAACTTTTACTCCAGACGTGAAATGGAAGACGTACGTCAAACCTATTGCTAGTCGCTAAAAACAAATGGTTGGATCATTCTACCGCTCCAGAAAGTACCTCACTCCTGACGCAATCGTCTACCTGTATAAGAGCCAGATACGTCCTAAGATGGGGAGGTACTGCTGTCATATGTGGGGAGGTGCTGCTGAGAGCACTTTTTCTTGTCTTAACAGAGGACGAAACCGACTTCACAATCTAGTGGGGATGCAGCCCCATTTCTCACCGAAGAAATGTTGCTAGTCTTTCTCTGCTCTATCGTTATCTTCATCGTAGATGTTTGACAGAGCTCCAATCTTTGGTTCCAACCCCCCCAAAAAAAACATTCAGAGCAAGAACTCGCCTAGCTACAATCACAGAAATGAACTTTCCTTTCTCCGTCTCTGTACCAAAAACTAAACGGAACTTTTGTGATACTATGCGCACGCCCCCTCCCCAGCCAAGACGCCAGAGAATGCTAGGGAAATGATCCACAAAAATGAAAAAATGAATAGGGAAGTAATATAGGTTGGCCATAATGGAGAGGGTGCAAATCTATTGAACTTCCCAGACTGGATGGCGCCCTGAACATTAAGTGTTAGCTTTTGGGTGGCTGGAAGGCGATGGAGAGAGTGGGCTCAGAAGAGGGATGGGTGTAGTCAGTTCTGGTGACCAGCTGAGAGCGATTGTGAAAAAAGCCGGACATCTAGGATTTCGGGCTAAAAATAGATATATTGACGAGACTGAGAAGATGAGAGTTTGGCAGAGATTTAGACCGGGTCGAGCAGCCGATGAGATGAGCTGACAAGTAGATAACCTCGAGTGGACAATGACTTGCCACAACAGGCAAATGATCGCAGTTAGGTCTGATTTACTGGAACTTTACCCAAAGGTGAACGCTAGCGGCAGAGGGCCCAAGGACACAGACACATACGCCCATTATCAACAAGTAAAATACTCAATGTATATCTCTACATTTGTGTTTTTTATGTTTTTTTTGTGTTTTTTTAGTTCTCATGGATAATAACTTCCTTTGAAGTAATCTTCTGCCATCCCACCCATTTCATTTCATTCAAATCCTTTCATGGTGGCGTTCATCGTCCAAATCTCTTTAATCCTTATCCTTGAATGGCCCCTAGGTCTTAATAAGTGGTGCCCAATTAGTAAAACCAAAAATGACGCAGTTCCAAAGTGGTTATAAGATTTCCTGTGGCAGAAAATTCCATTTTAATAAAAAGCTTTGCTGAATTATCTCCCTTGAAATAGCTTTTCTTACACAAAAATAAACGCAGTTTATTTGACTTTTTTTTTGTTTCATTTTACACTCATAAAACTACTGTTGCAATATATGCATAATATAACAGATGTTGGCCATTTTTCTCATATGTTCTGTCACTGGTAATTTTTGGTAAGATCTCAAAAAATAAATCCACCACATATTCACATACAGATGTGCATACTTTTGGAACGAATTGCCTATTCAGATTAAAAACAGTTGTAATGTAGATCTTATCAGGAATAAACTGAATGAAATTTTTAAAAATAAATGGTAAAAAAGTAATCTAATCAGACATTGCTTTGATCTATCTGATGAAATATTTCGGAGAATTTTATTTCTATACTCATATTCTGTGAGATCGAAACAAGAGATGCCCAATAAATCAAAACACTGTTTTGCAAAATTTGGAGCAAAAATCTGTAATCAAAATTGTATAAAAAAAACCCAACTTTCTTTGCAGTTTAATATGAAAATTCTATCATCGATCTAGGTCTTTTTTTTGGGGGGGGGGGGGGGGGAGACATGGACCCTAAAGCGCAGTATTTGTTCTCATTCAGAGGAAAAATCCTTCTAGACTGAGACAATTTTTATTTTTTGTCCCTTCCAGAGTCCCCTTCATAGGGAGCTAGATATCTACACACTAAAAACTGACCTTGCCTCACCATATGGAAAAAGATGGCCCCAAGTAAATAGGGGCATAAACCCTACATCTATGGATACTATTAAAAAATGTGCTTGATTATGATATACAAATTACATACAACTTAGCCAATTACATTATTTTGAATTTAAAATTTAAAAAAAAAAAAGCTTTTTTTCTTTTTTTTAGATTTTAAATTCAAAATTATGTAATTGGCTATTTAAAAAAAAAAAAAAATTTTTCGCTATTTTTTTTCAAATATTTTCTTACACTACATTTTGCAAATTTCATACCCTGAAGACCCAAAATTTTGTTAACTTTCTTTTTTATAAATAAAAAATGATTTTGCATAAAAGTATCGTTTTAGTTTAGTAGAATGAATGGTGAAATTTTACGTCATGTTCCTTTCAAATAACAATCTATTACAACTAGATCTCGATGGGAACTTCAAAGAATATACTGCGTCAAAATTTACTATTAGATTGGTGGCAGAACAACGGCGTTTTCTCACATATGTTATATTTATGTTTTCTGAATTAATTTATTGATAAATATAGCGTTGTTATAGGTCATTTTAAAGTGCGTTTTTCGCTCTATCGAATCGTGGTATTTGTTTCCATTTTTAATCTCTTCATTTATTGTTTTTGCAGGCTTTTCGACAGCATTGGCAAAATTGAAATCCGCACGATATTCTTGTTCCAGTTCAAACTAGGCTGAAAAGCTGCCGAGACAGCTCGTGACATCACTGATGCGTTTGGTCCAGGAACGACTAACGAACGTACGGCACAAAGGTGGTTCCAGAAATTTCGCAATGGTGACGAGAGCCTCGAAGATGAAGACGGTCAAGACCGGCCGACTGCGGTTGATAACAAAGATCTGAAAGCCTTAATTGAAGCCGATCCTCGCAAAACCACACGAGAAGTTGCTGATGAACTTGAGGTCAACCACTCAACAGTCGTTCGCCATTTGAAGCAAATAGGGAAGTCAAAAAAGCTGGATAAATGGGTGCCGCACGAATTGAACGATAATCAAAACAATCGTCGTTTTGAGGTGTCTTCTACGCTCTTGCTGCGCAACAGAAACTGCCCATTTCTCAAGCGAATTGTGACGTGTGATGAGAAGTGGATTCTCTATGACAATCGGCGACGTTCGGCACAGTGGTTGGATGCCGGCGAAGCTCCAAAACACTTCCTGAAGCCGAAATTGCACCAAAAAAAGATTATGGCGACTGTTTCGTGGTCTGCGACCGGTCTCATCCATCACAGCTTCTTGAATTCGGGCGAAACGATTACGGTGGAGAAGTACTGCCAACAAATTGACGAAATGCACCCGAAGCTCCAACGTATGCACCCGAGATTAGTCAATATGCAGGGACCAATTCTCCTCCATGACAACGCTCGCCCGCATGTTGCACAACTGACCCTGCAGAAGCTGAACGAATTGGGCTACGAGACTGTTTCATCCGCCATATTCACCGCACCTCTCGCCCACCGATTATCACTTTTTCAATCATCTCGACAACTTCCTGCGTGAGAAATGCTTCAAAAGCCGAGATGATGCCAAATTGGCCTTCAATGACTTCATCGCTTCCAGAACTCCGGATTTTTATGATAATGGAATAAGTAAACTTGTTTCCCGTTGGCAAAAATGTGTTGATTCTAATGGTTCTCATTTTGATTAATAAAGTTTGGTATAAAAGAAGTTATGGTCTTTTGAAGTTGAACGTCAAAAAACGCAATTGTTTTTGCTCCAACCCAATACCTTCGTGCATCAGTTTAAATGTGAAAAAGGCCACTTCAAGAGGAACATTTAGGACTGCGTGAATCACCTTGAGAACTATGAGACAGTGGATAATCTCCCTGCAACCAGCGACAATCGTTCAAGTCATTCAAGATGTCCCAAAAAGTGTACAGCTGAGCTGACCGATGATGTGAGAGTTCATCAAAGTCCGAAACACTGCACAAGGATGAACTGCAGACCGTGTATCCGTCGCTTGTTGTAAAGTTCTGGTTACATCATGATGGAACAAACTCTCACACCTAAAACCTGTCCCAAGATTAGCTGGAAGAGAACTGTGGAGGCTATGTGATCAGTTTCAAGACTGATTTTGAAACCGGCCACAGACCTTCGTCACTGTCTCCCAAAAGCTCTGGTGATCCTGGCCTTTAGTTTGTTCTTTGTGTTACAGCTGGATGCGTTCGCGTTTCTTTCCACTGCACATCACACACAAAAAATAAGTCTGGGACACTAAATGTCAGGTGAAGTGTGGTCGACAAAGTTCTCGGACAGTCAGGGTGCTGAGTCTTGCTACCACATGTTCGGCCTATCTGCAACCACCTGGTCAATAGTCTCACTACCTCGTTCAGAACACGGCTGTAGCCATCGGTGTTCATCCTGGACCCTCAGGTTAGAGATTCTCAACTTTATCTACCAAACTTCAGCGTTTTAACGGTATCAGATTGTCGATCATGCGGTTTTTTTTTCTGATGTCACCTCGTAGTCAAATCGCGGATCTTAGTTTTTTTTCTGCCATTTTCTACCATCCTCCTGCTGACACCGAGGAAGTCTAAAATCTTATTTGTCCTTCCAGCACAAATTCCCAGGAGAATTCCGTGTCTCTTCCATAAATTGTCCATAATCAATTATTCTGATTAAGAAAAAAAAAGAATGGAAAGTGTTTTCATGAATACAAGACTGACAATAAAAAAAATATGCATAAATTGAAAATTGCGAACAAATATCGTCCACACTATGTAAATAATTTTTAAGGGCGCTGCTGACGATGTAGTTAATCGCATAGTTTAAAAAGATGGGGGATACGGTACATCCCCGGTGAATTTAAGTCTGCAACGGCAAAAACTCAGATTCCTCACCGTACGATCAGACCTGGACGCTGAATCTACTGGTTAGAGCACGGGTCGGGAACCTATGGCTCGCGAGCCAGATGTGGCTCTTTTGATGGCTGCATCTGGCTCGGAGACAAATCTTTAATTATTAAAAAAGTTTCGTTAGACTCTTTTTCACATGTGCGAACCGGTGACTAGAAAGGCGGTTCGCAGTCATTTCGAATCTACTGGTTAGAGCAGTGGTCCCCAACCGGTGGGCCGCGGACCGGTGCCGGTCCGTAGACCAATTGGTACCGGGCCGCGTAAGAAATACAGTTTAGAAATGCCGGTGTTCTGGAATAAAGTCTTGGCAGAATACCCTAAGATCGCCACTACAGCACTTAAAGCCTTGTTGCCATTTCCGACAACTTATCTGTGTGAAGCGGGGTTTTCTGCAGTAACAGCAACTAAAACAAAATATCGGAATAAACTAGACATAAGCAACACACTCCGGGTGTCATTGTCTCCTATTGCTCCCAGATGGGACCGTCTGATTGCAAAGAAACAAGCTCAAAGTTCTCATTGACTTGGTGTTCTAGTAATGTTAAAATGTTCATGCACTTTATATTCGTTTTCTGGTGTACCTGTATTTTATTTTGAAAGGAATGTTTAAAGTAAATTTTTAATGTAAACTTTTTAATGATATATTTATTATTATTTCGAGGCTTTTATTTTCATGTTATGTTGTTGGTACGATGCTACATGTAAGTTGCAAGTAAACAATCTACCCCCGGGCCGCCGTAAAATTGTCTAACCCTTACCGGTCCGCGGCAACAAAAAGGTTGAGGACCACTGGGTTAGAGGATATGGATCAGTTTCACTGGCATGCCATCCGCTTACATGGAGATAGAGTCAAAGGTTGTTGCAAAGTTGACACACTTGTCCGTCTCATTCTGGTTTGTCCAGGTAGAGGGTGCATTGACCAGATCTTTAATTTTCGACATCTTCACTTTGACATCGTCGATGAGCTCCAACTGTTCAGAAATGCTCAGAGTTTTTTGTTGAGACGCCGACATCACTAATCGCAATGATCGCAAGCAAACGAGTTTTTAGTGGCAAAATTAACAAACTTCTGACTTAACAGAACAGAAAGTGCTGTCCAGATAAATGCAACGACAAGCAAAGTCGGCAAAAAAGCGGGTGGCGGTACCCTTAGACACACAAAGCAAAATCATAAGGTAGAGGGTGTCTTATTTACGACATCACACTGTCACTCAAAACGAACTCTCTTATATCGGGGAGGACTGGACCAGAGACAATCTCTTATATCCGGGTTTGTTTGTTTTTTATATATATATATAGAGAGATAGAAGAAAAAAGAGTGATAAATATGCGACGATTGTCCAAATTTATTTCAAATTTCAATTGTTCAATGCAAGGTTGTCAGTAATAAACTAGTGTTTATTTTTCTTTCCTTAAGCCAAGGCTTTTCAAAGATCGAAATCTTATCATCAGAGGAGAAATACAGATGGATAAGTTGGCTTTCGAAAAAAACAAAGTTCAAATATTTGAAAAATATGAGAATTATTATTAAAAATTATTAAAATAATTTTTGTCAACAATTGAAATTTGAAATAAATTTGGACAATCGTCGCATATTTATCACTCTTTTTTCTTCTATCTCTACTATTGCTCTATCTCGTATATTGAGCTAATCCTTTTCACAATAGGTTCCATCTACTAAAAGTTTTCACTTTGGTTTATTTTGATCCTATATATATATATATATATATATATATATATATATATATATATATATATATATGTCTCTTATATCCGGGTCTAATTTATATACATTAACACAGGCTCTCATTTGGGACCATAGAAAATTTCTCTTATATCCGGGTTCCACTGTACTATGTACCACTTGCCAAGGCGACAGGCGATAAAATTTAGCACCCTATTTGGCACATTTTTAAATCTTTCTTTTTTTTTTTAGATGCAGACATTTCCTCCTCACGTAACCTTGCCCGTAACCCTGAAAGTCGATCCGTTAAATTATTGCTGTTCGTTTTTGTTTTGTTAATTTAGAAAGAGTAGTTACTTTGTACTATTTAGATGGGTTGGGTCGAGGAAATGCGTTGCATGGAAACAAATGCTGAGAATGATACGATGGATGTGTTGTACTGCGAGTCTTAAAGACAAGCTTAGATCTGATGACCTTGGGGGAAGATTAAATCTGGAAAGTAAAGAGACACCGATGGTATGACCACGTTGAAAGAAGGAATGAAAGTTCTTGGCTTAGTAGATGTAGAACAGTTGAGGTAGCAGGTTCAGTTCACACAGGAAGGCCACGGAAAACATGGGAGGAAGTTATAAAAATGGACTTGAAGGAAAGAGGGATAAATAAAGACCTGTCCAGAGATAGGTTAGTTTGGAAGTCTATTTCTTAAAGCCGTCCAACGCATGCCAGCATGTAAAACGGAGATTGGATGGATGGATGGATGGATGGATGGATGGATGGATGGATGGATGGAATGACGACGACGACGACGACGACGACGACGACGACGACGACGACGACGACGACGATGATTACTACTTAAAAAAAAAAAAAAAAAAAAAAAAAAAGTTTAAATGCAAAACATATTGCAAGTAAACATATTATCGGGGCAACACCGGATCGGAACAGCTTGTAATTGTTTTAACGTTCACAATGAGAATAGAGAAAAAAGGGCTCAATGTAATGAATAAAAAAATATAACAGAGCTGATAGAATTCTTACAGTTCCCAACAGTTACACGATAAATAAGAACTATTAGAATAAAAATATTTATCAGTTTATCTGAACAGTTTTACGAATCGCTCGGGAATCGTAGATTTTGCTATGTTAAACCTTTCTGCTAGTTCTCGTGTTATGTAATCTGGGTTATTTTCAATGAATGTCTGAACGTTCTTCACCATTAACGCTAAAATCCCCAGCTCTAAACTTTGCGAACCACTTCCGTACAATTGTATCAGTTAAATCATCTTCACCGTACGCTTCACATATCTATTGTTGTTGTTGTTGTCGATGTTGTTGATGAGGCATTTTTGCCTTCATGGAAATCGAAAAGCATCAAGTGCCTAAAATGGGTCTTACAATCCTGCATTTTCAAAAGGCTCAAATATTAACAAATGTTGAATCATTTTTATATTTTCTTATAGCTTGGAATATATTCTCTAACCGGAAATGCAAGAATACTGTAGCTGTCAATAATCTGACGTGTTCCAACGTGACGAAACATGTACTGAAGATCGGCAGAAATTTTACGGACAATAACCTGATAAAAAGAAAGAAAAGAGAAAAAGAAAAGAAAAGAGAAAAAGAAAAGAAAAGAGAAGAGAATAGAAGAGAGAGAATAAAAGAGAGAGAAGAAAAAAGAAAAAAGAAAGAAAAAGAGAGAAAGAAAAAAAAAGAAAGAGAAAAAAAAGAAAACAAGAGATAAAGAGAGAAAAGAGAGAGAAGAGAGGAAAGAGAGAGAAAAGAGAGAGAAGAGAGAGAAGAGAGGAAAGAGAGAGAAAAGAGAGAGAGAAGAGAGAGAGAAGAGAGGAAAGAGAGAGAAAAGAAAAGAGAGAAAAGAAAAGAGAGAAAAGAAAAGAGAGAAAAGAAAGAAAAGAAAAGAGAAAAGAAGAGAGAAAAGAAAAAAGAGAAAAGAGAAGAGAGAAAAGAAAAGAGAGAAAAGAAAAGAGAGAAGAGAAAAGAGAGAAAAGAAAAGAGAAAAAAGAAAAGAGAAAAGAAAAGAAAAGAGAGAAAAGAAAGAGAGAAAAGAAAAGAAAGAAAAGAAAACAGATCCAAAATACAGTTTCAAAAATATTTATTACAACTGTTTCTACAACATTAAGAATAACATTGAGATGGTTGTAGGGAGGTGATGCCAGTAAAGAGCCAGTCACAAAAAATCTCGCATCTATAAATATTCTTTTACCAGACACAGGGAAGACAACAAGAGGAGACACGGGAAAGGGGGATAGCTGAGTGCAACAGCAGTAGTAGTAGCAGTTGTAGTAGAAGAAATAACAGTAACAGTAGTAGTAGTAGTAGCATACAGTCTGAAGTTACCAGACCAGGACAACATTCAAAATCATGCAGGAGTGGGAGGAGGAAGGGGTTGGAGAAGAAGGGAATGTAAAAAAAAAAAAAAATTTAATTAAAGATTTTTTAAAATCCATCTCTAGGATAAACAGTGAACAAAAAAATAAAAATAAAAAATAAGAATCAGTTAATGATTTTATTAAAAAAAAAAAAATTTTTTTTTTTTTTTTTTTCTTTAATTATGCCAGTGCAGAGTTATTTTATTTTATTTTATGTTTATAGAGATGTCAGAATTGGTCGATTTATGACGTATCGGCAATAGTGATTTGCACAGGTTAGGGTTTATTTATCCCTTGCAGAAATTGGTACACTTTTTACCGAAATCTGTCTCAGTACTGCACCATTTTATAAATTATTGATTTTTTTTTTTTTTTTTTTTCTTTAATTATTTTTTAACCGTTATTTGAAAAAAAAAAAAAAAAAAAAAAAAAAAAAAGAAATAGGAAGAAAAAAGAAAAGAGAGTGAGATACTAGTTTGGCAAAACTACAAATGATGGAAAGAAATTTTTCTACACAACAGTTAATTATTTAGTAGTATTATTATTTTTCTGCTTATCTTCAACATCAAAACATGTAATTCAATCAAGATAACTTCCTGGAGGGAAAAAAGAGGAGACAAGAGAAAAAACAAAATGAAAAACGGGGAATTGTTGTTTTTTTTTTTTAGATTTCTTCATAAAAAATATTCAAGTTCTTGGGTGTTGAAATCATGAATGAAAAGTTATGAATATTAGTTTGTTTTTGGGAGGTTTTCGTTTTTTGTTTTGTTTTTCACTTCTTTTCTTCCTTTCTTCGTTCGTTTTAAGCAGCAGAGTCTTTAAGCCAAAGTTTTTTTTTTTCTCAAAGTCTTTGCAATTTTCTTCTTTTGTCCAGCGTTCTGATGTACCAGCAATTTTTTTCGAGGGGGGGCATGATCAATCCAAGCGAGACAACTCTTACAATCACAAAGAGTCGAATCTCTTGCAAATTTTATTTTCATTCTTTTTCAAACTAACATTTATTCTTTTCAATTTCATCTTCGATTTCTGTTTTTGTTTTTTTGTTTTTGAATTTTACCTTCCCGCGTTCATAAGTTGAGATATGACTTAGATATGTCGCATATTCGAGAGTGAAAGAAACAGTTAAAAAAGGAGAAAAAAAAAAAAAATTTTTTTAATTATACAAAAAAAAAAAAAAAAAAATTTATAAAGAAAAAAATATATTAAAGAAAGAATTTGAAAAAAAAAAAAACTAAACGTAAAAAAAAATAAAATAATTTCAAATTTTTTTGTTTAAAAATTTTTTTTTTTAATTATACAAAAAAAAAAATTTTTTTTAATTATACAAAAAAAAAAAAAAAAAAATTTATAAAGAAAAAAATATATAAAGAAAGAATTTGGAAAAAAAAAAAAAAATAATTTCAAATTTTTTTTTGTTTAAAAAAATTTTTTTTTTCCAATTTTTTTACAAATAAAATGGAAACAAAAAAATAATTTATAAAGAAAAGAAAATTTATAAAGTAAAAAAATATATTAAAAAAAGAATTTGAAAAAAAAAAAAAAACTAAACGTAAAAAAAAAAAAAAATAAATAATTTCAAATTTTTTTGTTTAAAAAATTTTTTTTTCTTCAATTAAAAAACAAATAAAATGGAAACCAAAAAAAAAAAAAAAAAATGTGCAAACTGATTGCATTTCAAATCAGGTAAGCGAAGGAAGGAAGGAAGAGTGGAACGGAGATGCTTTTTTATTTTCGGAGTGCAGCTGGTCCACACCTACCCACACAGTTCAATATTTGGGAGATGAGATTGGAGGGCCGGGGGGGGGGGGGAGGATTTGTCACGTTAGATTCCATCTTTTTCAAGCATTTAAAGAAATTTTAAAGATTTTAACTTCATTCTTGATTCGCATGGTTTGTAGGCATATTTTAACATGGGGGGGGGGGAGGGGAATCACTCTCTTTGCCATCAAAACATTTTCAGAAAAATCATCATCATTGATAACGAGTCTGTAGGGGGGGGGGGAGAACAACATCTCTGGGAGCAAGAGACTAAAGGAATCAGAGAGAGGCTGGATTCCACCTCAAATGATACAGCGATAGAGAGAGAGGGGGAGGGGGGGGGAGAAAAAAGGGGTCTGTACTGGACTGAAAGAGGATGTATCGCTCAATCATCGATTTCGTTCTACCTCCTTCATCCTTTTTTTTTTTTTTGTTTTTGCTTTTTCTAAACCGACATGTAAATAACTTGTGTAGGATGATGATGATGCTGATGATGATAATGATGATGATGATAGGGTGTTACTTAACAAAGTTACAAACTAGGTCCCGCTTTGTTTCAAAAAAGGGCAAATGACAGCCATAAGGGTAACAATATTATAGGGGTGACGGAGAGGAAGGGGAAGAAAAAAAAAAAAAAAAAAAAAAAAAAAAAAGTTGGTTCTTTGATACAACCGTGGCGCATTTGAAAATTAATGCTTTCCGTTAGTTTAGGAGCACAAATGAACCGGCATACTTGACATTTTGCCGATGAACTCTGATTCAAGCCAGAAATTAATTTTCATTGACCAGTTTCAAAATCATTTCCGAATTTCGATTGTTCACGAACAGATTGCCTCCTATTTGAATCCATTACTTATAGATAATAAAAAAAATCTCATGCGTCCGTTTAGTCTTTGAGTGTTTGAAATTCGAAAGTGAGTTTGAAGCCTTTAAATTTTGGGGTTGAATTCAAGTTTAAAGGGTTTTTTTTTCAAACATGCTCTTGTTGTATAAAAGCATCCAAGAATTTGTTACTCCTTGGAAAAAAAAAATAATAATTTCAAATAAATTAAAATGTCCTGCACATAATCCAAATTTGGAGAGCGATAATAATTTCACGGAAAAACAGAGGGCTGTGTTTGAAGGGTAGATGGGGCCTGCCCCCTCAGAGTGTGGAAGGAAGGGGATACTAGCCGTAGCCATGGGGCAGGTCACAATCGTACGAGCCTGGACTACGTCCCTTTTCCACACAGTCTGAGGGCAAAGTATTAACATTCGGTTTAGTGTACATATTACCTTTGCACGTGAAGGTGCAGAGGCCGATGCCTTTGCGCTTGGTATCCCGCATAGTTGCGGGGATATGGACAACAGAGGCTGGGGACGGGAGAGGTGGCGGCGCATGATGAGGGTGATGGGTGATTGGGACGAGCACGGTTTGCTGTGGTACAGAAGATGCCACATGGTGAGGGTGGTGTTGAAAGTGCACCGGGTGAGCCGTAGTGACAGAGAGAGCAGAGCCAGCGGACTCTCCCCGATCAGGTAAATACAGTTTGATGTCCATGTCGCATTCAAACAAGTTCGGCTTGCCAATATCCATGGCAGAGCCGTCCTTTTGTCTGACAGGCGTCTGGCTGTGCGACACCAACTGATCGACCACAGCCAATTCGGCACTCATAGCCCGCTCCAGATGGACGGTAGGTGGAGGGGCCGTTGCCACGGCTGTCGCACTAGTGAATACGCTCGGCTCACAGGTGCGTAAACTTACAAGACACGCCCCACTAGTTTTGGGCAGAACGCTGCCATCAAATACGGCATTGGTTGCAATGATGGTCTCACCGCACTGGTAGGGGCCGCCAGCAGTAACAACAGCAGTATGATCAATGGCTTTGGCACCAGGCGGTAGCTCAGCGGTAATGTGCCCTTGCTCATGACAGCTGGAGATATAGGTGTGCACAACAGTTGGCGTTTGGTCTGCGTCTGTGGTGCACAGCATTTTACACGTCTTTTCACCGTGTCCGATGACCTGCTCGGACATTTGTAGGTCAACCTGGAGTGGCTTGTAGCCCTGGTCAATAACAGCAGCAGCAGCTTGGTTCTCATCGGTGGCATTATCACAGACATTGTTGTCTTGGTCATCGCAGCAATGAATTTCAGCTGTCAACCCGGCCGCTTTCTTGTGACTAACATCCATTTCTAGCCGTGGCGGATAGCCATTCCTTCGATTGGCAGCGTCTGCAGCTGCCACTGCAGCCGAAGTAGCGGCCGCATCGCAGGCATCCATATGTTGTTCGTTCTTACAGCAAGCTGCCAGATCAGCAGTCGTCAACTCCATTCCTGTAGTGTCTGTATCGCCTGGGTGGATCTTTTCGCGGAGGGCCCCAGCCGCGATCGTCTTAAACAGGTCATTGTCATCTTTGAAGCAGGACTGGGTGAGGACGTCGCACACAGCGGCATGCGACGCTGTGATTTTGACGCCATTCGGGTCCTGCAGCTCTTCCCAAAACTTCTCGACCTGCGGGAAGACGAGAGCTCGCTGCCGAGTGTGGAATTTAAGGTGCTGACACAGGTTCCGGTGACGTGTGAACGTCTTGTCGCAAAACCGGCACCGGTAGGGCTCTTCGCCAGCATGCTCTTTGAGGTGCTCCATGAGGCGCGCAGCCTTCGAGAAACATTTGTTGCAATATTCACATTCAAACGGATTGTCACGGTGTAGCTGCATGTGCTCATCCAGGAGGCTCTGAAGCGGAAACGGCTTGTCACAGAAGTCGCACTTGCAGAAGTTCTCGCGTGTGTGTACCTGGATGTGACGGGTCAGCAGGGACGACTGAGGGAATCGTTTGTCGCAGAAGTCGCACTTATAAGGCCGCTCGCCTGTATGCACGCGTTGATGAATTTCGAGGGAGTTGGACTGCGAAAACCGCTTATCGCAGTATTTACAAGCATAGGGCTTCTCCCCCGTATGCGTGCGCGTGTGCTTCACAAGCTGCGACGACTGCACAAAATCCTTGGCGCAGAACTTACACTTGTAGTTTTTTTCACCATTATGTATTTTGATGTGCCGACGAAGGGAGCTCGACTGTGCAAATCTCTGCTGACAGAGGTGGCACTGATGCGGCTGCTCCCCCGTGTGAATTTTAAGGTGAACGCTAAGGCTGCCGACCTGTACGAACCTTTTGTCACATAAGTGACATTTGTAGGGCTTCTCGCCTGTGTGCGTGCGCTGATGGACATGCAGGCTGCCCGACTGGGAGAAGCCCCGCTGACACACCCCACACAAGTATGGCTTTTCGCCCGTGTGGGTGCGCAGGTGGGTCGTCAGGTTGCAGGACTTGGGGAACTCTTTGGCACAAAACTGGCATTTGAATGACTTGCCAGAGGAACCCGCACCACTGCTATGAGTAACTGTACCGCTGCTGGTGACAATCGAGTCCGCTGCCGAAAGGCCGCCGCTGCTGCTCAACTGCTCACTTGCAGTTAGAGCATTCACGGCCAGTCGGGCGGCACTCGTCATTGTCGCAACGGTATCAGAAGATGGTGTCCACGCCAGGATTGTGGTTTAAGTGGTGCGAGGGCTAGGTGATTAATGGGGGGGTGGGGGGGTCTCCTCACACCTGGTCAATATGGCCGGCCACCCTCACCTAATGTTGGGCGTGTTGTTAGGATTGGGTGGATTTCACAGTAACAAGGTTTCCAGCTTCCATGGTTCTCTACCTAGTTGACGAAAATGATGACGACGGCGGCGGCGATCAGAGTTAAGGCTTACATAAAACTCTGTTGTCTAGATGGTGGGGAAACATCAACTTAATGGCCAAACATCTCGGATCTCCATTATACATTGCAAATTCGTCTGTGGAATAAAGAAAAAAAGAAGAAAAAAAAAGAAAATGTTAATAAAGAAGAACTTAGAGAAATAAAAAAAAATAAAAAAGATAGAAATACTTAGAAACATACATTGTCGTCCTCATCGTTAATAGTTATATTTTACTACGACATTTTAGATGTGCCCTTCGGATTTCTTCAGGTGTATCACTCATTGCCGGCGACGCATTTCCCATATATAAATATGATTTTTGTTGATTGTCTACTTTGACCTTTCCTACATACTTAAATCTAATGAACTGATGCTTTTTAAGGTTTAATTTGGAATTACTAAACGTGCATGGAAAACGCGCCACAAGCAACCACAGAAAGTGACATGAACATTCTCAGACAGTTTTGCATTAAGATTTTTTATTTTTTTATTTTATCCATTTTTTTTTCTAAAATTTTAGTTCAAATTTATTTATTTATTTATTTTTTCTAAAATTTTAGTTCAAATTTATTTATTTATTTATTTTTTAAATTTTATCCATTTTTTTTTCAAATTTAAAAAAAAATTTTCATTTTTTTTTCTATTTTATCCATTTTTTCTTCAAATTTTATCCATTTTTTTTCCAAATTTTATCCATTTTTTTTCCAAATTTTATCCATTTTTTTCCAAATTTTTTTCAATTTTTAAAAAATTTTATCCATTCGTATTATTTTTTTAAAATTTAATATTAACTACGTTGACCGATAATGTCAGAACAGCCTAGCATACGGGAAAACTTTTTTCAAAAAACTTATCTGAACCGTTAATAAAAAAAATAACCCGAATGATAAACAAAGATCTAAATACAACAATGTATTCGAATGCTCAGGTCACATACGCCACGAGGGCACTTATATCATACTATGCATAAGTGTTTATTAGAAAACCCAAAAACAAACATCAAAATCATCATTTCTTTTTATACAAGAAATATCAACATATATAAACAATCAACAAAAATTATACAGTGTTTGGAAAAAAAATCGATGGCATAAGTTCAAGATTCCCTATGACAGAATCACAGATAAAATAAGCTTGGGCCTGGTGTTGCTGCATTCACCAACATGGGCTCCCTTTACCGTGCTAGAAAACTTCTCACACCTGACAGTATCCTATATCTCTACAAAGCCACCATCCGCCCATGTATAGAGTATTGTTGTCACGTCTGGGCTGGTGTACCATATGTGTATATAGATCTGGATACGCTTGGTTTCCAAGTTATACGCCATTGAGACAAATACAATACACAAGAACTAGTCCAACAAATTGTATTCCTACGCCAAGACATCTGATTGGTCAATTACTAAGTGGTACCTGTCTATTTACATCAAGAGAAAATCGTACATCAATATACCTGACTGCTACAGGGTCAATATTCTTTATTGCAAACATCTAACACTTACAATAGTGCACTGTTATTTCTGCACATGGGAGGGTCGTCAGGTTGCAATACTTAATAAACACTATCCCGATGACAGAATCACAAATAAAATAAGCCTGGGCCTGGTGTTGTCGCATATACCAACAAACCATGAAAAAAATGACACCAACTAGAGATAAAAGCAGTAGGACTCAGAAGAAATTTAAGCATCATGATAGTTCGTCGGAATCTTTTTTTTTTTTTATCCCAATCAAGGCATATTGCCACTAAAGCATAAGGGGCCAGATTTATAGGGGGCAACCTGGTTGGGGAGTTGAGCAGCAAGATGTTTGTTCACATTACATTTAAATTTTTACTGTTGGTGAAACAGGAAGGAGATTCCAAAGGCAAGCGGTGCGAGGAAAGAAGCTTTCAGAGTAGAAAATCTTTCGGCACGTAGGAATCTCTACAGTGAAGGGGTGGGATTTTGCTGCTAGTCGGGTAGGTCTGGGAAATTTTCGTTTAAGGGGTGCATGTGTAGTAAGTTCATCGAAGCACGTTCTATGGAAGTACTTATAAAACAAGCATAAAGGTGCAAGTCTGCAGCGAATGCTGGCCCCTTTTTATTTCAGGTAGCAGAATACGACGGACAAAATACAGGTAGATAAATATGATCAGCCCAAAGCAAAACTTACGCAGAGCAAGAAATAGACTCATAATGGAGTGCTATTACAAAAGCAACCCCGTCCGCACAACAACGACGCTCCTTTACACGTATAGAACATAATCCTAAAGTTATGCCGTTGAATTTCCAAACACCTTGTATATAAATACGGGGAAAAACATCACCATTAATGAACAAACATTAAACTTAAATCGTAGATTTGATCGGCTGTTCGTTTTTACGACACATCAATCCTTGTTAAATCATTTTATGCGAAAACCGAACATTTTCTTTTTTTACCCAACTTGTTTTCAGATTAATTTGTTTCATATATTTTGTAAACGCAGTCTGTAAGTGATATATTCCATTTAATTCCGAGACGGTATCCTGACACGTGTCCGAATGGACTTTGGGAAATGGTGTAGACATGCACGAAGCAGTTGCATGTTATGTGGGTTGCATGTTTGCGATGCGTGCGAATAACAGGCTTGCTGCGAGTGAGAGATATTTGACCGAGAGAAGAGAAAACACACAAGAAATTGGAAATAGGTCTGGTATGGAGTTTCAACCACCAAGAATTCGATTTGTCCATTTTTTTTTTTATGATATTTCACCCCAAACAAGGCAGGACGCCACTGTAGACGTAAGGGGGCTACTGAGAATTAGAATGACACCCTAAACCTACACCCTAAGTTGGGAGCTGTGCAGCGAGATGTCTGTTTACATTAGTTTTAAACCTCTGCATGTCGGTACTGTCGGGGAAACAGGGGGCAGGGAGGGAGTTCCAGAAGCCAACAGCATGAGGAAAGAAGCTATTGGAGTAGAAAGCTCTCCAACAGATGAGGCCAGTTGGCCCTCTGGGAGTCTAACGGACAGTTGGTTTTCGGTGGTTCTCAGGAACAGATCAGTTGTTTGGGTTCGGTTGGACCTGTGTTTTGATTTGGCCGGGCTAAGAATTCTCATTTGCAAGTCTGTTGTTCAGTAGAAGAAAACGAGTATCGTTGTGACCTCCAAAGAAAATAAACTTTTGTTACTCATGTTAAACTGGGGTTGTAATTTTATTTGGAGGGAGAATACTTCTGTTGCAGCATTGACTTGAGGTCACAGTTTACACTGCGACAGGTGGGGAAACTAGACACCGACTTCAGACTGTCCTCTCCAACAAATGCCTTGCAGAATCTTGCTTCCCTGAGAGTTGGAAAATTGCCTCTGTGGTACCAGTCTTCAAGAATTCTGGAGATAGAACTGCCCCTCAGAATTATCGCCCCATCAGTCTACTCCCGCTCGTCGCTAAAATCTTTGAATCTTTAATCAATCTAGCGATAGTCCATCACCTCGTTAATGCTAAACGTCTTTCTGACCATCAGTATGGATTTAGGCAAGCACGGTCTACTGCGGACATCCTAACGGTCATCTCTGAACGCATGTATCATACACTGGACAAGGCAGGTGAAGCTAGGGTGATAGTGCTTGATATATCCAAAGCCTTTGACAAGGTCTGGCATACAGGTCTTCTCATAAAAATTAATTCATATGGTATTACTGGATGGACTAATATTTTATATAATTAGATCCTTCCTATCCAAAAGAAAGATCCAGGTTGTTCTCGATGGCCGTTCATCCAAACAACATGACATAAATGCAGGTGTACCTCAAGGATCCATCCTTTGACCTTTATTTTTCCTCATTTTCATAAACGACCTTCCTGATGACATTGTGTCTGAGATGGATATATTTGCTGACGACACCATGCTCTACTCTTGTCATGTGGGTAAAACTGGCGCGCACATATCTGAGGCAATGGCGGAATCCTTATAAAGTGACCTCCAGTTTGTAGTGGAATGGGGGGGGGGGGTCACACATGGATAGTAACATTTAATGCTGCTAAGACAAAGCTCGTTTCCTTCAACAACTACAAGAAACCTCTTCAACCACCGATTGTCATGGCAAATAACACCCTACCTGAGTCCAACATTCAAACTCCTCGGCCTAACATTTACAACATGAACTGAAACAAATACATAGAAGACATTGCCCAAGAAAGTGGGCTCCCTCTACCATGCTAGAAAACTTCTCACACCTGACAGTATCCTATATCCCTAGAAAGCTACCATCCACCCATGCATGGAATATTGTCACATTTGGGCTGGTGCACCATCCACTAGTCTCTCCCTCTTAGACAAGGTCCACAAAAAGAGTCCCTAATCTAATAGGTCCCTCACTGTCCACCAAGCTCCAGTCCCTGTCCCATCGTCACAATGTTGCATCCTTGTGCTGATTTTACAAGTACTTCAATGGAATGTGCTCCGATGAACTTTCTGCTCTGGTGCCCCCTCGACATAAATACACTCGACCAACCCGACAATCAGCCAAATCCCATCCATTCACTGTGGAGGTCCTCAGATGCCGGAGAGCCTTTTACTCCAATAGCTTCTTTTCTTCAAAATGCCGGCATCTGGAACTCCCTCCTTGCTCCCTGTTTCCTCAGACTGTACTGATTATGCAGAAATTTAAAACTAATGTGAACAAGCATTTCACTGCACAGCCCCCAATTTAGGATGACCCCCCCCCCCTCCCATTCTCAGTAGCCCCTTACGTCTACAGTGGCAACTTGCCTTGTTTTGGGTGAACTAAGTTTATATATATATATATATAACTTACCGACGAGCAAACGAACACGGTCTGTGCAGTAAACAGACACAGCCCCACGTCACAATGGCGATACTCTACATCGAAGCACCAATGTTGATGAGGACAATAGTTAAAAAATAAACAATATAAATAATGACAATTCCTCATCTTGCAAATTTGGACAAAATAAAAAAATATCAATAGTTCATAAGTTAGATCTATATTTCAACAGAAGTGTCTATTCAAAAAGGTATCAAGATTTAGGTGTAGACATGCACTATGGGGTTGCAGATTTAGTAGGTTGCATAATTGCAGTGCATGCGAATAATAGACTTGCTGCAAGTGAGAAGTATTTCACTAAGAAAAGAGAAATTATCCAAAATATAGGATACATCTGATTTGGTATTTGGCTACCCAGAATATGATTGATTTGCAAAAACTAGTAAATATCGTGAAATTTCATTTAACTTCATTTATTTTTTAGGTTATTTTGATCAAATTTAGATTTAATCTTTTCTCTTTATAAATGTATAATTCTTTCTCTTACGTCATTAATAGTTAGTTTTTGTTTTTTCAGGTTATTTAAAGTTATGTTACTATTTTCAGTGACGAGCGAATTATTTTTTTAACGTTGGTGTTTTTAAACTTAATGTGCACGATATTGGTTTCGATGCATATAAAAATATACCATCTTAAAGAAAATCAGTCAATTGTCAATATACTGGGCGTAATATATAAGGTGTTAAGTTGTTTTTCACAAAAAAAATCAAAATTGAAAACTTCAGTGAATAGATTTTTTGCCCTATTATCAAATTCTCTTTCCGTTTGTTTTTACATGGTTCAGATTTTTTCGGTCCGAGAGTTTTTTTATTGATTTACTATTAAAAGAGAAATCTAGCTTCATCGCTATTGTGCTGTGAATCATATTAAGATTCAATATGTCGTGAGTATTTTGGTGCATGACTGGAAAATAGTGTTGCAGAACCCAGAGAAAGAACAATCACAAGTTTAGCTCATCTTATTTTGTATTTCGATCAAGAGAAATTGAACAATCACAAATTTAGCTCATCTTATTTTGTATTTCGACCAAGAGAAATTGAACAATCACAAATTTAGCTCATCTTATTTTGTATTTCGACCAAGAGAAATTGAACAATCAAAAGTTTAGCTCATCTTATTTTGTATTTCGACCAAGAGAAATTGAACAATCACAAATTAAGCTCATCTTATTTTGTATTTCGACCCAGAGAAATTGAACAATCACAAATTTAGCTCATCTTATTTTGTATTTCGACCAAGAGAAATTGAACAATCAAAAGTTTAGCTCATCTTATTTTGTATTTCGACCAAGAGAAATTGAACAATCACAAGTTTAGCTCATCTTATTTTGTATTTCGACCAAGAGAAATTGAACAATCACAAATTAAACTCATCTTATTTTGTATTTCGACCAAGCGAAATTGAACAATCACAAGTTTAGCTCATCTTATTTTGTATTTCGACCAAGAGAAATTGAACAATCACAAATTAAACTCATCTTATTTTGTATTTCGACCAAGAGATATTGAACAATCAAAAGTTTAGCTCATCTTATTTTGTATTTCGACCAAGAGAAATTGAACAATCAAAAGTTTAGCTCATCTTATTTTGTATTTCGACCAAGAGAAATTGAACAATCATAGGTTTAGCTCATCTTATTTTGTATTTCGACCAAGAGAAATTGAACAATCACAAGTTTAGCTCATCTTATTTTGTATTTCGACCAAGAGAAATTGAACAATCACAAATTAAACTCATCTTATTTTGTATTTCGACCAAGAGAAATTGAACAATCACAAGTTTAGCTCATCTTATTTTGTATTTCGACCAAGAGAAATTGAACAATCACAAGTTTAGCTCATCTTATTTTGTATTTCGACCAAGAGAAATTGAACAATCACAAGTTTAGCTCATCTTATTTTGTATTTCGACCAAGAGAAATTGAACAATCACAAGTTTAGCTCATCTTATTTTGTATTTCGACCAAGAGAAATTGAACAATTACAAGTTTAGCTCATCTTATTTAGTATTTCAACCAAGAGAAATTGAACAATCACAAATTTAGCTCATCTTATTTTGTATTTCGACCAAGAGAAATTGAACAATCACAAGTTTAGCTCATCTTATTTTGTATTTCGACCAAGAGAAATTGAACAATCACAAGTTTAGCTCATCTTATTTTGTATTTCGACCAAGAGAAATTGAACAATCACAAGTTTAGCTCATCTTATTTTGTATTTCGACCAAGAGAAATTGAACAATCACAAGTTTAGCTCATCTTATTTAGTATTTCGACCAAGAGAAATTGAACAATCACAAGTTTAGCTCATCTTATTTTGTATTTCGAAGAAGAGAAATTGAACAATCACAAGTTTAGCTCATCTTATTTTGTATTTCGATCAAGAGAAATTGAACAATCACAAGTTTAGCTCATCTTATTTAGTATTTCGACCAAGAGAAATTGAACAATCACAAGTTTAGCTCATCTTATTTTGTATTTTGACCAGGAGAAATTGAACAATCACAAGTTTAGCTCATCTTATTTTGTATTTCGACCAAGAGAAATTGAACAATCACAAGTTTAGCTCATCTTATTTAGTATTTCAACCAAGAGAAATCGAACAATCACAAGTTTAGCTCATCTTATTTAGTATTTCAACCAAGAGAAATTGAACAATCACAAGTTTAGCTCATCTTATTTTGTATTTCGACCAAGAGAAATTGAACAATCACAAGTTTAGCTCATCTGATTTAGTATTTCAACCAAGAGAAATTGAACAATCACAAATTTAGCTCATCTTATTTAGTATTTCAACCAAGAGAAATCGAACAATCACAAATTTAGCTCATCTTATTTTGTATTTCGACCAAGAGAAATTGAACAATCACAAGTGTAGCTCATTTTATTTTGTATTTCGACCAAAAGAAATTGAACAATCACAAATTTAGCTCATCTTATTTTGTATTTCGACCAAGAGAAATTGAACAATCACAAATTTAGCTCATCTTATTTTGTATTTCGACCAAGAGAAATTGAACAATCACAAATTTAGCTCATCTTATTTAGTATTTCGACCAAGAGAAATTGAACAATCACAAATTTAGCTCATCTTATTTAGTATTTCGACCAAAAGAAATTGAACAATCACAAGTTTAGCTCATCTAATTGAACAATCACAAATTTAGCTCATCTTATTTTGTATTTCGACCAAGAGAAATTGAACAATCACAAGTTTAGCTCATCTTATTTTGTATTTCGACCAAGAGAAATTGAACAATCACAAATTAAGCTCATCTTATTTTGTATTTCGACACAGAGAAATTGAACAATCACAAATTTAGCTCATCTTATTTTGTATTTCGACCAAGAGAAATTGAACAATCACAAATTTAGCTCATCTTATTTAGTATTTCGACCAAGAGAAATTGAACAATCACAAATTTAGCTCATCTTATTTTGTATTTCGACCCAGAGAAATCGAACAATCACAAGTTTAGCTCATCTTATTTTGTATTTCTGACCCAGAGAAATTCAACAATCCCAAATTTAGCTCATCTTATTTTGTATTTCGACCCAGATAAATTGAACGATCACAAGTTTAGCTAATCTTATTTTGTATTTCGACCCAGAGAAATTGAACAACGGCAAGTTTAGCTCATCAAAATTTCCGTGATCACTGAATTTTTTATCTGCTTTTTTTTCTTTTTTTTTTAATGTAATATTTTTTCCTTTTCACCACAAAACTTGCTTTGATATTGTTAAATATTTTAATAAATCAATTTTTAGTTATTTTATCTTAAGACTGAAAAAAAGAATTAGATTTTCACAAAAAAAAAATTGAGTCTAATTTCAAGCAAAGCAGATGAAAGTGCAGCTCTGACTCATTCGAAGTGAAAATGTGAATAATGGGAATAAGATGAATAAGGGTCTTAATTTTTAAAAATTGTAAGAGGGGAGATACGAAGATCAAAGTAATAAAGTTTAAAATCCATTTCGGTGCTTCTTTCGTTTCACAATGACATTAATATTTTTTTAAATGTATAAATTTTGTAATCTACTTACGTGTTAGCTGAAAATAAGATTGTACAGAAAAAATTACGCAAATTCATCCAGTATTTATTAAATTATAAGAAAAAAAAAAAGATCTTGCGTATCACTAGACATTTTTTACCCAGTTCAGCTTAGTGATTAGGCAAGGGAGATAACTCAGATTTTTTCTCAGAATAACTTAAAATTTAACAGAAATGACGACATAAAATTGTTTTTTATTTTTAATTTAATAAATACTGGTTGAATTTGCATAATTTTTGGTGTACAGTCTTCTTTTCAGCTACCACGTAAGTACATAACAAAGTTTATACATTTCTTTAGCTATTTTTTTTTTTTAAGAGATGCCTAACATGTCATTTAAGGAAATTAATTTTTATGAATTTGATGGAATAAAAGTAAATTCTACATGTCCCTATTTACCACCCTGTTTTTTCTATGTGGTGGTGGTGGGGAATCCAGCTCCCCAAAAAGGGAACTCTGAATTGGAACACAAATTTGAATTGCCTCAGTCTAGAAGGATTTCTCCAAGGACAGAAAAGATGACGTGTAGTATCTTTTCTGATACTACACTTTGCTCCAACCAACGAAACAACTCGATTCTGGCATACAACATCATCAACAGGAATCAAGGGAGGCGCGAGAGCGCTCTATCCCTTAATAGACTTCACGAATGGCCTTTGCTGGAAATCGCATTTCTTTGATCAATCATAACTCAAAAACCAAAATAGTTAAAACTTTGCACAAAACTTGTATTTGATAGGTTCTATAAGTGTGTAGAATTTCAGCATCATTAGTCAAGGCAACCCAGAGATCCAGAAAGTTCAATCATGAAATCATGTTATCTGTGTGTACGTACGTATGTGCCACCCTGTATCTCATCAACTATTTGATGGATTCAGCTGATTTTTGGCAGAGATAGAGGTTCTAGTTGATGGCATTTTAATTTCAGTTTACCATATACCTTAGTTTTCCAGAAAATTCCCAAAAACCTTAAAAATGACCATTGTATTGAAACATAGCCTTTACAAAAGTAGTGACATTCCATGAAAAATGCCAGTATACTGAAATCATATGCCCTTAATAGGGTTAAGATGAAAATTCATATACACCAAATGTACAAAAGCAAGGAAATTCCTAAATTTTTACACTTTTATTGTCATTAAGGGTATGCGAGCACAACAGGGCTATGTATTTTACTGGTGGGAATTTTTCTTCAGCGCACCTCACACACTTCATCCACTCATGCATAGAGATTTATACTGTAGTGATGTGATAATGAAATGGTTTCGTTGATATGTAGTCATACCCTTAATGACAATAAAAGTGTAAAAATTTGGGAATTTCCTTGCTTTTGTACATTTAGTGTATATGAATTTTGATCTTAACCCTATTAAGGGCATATGATTTCAGTATACTGGCATTTTTCATGGAATTTAAATCTACCTTTCGATGAGGTGCGTTCGTCTCAATAGAAGAAAGACGGCATTCTCTGTCCATGTTCCTGCTCTGTGGCACAGCCTACGAGAGCAGGTAGTGACAATGTCTACCATATCCAGGTTTAGAGTTGTCTTGGACAAACATTCAGATGGTTTAGAGACATACACATTACATGGCTTGTTGCACTTTACTATTTTTTGCAAATAAATTTGATCTGAACTGACTGTCATGATCACAGCCGTTTGAATGTAACTGCAAGCATCCGTGGAGTCATTTCTCATTGATGTAACCTTGGGATGATGCAATTCACAAACTGTAATTGCATCCAAGCTATAACTCGCACAGATATTGCATTCAAAAATAGCATCGCCTTCGTAACAGATTCTGCAATCTATTACAAAAAAAAAAAAAAAAGAAATATCAACATCTATGATGCATTGCGCTTTGCACATATTTTAAATCTTGTTGGTGAACTATTTTCACACTGGCCAGTTGATTTTACCAGACACAGAATTTACCAAAAGTGAAAACGGAATCATGGAAAATTTGAAACGGAAAATCAGAGACCCTAGCAATGGGATCATATGTGGTGAAAGATAAAATGGAGATGGCTGATTAACAATACCGCATAATAAAAGGTGGAAAGTCGGTTAGAAAAAAACCAAAGTCGACTCCAACTTCCTACCTCAAAGTCGTAACCTCTAATAATCCCTGCTATTTTAATAATAGCCGTGGCAAATGGAAAGGGGACAGGAAAATTCATTATTTTGTTCTACTGAACAAACATATGCATATATCAATAATAATCAAATGTAATTACCTCAACACTTTACTGCAGTTTCACGGCATTAACATCTAGAGATGGGCGGTTTTACCGAAAAACCGCGGTTTTTCGGTTTCGTCTCCATACCGAACACGAATCGGGTTTTTTTTTTTTAAACCGTAACCGTTCGGTATTGTGTTTTTACTACAGTAAGCCACCATATACAAGGAAACACGGTTGAAAAGATTTTCCGATTTGAATAAAATTGAATATTACCAAAAAATGTTATATTAGTAAGAGGACAGATTGAACAAATATATGATTAGCAATACGCATCGACCAGAAAACTGTTTGGATAATTACAGATTTGAGGGTAGTTCTATTAAAATAGTCATATCTTAAAAACTAAAGCACTTTAAGTGCTCAAAATACCATCATTGTGTTAGGAAATGAATATCCTTTCAGGTGCATTCATGAATAATAATATACATTATATATTTTTAAGAGTTTTGAGCAAATAAAGGCAAAAAAATGTTAACGCTATTTTCAGCAATTTACGTCACTTTTTTTCTTTGACCCCCCTTCGTTTAAAAGTCTCGTACCATTGCTGTGTGTGGAATTTCGTCCTGAAATTTGGAAACTAGTCAGGAGAAACATCACTTTTAATGTTTGTTAGTGTACGAAGTTATTCGGCTCATTAATTTTTTTTAAATTTTAAAAATAAGACTTCAACTCGACGTCGGTTGAACATTTTTGAAAAATGCATTTCCGTCGCCCAATTAGTAAGTAAATCAATCATTTTACTTTTTTATGCATTAAAATTATAATTGTATATATGTGTTCTCTTTTGATAGTAATAATATTCCATTACCCTATCTGGAAAAAAAAGCGTTTTAGATTTATAGTTTGAAAAACTGATTGTAGTAGCAGCAATTACTGCTATAAACACGAGGCGATTTTTTTATTTTTTTATTCTAGAACGAATTTTAAACATTTTAAAATATGAATATATAAAATGTTGTTACATTTTTCGTACCCAACTAGTAAATAAATTAATCTTTTATCTTTTTTTATGCATTAAAATTATAATTGTACGTTGTTTTGTCTTTCGGTAATAGTAATTTTAAATTATCTTATCCTAAAAAATATTGTCCTTTTTTTGAGCGAAAGTCAACAATGGCTGCTAGTATTGCTGATATAACAATCAATCAGCAGCAGCAGCGTCTTGTAAAGCTTTGTAAAATTCGTTTATAAACTTCTTTAAAAGTAAGATAAAAATACTTTTTGTGCTTAAAAAAGTTAATCCTATTTGGTTCTTTTATAAAAAATACTTTAAAAAATACTGGTTTTCACTCAACTTTCGAACTTCTAGTAGTAATGACTTTCTAGTCGCCAATTTAAAAAAAAAATTAAGATTCTACTTTTTTAGGCGATTACGTCTTAAAGTCTTGGCGAAAAAGAAAAAAAAAATTTAGAATTTAGAGTGGGGGATCAGTTTCGCATATAAATTTAATGTAAAATGATCTCCGATTTCCCGGCCATTCTTGCCTTTTAGTGAAATTTATAAAATAAATAATTACTCTACCATTAACTCTAGGTACGACTAACAAGCCCACCTCCTAAAAATGCCTTCTTGAACGTATCGTACCATTAACCTTAAATATGAGTAGCAAGCCACCCCTAAAAAACTCCCTTAACCCTAACACTAAGTCCGAATGGCAACCTCCATCCAAAACAAAACCCCTTCCTTAACCTTATCACTAACCCTAAGTCCGAGTAGGTAGCCGTAATCCGACAAAAAAGCCCATTAAAACCACACATAATCGTCTAAAAAAAAAAAAAAAGAGCAGACGCCCATAAAAAAACCGGAAATGGTGAATTATTCTACATTAAATATATGTGAAACTAATCCCCCACTCGAAATTCTAAATGAATTGTTTTTTTTTCTTTCTAAGTTTTCAGGGTGTTCACACTTAAGTTCAAGTGGTAAGCCCCCTCCTCCCACAAAGACCCTCATAATCGTCTAAAAAAAAAGACAAAAAAAAAAACAAAACAAGAAAAACGCACAGGATTTATCTCCCATAGAAAAAATAATTAACTGTCCTAAAACGCTAGAATGGCCTTGAAATGGGGAATTATTTTATGTGAAACTGATCCCCACTTTAAATTCTAAAATAATTGTTTTTGTTTCTTTCTTTCTGCGAAGTTTTTCAGGGTGCTAACATGTAATTGCCTAAATAAAAAAAGTAGAATCTCATATTTTGGGGAGGTAAGGGGGTGAGTTAGCAGAAGGTGTAAATCTACAATAATGCTAAAGAAATCTTGCAATATATTCATTTTTAAACAGTCCTAGTATTAGATTTTAGTTTCTTGTACATAAAATGTATTACAATTCAACTTTGAGTTTTCTAACTTCTTTCTTTTAATGGATTCATGGTATTTTTAAGGTATTGCAGCATATTTATGTGTACTTAGTGCAGATTACTTGGAAACCATTAATTTCTGGAGATTTTCAGTGGCATATTCTGATTCCTTGTACAAAAATACACTTATATGGTAAATTTCATTGCTTAATCTTGTGTTTTAACAAAGGTATAACATTTTTACTGAAAAATTAGTTTAAAAAATGTGACGACACGCATATGGTCTTAAAGAGGGGAAAATATCCAATCGTGTGAGGCACAAAAATAGTCATAACTTCCTTATTTTTAGTCAGATTTAAAAAATTTAAAAAGATTCTTTCTTAGATCATCAAGCTCTTTCTATATATGCCATTATTGAGATATTTTAAGCAATTTAAATTTTTTCATGTGTATTGCTAATATGATAAAAAATATTTAATTGACTTGTAGGAAGAAATCTTTGTTTACAGTTTGTTTATCATTAACATTTTGAATTTTCAAATGAAAAAAAGAGAAATACGACAGACAACATGACATCGTATTTTTAGCATAAACTATTTTCAAATGAAAAAGAAAAAATCAAACGCGTTCCGTATGATGTCGAAAATCTATTTGATTCAACTCAAAATTGTAAAATAATTGTTTATGTTTGTTTCAGAGTTATCTAAAAAAATAAGTTATTAAAATGAAATTTAAAAAAAAATACTTGTTCTAAAAGTAAATAAACGAAAAGTAGCGAGCGAGTATAAACATTTAAAAAGAAAAATAGTTGCCAATGCTAGTATCACTTTATTCGAGTTATATTTTAGCTTCTGATGGGTTAAAGAATTAGATAGAATGTATATTCAAACTCAGTTTTATTCTTCAGAAATCTTTCATGAATCTTTGGTCACTGTTTTAACGAGTTAACTGTTGAAAAGGTATCAGAACTTTGATTACAACAGTCAACACCTTAAAACTTATATGATTCATATCATGGAGAATGATTCAGTCACAAAATTATCGAAACAGTGGCATAATTCAACTAAACGTTGAATAATAACTAATCATCACACAAGAGAATGAATAGCTTCCATAGTAAAAAATTTTTTTCAAAAAAAACGAAAAACCGAACCGTAAACCGAGGTTTTAAGGGAAAAAAAACGAAACCAAAATTTCAAAACCGCCCAACTCTATTAACATCATCAGAAGTGTACCGCACTGATCTCTAACATCTGATATTTTTGATTAATGCCAGACATGGAAGACCAGTCAGGTGCGCTTCTGAGCGATAAGCTGAGCACAACATTTTATTATCATTTATTATTGATATAGCTCTATCCGATAGGATATCAAACTCTTTGTTTGTCCAAGATTGGCTCTCTTTGTCAAGATTTTGAGGTTAGTCTTCTTGTTATATAATATTTGTTATTGTTTATTATCTATGTACGTATATTTTTCGTCCTTAATAATCGGGACTCATCAGCATAGAGATATGACTATTCACTACCGGTCATGCGATTCGAAACCCCGGATTACGAGTATTTTGCAACTCAAATCCGACGTCCGGTGGCTGAGAACAAAGTTGTATTTTTTTTGCATTGTATTCTGGTGGCGGAGAGCAAAGTTATTGTTATATATATATATATATATAACTTTGCTTAGTTATTGTTATATATATATATATATATATATATATATAACTTTGCTTAGTTATTGTTATATATATATATATATATATAACAATAACTTTGCTTAGTTATTGTTATATATATATATATATATAACAATAACTTTGCTTAGTTATTGTTATATATATATATATATATATATATAAAACAATAACTTTGCTTAGTTATTGTTATATATATATATATATATATATAACAATAACTAAGCAAAGTTATTGTTATATATATATATATATATATATATATAACAATAACTTTGTTTAGTTATTGTTATATATATATATATATAAAACAATAACTTTGCTTAGTTATTGTTATATATATATATATATATAACAATAACTAAGCAAAGTTATTGTGTTATATATATATATATATATAACAATAACTAAGCAAAGTTATTGTTTTATATATATATATATATAACAATAACTAAACAAAGTTATTGTTATATATATATATATATATATATATATAACAATAACTTTGCTTAGTTATTGTTATATATATATATATATATATATATATATATATATATATATATATATATAACAATAACTTTGCTCTCAGCCACCGGAATACAATGCGAGAAAAAAACAACTTTGCTTTTAATTACCAACATTGTCTCTAGAAAGAACCATTAATTCACGGTTGATCAGTTTCAAGACTACATGCTCTTTCATGTTTCATTCCTGGGGGAAATCATCAGGTTGAAAATCCCCCTACTCCCCAGAAATTAAACACATTCCTGTGTAGCTTACTTGCCATTAATATATTTTCATACTACTATTGTTGTTTTCCCATAACGTCCGGGGTTGTCCTCGGGGAGTCAGGCAGATACTCTATGTGTCCTAACTTTTTTGTGGGCATGGGAGAACCTGGTAGTGCCCATATCCTCTCCAGGTCACATTCAACACCTGGTGTTCCCAAATGGTCACCCATTTCATACTGGCCAGGCTCAACGTCGCTTAACTTTGGTGATCTAATGGGAACCAGTGTGTCAACGTGAATATGTTGTATGTACTGCTATAGAGATATAGATATATATTTTTATTTTGGCAGTTTTGATCTTTTTGTCTCATGCGGAGGTTAGACGTTTCGTTAACGACTTTCAACTTTTCCTGTCTGTTGCCATTTTTGCTTATGCCGCCCGCCAAGGTTCAGGTTGTCATCACTCCATGTCTTAAGCCTACCGCATGACTTTGAGCCATCGACATCGATGTGGGACACACTTTGGAGTGTTTCGGATGACTGACAGTGGGTGATGTCGCTGTACAAGTTGAGACGTGTATGTGCGTGCGTGTGTGTACGTGTGAATTGTGATCGTTTAAAAAAGCAATAAAATGGCCACGGTAATAAAAGCGAATTGCGATGAGCATTAGCGTAAAGAGTTCGTTGTTCGAATGTAAATAAATTTTATAAGGATATAAAAACGTTGCCTTTTTTTTTTTTTTTTTTTTTTTTATTAATGTTTAATTGGTTTTGTTAAAAAAAAAAAAGTTACATTTGTCATTTTTGACGGAACCGGTACTCTAGTAACAATAATAACCAGCAAGATTGTGGAAATTTTACGGTGTTCTCTACGTCAATCTGTAAAATTTACTATTCCTACGGAAATAATAAAAAGGTCCGTCAGGGCCAATACTATTAAGAAAAAATGAACGCAGGACTATCTCATGTTTATAGGAAATTTTACATATAAAACACTTATATTTAAGGTAAAATTTGTAGTTTGTCTTATTAAGGAACATACAGACGTTCTCTCTCTCTCTCATATATATATATATATATATATATATATATATATATAGAGAGAGAGAGAGAGAGAGAGAGAGAGAGAGAGAGAGAGAGAGAAAGAGAGAGAGAAAGAGGAAGAGAGAGGAAGAGAGTGGAAGAGGAAGAGAGAGGAAGAGGAAGAGAGAGGAAGAGGAAGAGAGAGGAAGAGAGAGGAAGAGGAAGAGAGAGGAAGAGGAAGAGAGAGGAAGAGGAAGAGAGAGGAAGAGGAAGAGAGAGGAAGAGGAAGAGAGAGGAAGAGGAAGAGAGAGGAAGAGGAAGAGAGAGGAAGAGGAAGAGAGAGGAAGAGGAAGAGAGAGGAAGAGGAAGAGAGAGGAAGAGGAGGAAGAGGAAGAGAGAGGAAGAGGAAGAGAGAGGAAGAGGAAGAGAGAGGAAGAGGAAGGAAGAGGAAGAGAGAGGAAGAGGGAGGAAGAGAGAGGAAGAGGGAGGAAGAGAGAGGAAGAGGGAGGAAGAGAGAGGAAGAGGGAGGAAGAGAGAGGAAGAGGGAGGAAGAGAGAGGAAGAGGGAGGAAGAGAGAGGAAGAGGGAGGAAGAGAGAGGAAGAGGGAGGAAGAGAGAGGAAGAGGGAGGAAGAGGGAGGAAGAGAGAGGAAGAGGGAGGAAGAGAGGAAGAGGGAGGAAGAGGAAGAGGAAGAGAAAGAGAGAGGAAGAGAGAGGAAGAGGAAGAGAGAGAGAGGAAGAGAAAGAGAGGAAGAGAGAGAGAGGAAGAGAGAGAGAGAGAGATAGAGAGGTAAATATAGCAAAATCTAAAAATAATTTTCAGTTACATTTTATTATATTTAAAGAAAAAAGAAAAAGAAATTATATTTTGTTTTCATTAAAAAAAAGAAAGCGATCCTAGGCAGGATTGAAACAGCACACTCGAGGTTGGCAGTCTTAGTCTCTCCCAACTGATCAATTGTAATATTTTATAAGCCGTTTTTTTTTTAAATGACACTCATAATATATTTCTATTTTGTCTGCAAAATGTTGGAAAAGGACCCATAACTTCTTTAAAAGGGTTTGTAGAGCGTCAAGGTTAATCCCATCATGTTCCTAGGAAAATCCTACATGCATATAAACTTTTATATTTTAGGAACACTCTCTAGTCTGTCTTTCTATAAACGGTCAGACACACATACACACACGTTCTCTTTTATTATATAGACAAAATATCCTCCCAGCAGTCATATATTTTAGCTACGCTGCCGCGTCACTTCCTCCTATGACTGAAGAGTTTCACTGTCAACCGAGTGGGTTCAGTGAATTGTTCAAGTGAGTTAATTTGAAAGACTTTCATAAGTTTAGTCAGTAACAACTAAGACTGCAGGCCTCAGGTTTGCGGTTTCAATTCCCAGTGTCGGCGTCAAGTTTATTTATTGTAAATTTATTTATGTAAAATAATTTTTTTTTACGTTTAGAAAAATTTCTGCTGACGGACAGACAGACAGACAGACAGACATTCAGAGAAAGTGTTAGTTATAAGTAGATATATTTATATACACGCTGGTATTTATTATAGAGTGAAGGATTCTTCATAAACAGCAATCATATGGGGCAGGAAGTAATGGTTTATTGACTTTATTCTGTCGGTATTGGTTTCCCTGATTGTTTGTTTTTTTTAATCTGGTATTCACAAGAGGGACCACGTTACGGTTGTTACCATCTCTAACGAAAGTAGTACAATGGTTCTGGCAGAATCCTGAACATATGCAAGGTCGTCAGTCTAAACTGGTATCCACTTGACCACCACCATCCATATCCTCCATACTGATTGCTGTATAATATCATTCATAGGCCAGGAAGGCTGCTGTTTTCTTAATACCTTTTTCGAGAGGCTTGTATATTCACGAAAGAGACGACAATGATTTTAACTCAAAATATATTTTATTCGTTTAACTAATGGAGCTCCGTTTCCATAGTTTGATCGTTGCAGACCTTATTTATCAGGACCTTATATTACACCTAGCTAATCCAAAATTCTTGCAGCAACTAATTCTAACTTCAAATCTTTCCAACATCACATGGTTAAGCCAACCAACCATCTATATATCTATCCTTCCTACAGGACTTAAGCCAGCACCAACGCTCTCCATAGGTCGTCTTGTACTTTACAAACAGGTTGTCCTTAGGGTACTAAACTCCTTGTGATTTAGAAAACGTTTGATGCTTATCCAGATTACATCGGATAAAATGTTGCGTGCGTAAAAATAAGGTTAAAAATGGAAAATTTCGACTTACGGTTAGTTTAGGCAAGACGGAATTTTCCGTTAGAAGTTGAAGTTAGAGATACGTGTATAGGAAGTTGCGTCACGAACAAGAAGTCCAAAGTGAGATGTGGCAAAGAGCGTAGCAAAATATTTCTCTTTGGCCTGCGAGCTATATTTAGACTTTTTTTTTTCTTTTTCCGAAGCTGTCATCATTCGCCTCCTCCGGAGCAGGCAAGGAAAATCTCAAGTAACATGCAAGGGAAGAAAATATGAAAAAGCGTGACACCATTAAGCAAAAAAGCGTGACACCATTAAGCAAAAAAGCGTGACACCATTAAGCAAAAAGCGTGACACTATCAAGCAAAAAGCGTGACACCATTAAGCAAAAAAGCGTGACACCATTAAGCAAAAAGCGTGACACCATTAAGCAAAAAGCGTGACACCATTAAGCAAAAAAGCGTGACACCATTAAGCAAAAAGCGTGACACCATTAAGCAAAAAGCGTGACACTATCAAGCAAAAAGCGTGACACCATCAAGCAAAAAGCGTGACACCATCAAGCAAAAAGCGTGACACCATCAAGCAAAAAGCGTGACACCATCAAGCAAAAAGCGTGACACTATTAAGCAAAGTTGTCGGAATTTTTCTATTTTTTTTTTTTACATTATTACGGGTAAAAAAGAGAGAAAGACGAACTTTGGTTGCTACATCACCACTACGACCACGTTTACAGTGAGACATCACTATCCAACGAGCCAACTACTTACATGTCGAAGTGACAAACAGCTGTTTCTGTCGATGACGGACAATCCGTGGGGATCAAAGAAATCTCTCAACATTATGCTACAAGAATGCACTACTTTTCTCTGAAAATAAATGACGACTTTCATGTGACGAATTGATTCTCTTAAAATAAATTACCAATCATACCGTATAACCCATTGCACTTTGAAAACAGTATCCATTCCTAACCCACAAAAAGCATACAATCAATAAACATACAACGGTAAACAATTCATTAAAAACACAAATTGCTATTTAGCCCATAGCTGGAGAGGGATGTGGGGGTTCATACCTTTCCCAATGGTATTACTGCATAACTGAATGAAATAGATCCGATGGAATATGAACTCTGCCTCGTCAATTCCGTAGTCTGTACCGTGTCCATCACACCATTTGTAATATTTATTAGTCTATCCTCTTTTTACAAGGGTTCGGGTTAGAATGAGTCAGACCTGCAAGAGTATAAAAATCAGAATATATTTAAAATATAAATTAATTAAAATACAAAAAATAAGGATTACATTTCTCAAGTGCCGCTGCTAAACAACAGACGTGCAGTGACACCGTATAATTTTAAAATCTGTTATCGGATACAGGTTTCTCGCTGTGTACCCTAACATTGTAGTCGACACGTAGTAATTAAATTATTATGTTCATCCACAGCTTCATAGAAAGTAGCTACGCAACCCCCACCCACCCTCTTGCAAAAAGTGCCCGGTGGTGAAAAAAAATATATTTAAATTTGATATCACCAAGTATGGTTAAATGATACAGATTAGGGGTTATATGTCAAACAACGAAAGGGGGGGGGGGGGGGATAAAAAATGGAAAAAAAAAAAATGGAAAAAAAAAGGGGGAAATAAAAAAGGGGGAAATAAAAAAGGGGGAAATAAAAAAGGGGGAAGGGGGGGGGGGGGTGGAGGAAATTAAAAATGGAAAAAAAAAAATCATGAGACCACCATCTCAAGCATTACCTCCTCCTGGGGGGGGGGGGGGAGTATATGTTCGTTCGTCATATATATAAGCACAAATATTCGATCGGAGGAAGCGTATTATTGCTGGTATTAATAATACCTATACAAAGCTATTTTTGCAGTTTAAATCCATAAATCTGAGACAGAGACGGACATTTGGAGTACAGACGAATAGTAAAAGATGGAGTCTTCAACCTCGATTCTTTGCAAAGTTCACAATTTTCACAACTCTTTGAATTCTCTGTATCTGTAGCGACATTAACCTGTGCATGTTTAGCCAGCTTACTCCGAAGGAGGAAGTTTCTAGGGAATATTAAATTCATAGGCGGTCTCCAGTCGCGTGTACATCCCCGTCAGGGGGAGATGACAACATTAGATTTTGCAGCATTCTGCAGGGAGGTATCGTTACCCTTCCACATACAATGCCTGGTATTCCCAAATGGTCACCCATCTGGTACTGACCAGCCTCAAAGTCCCTTACCTTTGGTGATCTAACGAGAACCAATGTGTCAACGTGGTTATGCCATATATATATATATATTAAATTTATTTTTAAAATATTTTTTAGTGATAAACTATTTAAAGTCCTTTAATTAAATTTTTGGAATTTAAATTTTATTTATATTGGTTTCGTAGATTTACCTCTTAACCTCATACTCCTTCTAGACCAGTGGTTCTTAACCTGTGGGCAATTCCCCACTGGTGAGGAATGGCGGAGTTGCCAAGTGAGGAATGACCGGTCGGACAGAAGAACCACTGCTTCAAAATTTAATCCATTACATCCAAATGTTGACTTACTTTGACCATGATCATTTTGCTGTGGCGGCGCTCACACTACTGGTTGCATTTCCCTCTACGTACCTGTGCGAGTCGGCGTTTTCGAGCATGGTCGAGATCAAAAACAAATCGCGAAACCGCCTGATTGACCTTGAATCTGATTTGTGCTGCGCTATTTCAAAGGTGGAACCGAACATTGAGGCACTTGTCAAGGCAAAACAAATGCAAAAGTCTCATTAACCTGTATGCGTCTAGTGCTAGTGTTACATTTTTTGTATGCTTTTTATAGGCCAAATATATTTAGAAAAAAAACATAACAAATCTTTTCGTATGTATTTATTTCCATGTGATAACTGTGGTGGGAATGGAGAGCTGGTTCACTAAATGGTGGGGAATTGGAGAAAAAAGGTTAAGAACCACTGTACTATACGAAGCTAATTTGACCCTTCAAAACAAATAACCGACTAGATAAAAACACTAATAAACGTTGCAATCACGAGGCTTGTATAAATATATATAAATTTTTATTTTTTTATTTTTAATATTTTTAAAAATATTTCAAAATTTTAAATATTAACTGTCATATCCCCCCCCCCCCTTCTTTTTTTTCCGACTAACACTTAATAATAATTCACGGATCCAAACGAGAGTGATACTATTTTCTTTATCAGATGTCAACAAAGCTGACGAGAGCCGGAAGGCAAACGCTTTCTGAGCTTGAAACCAATGGTACTGATGTTGTACTCATTTTCTGTACCAACAAATAAAAATAAATATTAAGCTCTTAATTTTGATTTGCTCAATTAATTGAGCAGTCTGCTGGGATTTTTCCTACCATCTTACAAAAAAAGTTGTGTGTGTGTGTGTGTGTGTATATATATATATATATATATATATATATATATAAGGTAATACAACAAAAGATATAAGAGGCAACTAATATCTTTAATTAGTGAAAATCCGGATAAAACTGAAGCTCAATATACTGGATAAGGCATTAATAGCACTGGATAAAGTGAAAGAATAAAATAAGGTGCAAATCAAATTTTATTAGAATTCAATGTTCAAGCAAAGTACTCTAAAGTCCTTAACCCATGAGTTTTCAAAGAAAATCTTCTCAGAGGACCATTACCGCAATGACATTACTGCAGGTAATAAAATTAAACTTTGAAAATATATAAAAAATACATAAAAGTATATAAAACATCAAATATATCGGTCCAAAACATACTTTAAAAGTACTTTGCTTGAACATTGAATTCTAATAAAATTTGATTTGCACCTTATTTTATTCTTTCACTTTATCCAGTGCTATATATATATATATATATATATATATATATATATTGAATTGCTGATTATTAATCCTTGATATCTAGTATCAGAGAAATTAGGCCATTCCCTTGCCAAAATTGTAGAAACTGACCTTTTACTTAAAAAAAAAATTTAAAAAAATAAAAATTAAAAAATTAAAAATCAGTTGGAGTCAAAAATTATGAAAAATCATCCAAAATAATGGGCAAGCCCCTGGAATTTGAGTTTTGGGAATTTTTTTTTTTACACCAGTAAGAGTAATAATTTTGTTTCCAATGAGTCCTCAACAACTCTCAGGTGATTATTTTTGGCTAAGATTTAAAAAAATTCCATTTTCAGCAATAATGGACACATTGTGCCTTACCGGAAATGAAAATTAAACAGAAGATGGCCTCAGTCTATGAAAATGCAATTGAAGATGTGTAAAAAAAAAAAATCATTTCATTTCATTTTTTTTTTAATTTATATCCATAAAAGACTAAGGATGTTATTTTCAGAGCTTCAATGGCATCCTGAAAGAGGAATTGGATTGTGTAATTAAAAAGATTTGTTTAAATATATATATTTTTTTTTTAAATACACAGAAAAATCAATATTTAAAGCATTAATTTTCTTCAAGCAAAACTATATTTTTGCTTATGTAATTGAAAAATGAAACTTTAAAAAAAGTAAATTTTGAATGTTTTTGTTTTATAATTACATGTATTAAAAAAAATTCCTGTAACATCTCAAACCTTTTCATTGTATTTATTAAAAGTGAACACAAACAGCAGCTGACTAAAGTAGTAGTATTGTTTTTAATGTGAATAAGATGGCAACTGTTTTTTTTTGTTTTTTTTTTCAAGTGTATTTAATTATAAATGTTGGATGTAACTCGGGAACAGGAATTTGATTTGATTTAAAAATGTTTACACAAAAAAAAAAAATATGTCTCGTGTCAGTGGAGTAAATTCTCTTTTTAAATATGTGTATTTTATATAATCGCAAAATATGGTTGTCTATGTTGTTATGCATCTCGACCTATTCGCCACGTGACATAACATCAAACATCAGCAGTAGCTAACTTGAAATATTAGTATTGCTGGTAAACAAAAATTGTTTTTCAAAAATAACTAATTATGAAAGTAGTTAAGTATGCCATCATTTTTGTTATGACATGGGCACTCTCGTTTAATGTTTAATTTTACTTCAGTCGAAGTTCTCAGAAATCAAGGGGCCCTTTCCTGGGGCTAACACTTGAGATACATAGATACCCGAATATTCTATTAAAATTATCCTTTATTTTTCTAATCATTGAGTTAGTAAAAAAGCTAAGAATAATAATTTTCTTCTCTCCCCAACTGACCAGTCAAGTATGTCATAGTATATCTTTGTTTGTAGTCTGTTGGTCTTACCGGATTCCAGGACAAGAATTCATCTAGTCTGGTGGAGTATCTAGCTACGTGGGGTTACTTGAGGTAACATCACTAGGAGAAGATGCACAATTCGTCGAATGAGGGGATCTTATTTGTGCTG